>JALJCO010005226.1:0-58754 GCA_023101725.1 Atherinomorus stipes | reverse complement strand
CAGTATTGATCACAACTGATCAGCTGATGGAAAAATACACAAACATCAGATTTAAACCACTGACCTCTGACTGTGAGTTTAACTTGTTTCTCCATCAGGATGTCTCCGTCCCTGCTGGAGACTCTGCAGGTGAAGATGCTGCTGTCTTCATCTGTGGGATGTTTCAGAGTCAGACTGAGGTCTCCAGATGTCAGCAGGTCTTCCTTCATCTCTGTTCTGGTTCTGTAGAACTGGTCCTGGTCTGCAGGCTGGTCAGAACCGTTCTCATACACATGGACCGTCCTGTATTCGTTCCTCCACACCACTGTAGCGACTCTAGACAGGTGAACTGTGGTTCTGCAGGGCAGCAGGACAGACTCCACCCCTGACTCCACCTCCACCTGTTGAACTGGGAGAAACAAACATGATAAGCTGGACAGACAGCAGCAGCTCTGATAGAACTGGTCCACTGGTAGAACTGGTCCCACTTGTAGAACTGGTCCTGGTCTCCAGCATCAGTAGAAGAAACTGGAGCTTCTTCCAGCAGAGAAACTCTCACATCATCTAACAGATACAGATGTGGGCATGAAAAAGTTCCCCTTTCTGCCGACTGCCAGCCACTTCCCAATGACTTTTCTGCTAATTCAATCACACAGAGAAACACCTGTGTGTCCAGAGGAAACAATTTCAGAGCATAAATGAACGCCCAGAACAAGGATGTTTCCACACGCCAAGTTTGGACACCGTGCGTGATGGCGTATTTCCGGGACAAGCCGTTCAGCCAGTGATAGTGCAGTAATGGTGCACTAGTAGTGCACCACCTCTGGCAGAAAAAGGAGGAACTTTTTCATGCCCAGATCTGTAAAAGTCAAACATTTTGCTATGAACATACACGTTTGAAAGCAGCTCAGATCAGAGCTGGAAGAAGCTCCTCTGAACACAAACACATGTTCACCACTGACCTTCTTCTGTCTGGAAGCTTCCTGTCACACACAAAGCTGTCTCATGTTGCATCTGGACGCTGAAGCGTACAGACTAAGTAGGCTACGAAGTCCACACACTCCGAAGCAGCCTCCTGAAATGCAAGGCTGATGAAATGGGACATCCTAGCAGACGAGAATTTCCCATAGTGCTCCAGTCCCGTTGCCTAGCAACTGCAGACTCCACAGCTGTCTAGTCACGGCATTCTTTCCACGTGTTCCTTCAGAGACGTTGTACAAACTAATTGGAACCGGACATTATATTCCTTTTCATTTATCTGTTGTTACCTGACCGTTAACACTTCATTAACCTGAATAATGTCAAACAGGTGCATTTTCTGAGGTAAAAACTCTTTTTAAGCTTGTCTACATATTTCTAAATTTTCCAGAGACTCATTGTTTCTAATGGGTAAACACTTATAGTCATGCTTAAAAATCCACAAATATATCCAAATATTACACTCGTAGCTCTGCTGCTTATTCCCTCCCATCTTGTGCGCAATGAATTCTGGGATAGGTGAGGCCACAAAGCATACGTCGCATGCATCATTCAGAGACGGTCAGAGTGAGGGTTTAGGGGGTTTAATTCAGAGGCTCCTTCAGACGTTTTTGAAATGGGACAACGGCGCTGTCACGTATGCAGCCGATGAATCCGCACTAAGCAGTGTGCAGACATGAGACACAGATGTAGTGGAGTATAGGACGGCAGGCCAGCCAATGAGCAAAGGCCATCTGTCGTTGTGTCCTTGGGCAAGACACTTCACCCCCCTTGCCTTCAGTGGGGGCACCACTGGTGTATGAGTGTGTGTGAATGTTCCGGTGGTGGTTGGAGGGGCCGTAGGCGTGAAATGGCTGCCACGCTTCCGTCAGTCTGTCCCAGGGCAGCTGTGGCTACATACGTAGCTTACCATCACCACGTATGAATGAGGAGTGAATGAATAATGGACCTACTGTGAGCCTTGAAAAGCACGATAAAAATCTAATCCATTATTATCGTCCACTACTGGGAACCAGTGTACAGGAAGTCCTGATCATGGGACTCCTTCAGAGGAAGAAGAGAGGAACCTTCATCCTCTGCTTCCAGACCGACTCCTCATTAAAGAACTCATTCAGTCACATTTGCTCTCAAACACACACATTTCACTTCCACCTTCTAATCAGCCTCTGATCAGTATTGATCACAACTGATCAGCTGATGGAAAAATACACAAACATCAGATTTAAACCACTGACCTCTGACTGTGAGTTTAACTTGTTTCTCCATCAGGATGTCTCCGTCCCTGCTGGAGACTCTGCAGGTGAAGATCCTGCTGTCTTCATCTGTGGGATGTTTCAGAGTCAGACTGAGGTCTCCAGATGTCAGCAGGTCTTCCTTCATCTCTGTTCTGGTTCTGTAGAACTGGTGCTGGTCTGCAGGCTGGTCAGAACCGTTCTCATACACATGGACCGTCCAGCCGTTTCTGCCCCTCCACTCCACTTTAGCGTCTCCAGGCAGCTTCTTCCAGGTTCTGCAGGGCAGCAGGACAGACTCCACCCCTGACTCCACCTCCACCTTCACCTGGTAGACTGAGAGAAACAAACATGATCAGCTGGACAGCAGCAGCAGGTCTGATGGTCACATGACCGTCTGGTCCTCGTCTCCGTCTCATGTTGTGGAGGACTCTCAGAGGTCCAGCAGCTTCTTTGAGGACCTGGATCAAGCAGGTGACCTGAAACCAGTGAAACCAGTTTGTGATGAAGAGTGTTTTCTTCTTCAGGACATCTGGAGCAGCGACCAAAGAAGGAGTCAGAAGCTAACGAGGAAGCCATCAGATGGAAGGATGAGTGAGGAGAGAGTGGAGGAGATGAAGATCAGAGAGATGAGAAGTCTCTGAGATGGAAGTCCGGTCTCAGAAAGTCTTCTTTGTTCAGGAAGCTTCCTCCCTGAGAGGAAGGATCCAGAAGGATGTGACAGCAGCCATGATGAGATGTTAGAAGGAGCTAAATACTGAGGAGAGAGCTTCAATGCTTCCTTTATCGTCTCCTTTAGGAAACATCAGAGCTTCCTGAAGGAAAGGAGTCATTCTGGTCCAGAAAGATCAACTTTCTCTCCACATTCCTGTCTCAGATTCTGGAACACATCTGACTGCAGACAACCACACCCAGCAGCATTATGGGTAATGTAGTTTTACACTCACCTGACATGAAGTAGAACCTGAAATGATATAAAAGACCAGCAGAGACTAGAACCAGAACCAGGAACCAGGAGAACCAGGAGAGCCGTGGCCCAGGATGGAAATGGTGCTGTGGAGAAAAAGAAAGACTTTTGATCTCTGACCTCTGACCTCTGACCTGTATGTAACACAAGTTATATTTGTGCTTTTATTGTGAAGCTCTTATTCTGAAATCTTGCATGACATCCGGCTGTTGTGACCTCATATCCTGTCACATGACTACTCTCAGCCAATCACGTGAAGCAGTAGTGCTTTTCAAGCTGAAGAGGCACTTTTCACATTCAGGTGTTTGAAGTCAGCTGACAGCTGCATAGCTGGCCAGGAATCTCCTGTCTTTTAACCCATTTTCCCAAAGACTTCCTGGATTAGAATTAACCCTTAAACGTCCCGTATTATAAAACAACCTATTTTTACAAAGATCCTCTGGCTCTCTAAACTGAGCTCCGTCACCAGCTTCAGGAGAACTGCCACCTGCAGGAGCGTGGGTGACAGTTGTCGAAGTGGCAGTTGTAGTGAAACGAATCCACTAAAAAACACTGAATCCTCATTATTATAATTCATGATATCCTTCAAGCCTTAAAGGTAGAGTCCGAACCCCCCCCCCCCCCCCCACCTTTCTGTTTGCAAACAACAGTATCAAACTGACCCCTCCCTCTCAGGCTAATGGCCGCCTCCGTTCTTCAGCCTATTCAGCTTCAACGACTCCTTCAGAGCTCAGAAGCGGGTAAAAGCCAAACCAATATTAACCTGGTTTTCCAACGTGCACTATCTAAAACTCTTACCTTTCCTTCGGTGAATCTGCCATTTATCTTTTTTTTTTCCATCAAGACTGGGTGACTGGCGTCTGCCCAATCATGAGCTTATTCCCGCACAGCGTCATGCTCTTAGCTCTGTCATTGGCTGGAGATATAACAGAAATCTCCACCAAGAAGCGTCCCACCAGACCAGAACAAATCTAAAGAGCAAATTACAGGCAGGGGGAGAGAGTTGCATTCAAACTCACCACTCACGGAATAAAGGCCCAAAGTTGTTCACTTGCACAAGCTAATTTATTTTCAGGGGAAACTCAGACTCTACCTTTTATGCCTATTGACAAATTTTGCATCACTTTTATGTATTTTTTGTTGGAATATACAGCTATTTAGTTATATTCTTGTCTCTGACCTGTATCTACATCTCTGACCTTTATCTACGTCTCTGACCTGTATCTACATCTCTGACTGTATCTACGTCTCTGACCTGTATCTACATCTCTGACCTGTATCTACGTCTCTGACCTGTATCTACATCTCTGACCTGTATCTACGTCTCTGACCTGTATCTACGTCTCTGACCTGTATCTACGTCTCTGACCTGTATCTCCGTCTCTGACCTGTATCTACGTCTCTGACCTGTATCTACATCTCTGACCTGTATCTACGTCTCTGACCTGTATCTAGTCTCTGACCTGTATCTACATCTCTGACCTGTATCTCCGTCTCTACCTGTATCTACATCTCTACCTTATCTACGTCTCTGACCTGTATCTACATCTCTGACCTGTATCTACGTCTCTGACCTGTATCTACATCTCTGACCTGTATCTACGTCTCTGACCTGTATCTACATCTCTGACCTGTATCTACGTCTCTGACCTGTATCTACATCTCTGACCTGTATCTACGTCTCTGACCTGTATCTCCGTCTCTGACCTGTATCTACATCTCTGACCTGTATCTACGTCTCTGACCTGTATCTACGTCTCTGACCTGTATCTCCGTCTCTGACCTGTATCTACGTCTCTGACCTGTATCTATGTCTCTGACCTGTATCTCCATCTCTGACCTGTATCTACATCTCTGACCTGTATCTCCGTCTCTGACCTGTATCTACGTCTCTGACCTGTATCTACGTCTCTGACCTGTATCTACGTCTCTGACCTGTATCTACATCTCTGACCTGTATCTACGTCTCTGACCTGTATCTACGTCTCTGACCTGTATCTACGTCTCTGACCTGTATCTACGTCTCTGACCTGTATCTACGTCTCTGACCTGTATCTCCATCTCTGACCTGTATCTACATCTCTGACCTGTATCTACGTCTCTGACCTGTATCTACGTCTCTGACCTGTATCTACATCACTGACCTGTATCTACATCTCTGACCGGTATCTACGTCTCTGACCTGTATCTTCGTCTCTGACCTGTATCTTCGTCTCTGACCTGTATCTACGTCTCTGACCTGTATCTCTGTCTCTGACCTGTATCTCTGTCTCTGACCTGTATCTACATCTCTGACCTGTATCTACATCTCTGACCTGTATCTACGTCTATGACCTGTATCTACGTCTCTGACCTGTATCTCCGTCTCTGACCTGTATCTACGTCTCTGACCTGTATCTACATCTCTGACCTGTATCTACGTCTCTGACCTGTATCTACATCTCTGACCTGTATCTACGTGTCTGACCTGTATCTACATCTCTGACCTGTATCTACATCTCTGACCTGTATCTACATCTCTGACCTGTATCTATGTCTCTGACCTGTATCTATGTCTCTGACCTGTATCTACATCTCTGACCTGTATCTACATCTCTGACCTGTATCTTCGTCTCTGACCTGTATCTACGTCTCTGACCTGTATCTACGTCTCTGACCTGTATCTACATCTCTGACCTGTATCTACGTCTCTGACCTGTATCTACATCTCTAACCTGTATCTACGTCTCTGACCTGTATCTACGTCTCTGACCTGTATCTACATCTCTGACCTGTATCTCCATCTCTAACCTGTATCTACATCTCTGACCTGTATCTCCATCTCTAACCTGTATCTACGTCTCTGACCTGTATCTACGTCTCTGACCTGTATCTACATCTCTGACCTGTATCTCCATCTCTAACCTGTATCTACATCTCTAACCTGTATCTCCGTCTCTGACCTGTATCTATGTCTCTGAACTGTATCTACGTCTCTGACCTGTATCTACATCTCTGACCTGTATCTACATCTCTAACCTGTATCTCCGTCTCTGACCTGTATCTATGTCTCTGAACTGTATCTACGTCTCTGACCTGTATCTACATCTCTGACCTGTATCTACATCTCTAACCTGTATCTACATCTCTGACCTGTATCTACGTCTCTGACCTGTATCTACGTCTCTGACCTGTATCTACGTCTCTGACCTGTATCTACATCTCTGACCTGTATCTACATCTCTACCTGTATCTCCGTCTCTGACCTGTATCTACTCTCTACCTTATCTACTCTCTACCTTATCTACATCTCTACCTTATCACTCTACCTTATCTACGTCTCTACCTGTATCTACGTCTCTGACCTGTATCTACGTCTCTGACCTGTATCTTCATCTCTGACCTGTATCTACGTCTCTGACCTGTATCTACATCTCTGACCTGTATCTACATCTCTGACCTGTATCTACGTCTCTGACCTGTATCTACATCTCTGACCTGTATCTACGTCTCTGACCTGTATCTACATCTCTGACCTGTATCTACGTCTCTGACCTGTATCTACATCTCTGACCTGTATCTCCATCTCTAACCTGTATCTACGTCTCTGACCTGTATCTACATCTCTGACCTGTATCTACGTCTCTGACCTGTATCTACATCTCTGACCTGTATCTCCGTCTCTGACCTGTATCTACATCTCTGACCTGTATCTACGTCTCTGACCTGTATCTACGTCTCTGACCTGTATCTACATCTCTGACCTGTATCTACGTGTCTGACCTGTATCTACGTCTCTGACCTGTATCTACATCTCTGACCTGTATCTACATCTCTGACCTGTATCTACGTCTCTGACCTGTATCTCCGTCTCTGACCTGTATCTACGTCTCTGACCTGTATCTACGTCTCTGACCTGTATCTCCGTCTCTGACCTGTATCTACGTCTCTGACCTGTATCTACATCTCTGACCTGTATCTACATCTCTGACCTGTATCTCCGTCTCTGACCTGTATCTACGTCTCTGACCTGTATCTACATCTCTGACCTGTATCTACGTGTCTGACCTGTATCTCCGTCTCTGACCTGTATCTACATCTCTGACCTGTATCTACGTCTCTGACCTGTATCTACGTCTCTGACCTGTATCTACGTCTCTGACCTGTATCTACGTCTCTGACCTGTATCTACATCTCTGACCTGTATCTACGTCTCTGACCTGTATCTACATCTCTGACCTGTATCTACGTCTCTGACCTGTATCTCCGTCTCTACCTGTATCTACGTCTCTGACCTGTATCTACATCTCTGACCTGTATCTCCGTCTCTGACCTGTATCTACATCTCTGACCTGTATCTACGTCTCTGACCTGTATCTACGTCTCTGACCTGTATCTACGTCTCTGAACTGTATCTACGTGTCTGACCTGTATCTTCGTCTCTGACCTGTATCTCCGTCTCTGACCTGTATCTACGTCTCTGACCTGTATCTACGTCTCTGACCTGTATCTACATCTTTGACCTGTATCTCCATCTCTGACCTGTATCTACGTCTCTGACCTGTCTCTACGTCTCTGACCTGTCTCTACGTCTCTGACCTGTATCTACGTCTCTGACCTGTATCTACATCTCTGACCTGTATCTACGTCTCTGACCTGTATCTCCGTCTCTGACCTGTATCTCCGTCTCTGACCTGTATCTACATCTCTGACCTGTATCTACATCTCTGACCTGTATCTACGTCTCTGACCTGTATCTACGTCTCTGACCTGTATCTACGTCTCTGACCTGTATCTACATCTCTGACCTGTATCTACGTCTCTGACCTGTATCTACGTCTCTGACCTGTATCTACGTCTCTGACCTGTATCTACATCTCTGACCTGTATCTACATCTCTGACCTGTATCTACATCTCTGACCTGTATCTACATCTCTGACCTGTATCTCCGTCTCTG
Organism: Atherinomorus stipes; assembly: GCA_023101725.1. Lineage (NCBI taxonomy): Eukaryota > Metazoa > Chordata > Actinopteri > Atheriniformes > Atherinidae > Atherinomorus > Atherinomorus stipes. Next base: position 50,661 of record JALJCO010005226.1, on the reverse strand, counting down.
ACCTGTATCACCGTCTCTGACCTGTATCTACATCTCTGACCTGTATCTACGTGTCTGACCTGTATCTACGTCTCTGACCTGTATCTCCGTCTCTGACCTGTATCTACGTCTCTGACCTGTATCTACATCTCTGACCTGTATCTACGTCTCTGACCTGTATCTACATCACTGACCTGTATCTACGTCTCTGACCTGTATCTCCCTCTGTGACCTGTATCTACGTCTCTGACCTGTATCCCCCTCTCTGACCTGTATCTACATCTCTGACCTGTATCTACGTCTCTGACCTGTATCTACATCACTGACCTGTATCTACGTCTCTGACCTGTATCTACCTCTGTGACCTGTATCTCTGTCTCTACCTTATCTACATCTCTCCTTATCTACCCTTACCTTATCTCTTCTCTACCTTATCTACATCTCTACCTTATCTACCTCTTACCTGTATCTCTGTCTCTGACCTGTATCTACATCTCTGACCTGTATCTACGTCTCTGACCTGTATCTACCTCTCTGACCTGTATCTACGTCTCTGACCTGTATCCCCCTCTGTGACCTGTATCTACATCTCTGACCTCTATCTACGTCTCTGACCTGTATCTACATCACTGACCTGTATCTACGTCTCTGACCTGTATCTACCTCTGTGACCTGTATCTCTGTCTCTGACCTGTATCTACATCTCTGACCTGTATCTACCTCTGTGACCTGTATCTCTGTCTCTGACCTTATCTACGTCTCTGACCTGTATCTACCTCTGTGACCTGTATCTCTGTCTCTGACCTGTATCTACATCTCTGACCTGTATCTACCTCTGTGACCTGTATCTCTGTCTCTGACCTGTATCTACATCTCTGACCTGTATCTACGTCTCTGACCTGTATCTCCCTCTGTGACCTGTATCTACATCTCTGACCTGTATCTACATCTCTGACCTGTATCTCCGTCTCTGACCTGTATCTACATCTCTGACCTGTATCTACGTCTCTGACCTGTATCTCCCTCTGTGACCTGTATCTACATCACTGACCTGTATCTACATCTCTGACCTGTATCTACCTCTGTGACCTGTATCTACATCTCTGACCTGTATCTACGTCTCTGACCTGTATCTACATCTCTGACCTGTATCTACATCTCTGACCTGTATCTCCCTCTGTGACCTGTATCTACATCTCTGACCTGTATCTCCCTCTCTGACCTGTATCTCCGTCTCTGACCTGTATCTACATCTCTGACCTGTATCTCCCTCTGTGACCTGTATCTACATCTCTGACCTGTATCTACGTCTCTGACCTGTATCTCCCTCTGTGACCTGTATCTACATCACTGACCTGTATCTACATCTCTGACCTGTATCTACCTCTGTGACCTGTATCTCTGTCTCTGACCTGTATCTACATCTCTGACCTGTATCTACCTCTGTGACCTGTATCTCTGTCTCTGACCTGTATCTACGTCTCTGACCTGTATCTACCTCTGTGACCTGTATCTCTGTCTCTGACCTGTATCTACATCTCTGACCTGTATCTACCTCTGTGACCTGTATCTCTGTCTCTGACCTGTATCTACATCTCTGACCTGTATCTACGTCTCTGACCTGTATCTCCCTCTGTGACCTGTATCTACATCTCTGACCTGTATCTACATCTCTGACCTGTATCTCCGTCTCTGACCTGTATCTACATCTCTGACCTGTATCTACATCTCTGACCTGTATCTACGTCTCTGACCTGTATCTATGTCTCTGACCTGTATCTCCGTCTCTGACCTGTATCTACGTCTCTGACCTGTATCTACATCTCTGACCTGTATCTACGTCTCTGACCTGTATCTACGTCTCTGACCTGTATCTACATCTCTGACCTGTATCTACGTCTCTGACCTGTATCTACGTCTCTGAACTGTATCTACGTCTCTGACCTGTATCTACGTCTCTGAACTGTATCTACGTCTCTGACCTGTATCTACGTCTCTGACCTGTGTCTCCGTCTCTGACCTGTATCTCCGTCTCTGACCTGTATCTCCGTCTCTGACCTGTATCTCCGTCTCTGACCTGTATCTACGTCTCTGACCTGTATCTACGTCTCTGACCTGTATCTACGTCTCTGACCTGTATCTACGTCTCTGACCTGTATCTACGTCTCTGACCTGTATCTCCGTCTCTGACCTGTATCTACGTCTCTGACCTGTATCTACATCTCTGACCTGTATCTCCGTCACTGACCTGTATCTCCGTCTCTGACCTGTATCTACTTCTCTGACCTGTATCTCCGTCTCTGACCTGTATCTCCGTCTCTGACCTGTATCTCCGTCTCTGACCTGTATCTCCGTCTCTGACCTGTATCTCCGTCTCTGACCTGTATCTCCGTCTCTGACCTGTATCTACGTCTCTGACCTGTATCTCCACTCACTGACCTGTATCTCCGTCTCTGACCTGTATCTCCATCACTGACCTGTATCTACGTCTCTGACCTGTATCTACATCTCTGACCTGTATCTACATCTCTGACCTGTATCTCCGTCACTGACCTTTGACCTGTACCAGAACTTTCTGTCTCAGGATGTCTTTGTCTCTGTAGATGGTGCAGATGTAGCTTCCTGTGTCTCCATCTTTGGGGTATTTCAGGGTCAGACTGACGTCTCCAGATCTCAGCAGGTCTTCTTCCATCTCTGTTCGGTCTCTGTAAAACTGGCTCTGCTTCATGAACTCTCTACTTGTGTTTGGATACACATGAACCATCATGAAGTCTGGATCAGAGCGAGTCCACTTCACCGTGACGTCTCTGGGCAGGTCAGGTGTTGTTCTGCAGGGCAGGATGACAGACTCCGCCCCTTCAGTCACCTCCACCTCCAGCTGATGGTCTGAGAAGACAGAAGAATAGAAATGAGAGGAGCAGCAGCAGTAATACTGATGCAGCAGGAGCAGTGACTCATGTCTCTCCACAGACACTCAGAAGAATTCATGATGAGATTTTAGAAACAAGCAGCAAACCATCTTCTACTCTTCTAATAAAGCTTCATCAGTTTGTTCCTTCTGTTCTTCCTCCACTTTGACCTCTGACCTCTATCTACAGCAGGTGTTTGCTGCTCACCTTTGACCTTTAGATGAACATCCGTTACTCTGTCTTCTAGTCTTCCATCAGTGATGGAGCAGGTGTAGATGCTGCTGTCAGACAGATGTGGTTTCCTCAGAGTCAGACTGAAGTCTCCAGAGTCTAAAGCATCAGACATCATTGATGTCCGTCCTCTGTAACGCTGGTTCTGGTCTTCCAGATCACCTTCTTCTCCTCTCTGGTGGACAAATCTGGGACTGAGGTCTCTGCGAGTCCACATGACTCTGACTTTCTCTTCAGGTGCAAAATTAGAGATCTCACAGGGCAGCAGGACTTCCTCCTCCCCCTCATTCACCTCCACCACTCCAGCCAGGGCATGCTGGGAAACTGAGGACACAACCAGAAAGACAGATCAGCTGTTGGTTTGTCTCACATTCATTTACAGAGACGTCATTTAATGTAGTTGATGGAGCAGAAGGATGAAGAGAAACACTGTGAACTGGACCAACTAATGTTTCAGGGAACATTTTCCTCCTGTCATGGCATCTGGGCTGAAGGTTTTTTTTTTCTGAGCCGTCACTGAATGCATCTGATTGCTGACCTTCCCCACCTGTGCTTCTCTCTTTTTAAGCAGCAGCTTTCCTCCTTTCCTCTGCCACATCATCAGAGCTTGCTTCTTACACATTCAGCTTTAGTTTGGGTTTTCTGATCCGCTGTTTATTGAACACCTGGAACGATGTCACTGGGTTTACGCTGTACAAGTTGATGTTTGGCTATTCACCCCTTCTTCCAATTGATTTGGCCTTCATCCTGCCTGTACGGGGTAGCCAGATCACCTACCACTCCCAGCATGTTGAGAACCTGGGGTCTTGACTCGATGAGAGTTTTTGATTTGCTTTGAAGTGTGCTGAGAAGTCTGGCAAAAGAAAAAAAAAACTCACTTTGATCAGCGTGTTTAGTCTAGTCTGGAAGAAGGAGACAGAGTTTTGGTACGAAACAGGGGACCTGCCCGTGTACACAATGTGGCCTGATGGAGCAGATGGGCCAACTCGCTTAGGGATGCATTGCTGCAAAGTTATTGAAAACTAATATTAGTGCTGTACTGATGTAGCTGAATTATGCTCATGGTGTTCAGATCCCACTCAGTAAAACCTCACTCATTCACAGGTAGTTTCATGCACACTGTCGTCAACGCTGATTATATTTTTTATTTGTTCTTTACTTGTTCCCATGATCATCTTGTACCACTGGAAATGGATCTAAAAATAATGTGGTTCAGAGGTCACACATGCAGAAAACATGAATTTATGGAGCCACACCCACCCATGCCATCATGGTGAAGAGTTACAACACGAGCACGACATGAGCCTGGAAACATCTATACGTACAGTAGGAGAAGGAACAACACTGAGGAAGCTGCAGTGATGAAGTAACACTAAGTGATCAGAGTCTGATATTGTTCCATGATTGTTCAATCACACAGACGTGTGCATTAACAGAGTCAGACATTTTCTGCCAGCATTCCCTCCTGCTGTTGCCGCGGCGACTGTGTTGCTTCTGGTCTGGATGATGTTCCTGAATTCTTCATATTTCTGAAGTATCACGTCTGCTCCTCCATGGTGGAACATGTCGCTCTCTGTTTCTCATGTCTGTGATTGGTCAGACACTTCAAACCCCGCCCCTTCTGAGCACGCCCTGATCCAGACTGGAAAACCCTGGTTGAGTTACTGAGTTGATAACCAGCTTTGTAGTACTGCTAATCAGGATGTCTGGTTATTACAACCAGGTAACAGAGAGAAGTCCCGGTATGTTAATCCAGCTTCGTCGTGTCGACCCCAGATCAAACTTATCATTGGACAGAGCAGCGATGATTTATGTTATGGATTAAATAAGGGACGTAATCTCACCAGTGACCACGCGCAGCAGAACTTCATGCCCGGATTAAACGTCATTACAATGTTTTACATCTCATAACAGGAAATAGATCACCAGCTACATTTCTGTTGTAGTTTTTCACTAAATAACTGGTGGCCACGCATGACTAAAGCGCAGCCACAGATGTGTTACAAATGCTGGAAACAACATAAATAACTTGTGTCCAGTTGCCTGTGTGTGTTTGTGTGAATAAAGACCAGCATCAGAAATGAACCTTTGCCTTGAACTTGTCCAGAGTGCAATAAAACTGAGGAGTGGCTCTTTCCTCAACACTCTGTCGCTGCTGGAAAACAGCCAAAGCCTCTCACTGCTGTTCCACTCTGGCTTGGTTCTGGGCTCTGAAACCATCTTCACAAACTCATTGTGATCTGCTGCTTTGGAAGCATGCAATATTAATATGATAGAAATAAAAATGCTCTGTCGCTGCAAACGTGCTGCTGATTTATCATCTTAGAACATAAGACGCCAACTCCACGCTGGCACTGGGTTCCAGCTGAAAACACAGCCAACTTTCTTACCCTGCACCAGGACCAGGACCAGGACCAGGACCAGGTTCCCCATCCCTCAGTAGATCCTTCCCTTCAGAAGTCCAGTTAAACCTGCTCCAACTGAACCAACAGAGCCAGAAGTCACCGTCTCTCCTCCGTTCTGCTCCTCCGACTCAGAGTCAAGTTTAGTTTCTATTTCAGAATCTTTGGTGAATGATTAATCAGAAAAGTCAGTTTATGCTGCAAAGACTGAGCTTGGAGAACTTTGACCAAAGCAACAAATCTGGAAGATTCCTGGCTCATCAATGAAAATCAAGCAAGGAGAAAAGACGCCTGTCATCTGTTCAGGATTCAGAAGGAAATATAACCCATCCTGACAGAATGAAGAACACCTTCATAACAAACTCGTCCACTACACACCAGGGGTCTCATTTATAAAACTGTGCGTAGGATCTTTACTAAACGTGTACGTACGCCCAAAACCTAAAGCTTGCATACGCCAAAGAATATTCAGATTTATAAAACCTTGCGTACGCACAAATGACTTTTTTCTCAGAATTAAATTTTTTTTTCAGTGGCCCTAATCCTCTTCCGTACAAATGTCTCAATGTTTCAGGATATCTTTGTAAATTATATGAGGTGCAGTCACACCAGGATAGTCTGCTAGACTCGGTCCGATTGGGGCCGAGATCGCTTTCACGCTGCACTTTAGTCTGGTCGCCCAGAGTAACTTCTCCCATTCTGACTTGTTAATTTAATAATATATCCTTCGGTGCCATGGCTTTTTTCGTTTTTTTTTTTTGTTGTTTCTTTTTTTATTTTCCCACAAATCCCTCCCAAGATTCCTCTACGTCCGACTGGTTCAAGAAAGAAAAAAAGAGAGAGGTTCCTTGCTTTCCTTATTATCCTTGGTTTTCTCCTCCTTTTCCCCTTTTTTTTAGTGGGGGTCCAGTACCTTTTTCCCTACTTTTTGTTCGGGTTTTTATTTCGTGTTTTTTATTTCCCCCTTTTTCTCTTCCATAGTATTCCCTTCTTCCCATCCTCCCCTCTTCCCCCCCCCCCCCCCCCCCCCCCCCTCCTTTCCTCCCTCCCTCTGGAATACGGGGCGGATTTTTTTTTCCTTTTTCTTTTTTTTCCCGGGGCGGGTGTTTAAAAAAATTCCCCTGTTTTTTTCCCCCCGAATTATTCATTTCTTGCCCTTTTTTCCATCCTCCCGGTGTGAAAAGGCCTTCAGTCTGGGAGTTGGAGACGAACGAAAGCCACGTCGGCCGTGAAGAAGACCGTGCAACAGAAGGCTTAAAAGTTAAAATATCTAACAGGAGTTAGACACCAGTGATAAGTGTGTGGTAGTTTGCACCGTTCTACCAACATTTTTTTGCAGCAGTTGGGCCAGAAAAACAGATTCTTTTTCATGTGCTCACATCGGAAATTGAGAATCGCCATTCAGCAAATGAAGTACAGGGTAACATGGGACCTCCTTATTCTGAATTTTGGATAGTAAAAACAATTAGTAACTTGTAACAGAAATAAATGTACTCCAGGGCGTTCCCAGAACACTGTATAAAGTTATAAGGAACCTTGTGAACATAATGGGCATAAAGGGGATGATTCCAACTTCACAGAAACACAGAAATGCCTAAAGAATTATTCTTGCACATCACTAACGAGTCCAAAAAGGCCGTTCCTCATAATGAAAGACTCCTTTCACCACCTGGCAGCAGAAATAGTTAAATCAGTGGATGAGAGCAGCTTAAATGTGGCTGTATTAAAATGAATTTGAGTGAAGGGAGTGATAGGAAACAAAACACAAACAACAACCGCTGGCTGAGTTTTGATTTATTTATTTACACAAACAGCTAACAGACACGAGGCGGCCATGTTGGTAGGCTGTTTGAAAAATGTATTTTCTCTTTTTTTTTTCTTTGTCTCATCACTTTTTAAAGCTAACTGCTTAAAAACAGCATGAATAAAGATGGATTTGATGGAAGAGTTTTGTAGATTAGATCGGTTCCTCTCAGAAACGATGAACCATAATAACAGAAGTGATTGCATCATCATAATTATCCTCCACTCTGTCCTCCACGTTGCTTCCTGAAGCAACATCGGTGATGACGTCATCATAATTATTATCTGACCTGGGCTTAGCCTTCGAAGACGGCTCGTTCCCTGTGATTACATCATCATATTCATCGTCCGATCTGGGCTTATCGTTGGTAGACAGGTTGTTTCCAGCGGCAGCACCAGTGATGACATCATCGTACTCGTCGTCCAACTCAGGTTTAGCCTTGGTTGGTGGGCTGTTTCCTGAAAGGTTGCAGGTTGGAGAAATAATGATGTCATCATTTACAGCAGTTACATGCACATACGAGTCCTGCTTCGGTTCAGCTTTAACTAACGGGGGCTTCGCCTTGACAGACAGATTATAACAGGATGACTCATTCACCATTTTACGTCTGACATCTGGACTCTGTGGACGCGGTAGAGCCATTTAACTCGGTCTTACAACCTGCTTTCAGTGTATCCCTCCACCAACAGGCCTGATGCAGAGCATCATAGGCTGTTGGATTCTTTAACTTTGAGTCAGGTGTGTTGGAGCAGGGAAACAATGAAAACCTGCAGGGCTGCAGCCCTCATAGGATTGAGATGAATAGACCTGGACTAGAGAAGCACAGGTGTTACACATGTGACACATGTTGTTTTGCAGATGTAAAACATCTTTTGCACATGGGATGCACAGGAACAGTTTCATGGTAATGATGAAACCCAGAAAACCACATGTAAAACCCCAACATGGTTTTATAGGGTCATGAATTTAAAATGTGTCACATCACATGAAGCTTTATTAGATTTTCACATATGATCATATGAGCTTCACATTAAAATGTTCATTTCATAACATATATGGTTTAACATGATTATACAGCTCAATGTAAGCTGCTAGTTCAAGTCCCGGCTGGGGAGGGGTTTGAACAATTCCAACAGTTCCTTCCTGTGTGGAGTTTGAATGTTCTTCTGTGTATGTGTGGGTTCTCTCCGGGTTCTCCGGGTTCCTCCCACCATCCAAAGAAATGATGTTAGGTGAACTGGTCGCTCTAAATTGACCCTAGAAGTGAATGTGAGTGTGAATGGTTGTCTGTCTCTCTGTGTTGGACAGACGGGTGTTCCTGCCTCTCACCTGATAATAGCTGGGATAGACTCCAGCAACCTCTGCGACCTGAACTGGGCAACTGGTACAGAAAATGAATGAATGAGGCTTCATGTGATTATATGGTTTAACGAAATTAAGATTCATATCATAATTTTTATGTGTTTCAAATATTATTCAATGTTAGTCAGACTAACATGTTTGCACGCGTCTTTAAAGTCTGGTTTAGTCAGACTAACATGTTTACACGCGTCTTTAAAGTCTGGTTTAGTCAGACTAACATGTTTACGCATGTCTTTAAAGTCTGGTTTAGTCAGACTAACATGTTTACACGCGTCTTTAAAGTCTGGTTTAGTCAGACTAACATGTTTACACGCGTCTTTAAAGTCTGGTTTAGTCAGACTAACATGTTTACACGCGTTTTTAAATTCTGGTTTAGTCAGACTAACATGTTTACACGCGTCTTTAAAGTCTGGTTTAGTCAGACTAACATGTTTACACGCGTTTTTAAATTCTGGTTTAGTCAGACTAACATGTTTACACGTGTCTTTAAATTCTGGTTTAGTCAGACTAACATGTTTACACGTGTCTTTAAATTCTGGTTTAGTCAGACTAACATGTTTACACGCGTCTTTAAAGTCTGGTTTAGTCAGACTGTGGTGGCAGACAGTCTGACTCTATAGATATATACTGTTAAGATTATGACAAGGACAAGGACGACTGATAAATTAGGGCGACATGACAAATTATGAACCTAGATCCCAAGCTGACGTGGTATTCACAGACAGAAGACTGCATATCAGACAGGAGGGGAGGGGTTTGACACAGGGGGACCCTTTAAGCATCACAGAAACAGACACAGAGAGTGTGGGTCCGGAAGACGACAGACAGCTGAGTAGGCAGAACTTCACTACTGACCGCTGAGACACGTACAGGACCTGACGACACAGTCCTCTGCCGTATTTTACCAGTTATATTGTAATAAACGTGTAACCTTAAGCGACGCGTCTGTGATTCTTCACCGCTGCATCGTCTTGGCTCAGCCACTGCTAGCAGGCTGACCAACGAGGTGCCTGACTGCAAACACCACGCTGCTGACATCCACACTTCAGGTCTGTACGATGACAAAAGTCAACATTAGTTCTCTTCTATTATTCTTAAATGAACAGCACTTCTGATTAGCTACCAGAAGGGTTGCGCTACGACAGATAATGGTGACCACCGACGTGGGAATATAGAGAATTAATTGTTGTCTTTTTCTGCTTCTGTCCACGAACCGAGGAAAACACACAGACTACGACGCGAAGGTCCGAAACTTTCCCCAAGTGTTTTGAAGACGAGATCAGAGGTCGGTAACGGATCTTTAATACGGATGGAAAACGGTAAGAAAGATAATATATTTACCTATCAATGAAGAGCAGAGATTCAAGCTAAAAAGAAAACACTTCACAGCCAAAAGAAAACAGGTGCAGACCTGGGGTTTAGCAATACAAAAATAAACAAAATACGGTATTTTCATAGTGCTTAGAAGTGTTACTCCATGTGATCTGTGTCCGAAAATCAGGACAGGGTGTGATGACCCTAATAATCATCAACTGCATGTTTGAGGGGACACGGGTCTAGATGTGAGCGTGTGTGTTGTGAAAATGAAAAACACATAGGTTTGCGTTTGGATGGTGTCTCAGTACATGTTGGATTGAATTGAAGTTTCGCGTGTGAGATCGCGTGTGTAGGTGTGTGGTTTGAAGTTTTGAAATGACTCTGATCTAATCGAAACTTGCATGTTGCCAAAATGAAATACATATAAGTTTGTCTAAACTTATAAGTTTTCTAAACTTATATGTTGCAATACTGTTCTTGTAATGCATGTGAGTTTACGTATGAATGGTGTTGTGGTATGGAATTATATTTGGGCCTTATTTTTGAGCAAACAAAGCTGTATTTTGAGCGCAGAAAGATGATTTTTGCAGGAACACGAGTTAAACTTTGAGCAGAAAATATTTTCACGCAAAGGATCATTTAAATCGACCAAACAAAAACAAATCCCATGCACACAAAATTGATTTCTGTGTGCTCCTGTGCAGACCCACGGCGATAAAAAACAGAAAACTGGCTCTCAGTTTTATTAATCTGCTCCATCAATGTTTCCTCCTCTCCACGGCACACATGCTCGCAGTACATCATCTGCGCTCAGTTCTCTCAATGCGCTCGCTCAACTTAATGCAGTTACACTTGTGCCACAATTCCAACCAATCACAAGCCTTGGATAAAGTCACCTGATTGGCTGCTTCATAGGCTCCCGGACTAACCGGCAACGCTGTAAAAAGTAAGATCCAGTGCCAATAGATGGTGAATCTTGAAGAGACTGGGTCTATTAATCTGTCAATGCTTTATTCGTGTTCCAATCGCTTGGGAATTTATATAAAAATACTCATTTTATCACAGAGGATAATTCCAAGATATTAACCACAAAGGAAACACTAAACAGAAGGTTGACAACTTATCTTTTATTATACACCGAGCCAGAGACAAGACAGCTCCAGGCAGCGTTTCCCTCAGCTGCAGTACACATCCACAGCCAGCAGATGGAGCGCATACTGACTGTCTCAAATGTCTTCATGACAATCTCTTGGCAGCTGTGTCAAAATGTCTAGTGTCTTATGAGGCCTCATGAGGATATGATAACGTTTCTTTTTCCAATTTATAAGATTTTTTAATTTGTTTATTATGTGATAATTTATAATACATTCAAATAGGTTTATATAAGCATCTATAGTATGTTAGTTGATCTGTAATTTTCTTTTTTTTAAATGATATACCCTGCAAGTGATGAGGAGGTAACATCCGTTAATTATTTTTTCACATCACATAATTTATGCCAGGTGTTTATCATAGTTTGCATAAATTTTAAAAAAGGCAAGCTGTATACATGTAACAAAACAGAAAATCGAGTTTTCAAAGAACTTCTCTGGAGTGGGTCAGTCTTGACAGTTTGGAGAGGGATGTTGCAGCTGAAGCATTTAATATCACTGTGACATATCAGGTAAACCAACAGCTGTCTGCAGCAGCTAATGCTGGTTATAACAGAGTGCTACATAAAATATACCAACAGGAGGGATATGAACAAAGCTTACAAAAGGAAAGAAAGGACAAAATAGAATTTGTTTGTAAAAGATTATGCTTTTAACTCGTTGACTATTTGCAGTGTGTGTAAACCTTACAGTAGTGATCATCATAGTATCTTAACTGTAGTATCCACATGATTTACTTCAGCACAATAGCTATAATTGATAAAAAAAAAAAACTTTTAATGATAGATGCACTGGAAGACTTGATTTTGTGCACTCGACATATTTATTGTTTCTCCATAATATAAAAAGGGGATCAGGTCAAAGTTCGCCAACTCCAGAGAATGTGTGGAGAAGTGTTCAGTGTCTGGTATTACCTAAAGAAAGAAACAGATGAGAGATTAAGAAAAGAAGAAACAAGAGAAATCAGTACAGTTCACAAGCATCACTACTACTATGAACAAATATAATTGTAACTAATTTTTTTCTCATTTTACATGAGCTAACCCCCCCCCCCCCCCCCCCCCCACACACATACACACACGCGCGCGCACACACACACACACCCACCACCACCACTAATTGCGGCAAATGATTTTTAAGAAAGCATTTGCCTCCATTTCTGTTGCTAGCTAGCAAGGCTGAAACAATGCTATCTTGGTCAGCTACGTTCATGACTTCATTGAGTTATACAGTAGGAAAGACAGTAGTCCTGGAAAGATAAGCTAGAAGTTTAAAAAAAGAGAAAAATCAAAGAGAGATGGCCGTTTTCCCTAAATGTTAGACAAAATTCGTCCTTCATGCGAAAGACAGATAAATGTATAATTCATGTAATAATATAAAAATATAAAACTAACCGAAAACGTGGAGTTAGACGGCGTACTCCTCTTTACCCGATATCATCATCTATTGGCACTGGATCTTACTTTTTACAGTGTTGCCGGTTAGTCCGGGAGCCTATGTGACAGCCAATCAGGTGACTTTATCCAAGGCTTGTGATTGGTTGGAATTGTGGCACAAGTGTAACTGCATTAAGTTGAGCGAGCGCATTGAGAGAACTGAGCGCAGATGATGTACTGCGAGCATGTGTGCCGTGGAGAGGAGGAAACATTGATGGAGCAGATTAATAAAACTGAGAGCCAGTTTTCTGTTTTTTATCGCCGTGGGTCTGCACAGGAGCATACAGAAATCAATTTTGTGTGCATGGGATTTGTTTTTGTTTGGTCAATTTAAATTATCCTTTGCGTGAAAATATTTTCTGCTCAAAGTGTAACTCGTGTTCCTGCAAAAATCATCTTTCTGCGCTCAAAATACAGCTTTGTTTGCTCAAAAATAAGGCCCAAATATAATTCCATATTGTGGATAGGTGTAAGATTACACATCGGCGCACATGAACTTATATGTAACAAATTGCTACAAATTGAACAGAAATCAAAAGCATTGAGTGAAGTATTGGGCATCAGGGAAAGTTTGTTGCTAAAGAAAAAAGCATTGAGTGAAGAAATTGGGCATCCGGCCTCCGGAAAAGTCAGTTGTTTTACATAAAAACATTGAGGAAAAATATTTGGGCATTAGGGAAATTTTTTTGTTTTTGATAAAACGTTGGAAAAAACTTTTAATTTAAATTTGCATGTTTGTAGGAACACAAATTTATACGTATACTCATGAGTTAAAAGCTTGCGTATGGATGGTGTTTGTAGACGCATGTAAATTTAAAGTTTCGGTCTGATGACGGAGTTAATAAGTAGCGTTAATTTCGGTATCAAAAAGCTGATGGAGGAAACATTTCACATGGAGAAATAAAATAAAGAGAATAGTTAAAGTAAAGTAAAAAGAAAAAAAAAAAAGTAATGAAGTTTGTGTGAATCCCAAAAAATCATATGAAAATGTTTAAAATGTTTCGGTAAAGGAAGAGACTGTGCCTGACAGAACCATCTTGAATAAAAGAAAAATAACTGGAGTTTCTGAAACATTTGGGTTGGTCAATTGTTAAGAAAAGTCAATGTTATATGAACAAAGTAAGAAAAACTCTGAGTGAAATTTGTGCAAGTACTGGGAAAAATAAATAAATTAATCTTGCTTAAAAGAATAAGTAAAGTTGAAAGCAAATTTTTTGAATTGTGTTAGATTCTTTTTTAGATTTTAAAGTAAAGTAAAGAAAAAGTCTGTGTGAGTTTTCCACGGGACAGTGCTACAGCTGTAAGAATTTTTCCACCCTTATTTTTCTTCCCTGTAGAAATTCTCGGGAGAGGAGGAGGGGGACAGAGTGTGTATTTTGTTGATGTCGAGCACTGGACAGATATTTTGTCTAGCAGAAAAACAATTTTCTGTGTCAGAGTGCCTCTCCGATGTTCGAGGTCGGCAAGATGGCAGACTCAAAAGACGAAAAAACAACTGGAGATCTCACGGCAGTGGAGATTTTAGCCAGAAGGTTTCCACTGTCGAAAGATGTCATTGCAAAATTCTCCACTAGGTGGGAGAAAAGAACAAAAAATGGCGCCACCTGCTGGCCGGAAAATGGTACATTCGATCGATGCGTCTGTGCAGAAATGAAAATACTCATTAAAAACACGCCCATAACCGGAATAACTGCAGCCAAAAGACAAAAATGCAAAAGAAAAAATTGAAAGAGACATACAAATTTTGGAATTATTTCAGAAACATGGCAGAGAATATGCAGAAAATCAGAAAGCTTTACATCAAGAAGAAGCAGCAACCACTAGAATGAATTTTCCTTACAAGCAGCAGGTTTCCAAGACACAGCCTGTGACACAAGGTCATAGGTGGTGATAAGCCACACACACACGCTCCATTACAGATAACACACATACATCTACTGTACCCACATGTTTTCACGTGCACGCTCATGCAATGAAGATCTTGCTTGGCTACAGATAACAGATGACACACAAACTTCTCTCTGTCCTATCTTATTCTTATTAGTGGAGCAACACAGATGCTTACTGACCAAGACCCAGACATGAATAAAGGACTTTTCCTCTTCCAGCCAAAGACAGACTGAATGTCACTGTAGGCATTTTACAGTGCCAGCTGATCAAAATGTGGCTCATGTTGCAGACTCTGTACAGCACAACCAAGCCCAACAACGCTGCAAAACCAAGATGCAGAGGTGGGGCCAACCTTCAACCACAGGTACAAACCAGCAGAGGACCTGTGAGATTCAACGACATGTGACCAGCCAGGACACATGTGGAGGCAGTGTCCACACAGAGACACCCAGAGGCCCAAAAACCTATGGGGGCCACCAGCCTGGTTTTGACAACCACGACCACATCCACATGTCCCACGGTGCAGACAGCAGGTGTCCACAATCGGGGTTTGCAGAAAAGACTCAGTTACACCCCCTCATGATTCCTGTCCCAGTGAGGACAGAACGGTGACTGTCCAGCTGACTGTGAGTGACACTGCACTGATAAACCTGCTTGGCAGAAATGCATCCTGCCCCCTGAACATGGCAATTTTGTGCACAAACGAAGGCACAAGACTGCAGACAATCAAACAGCCATATGCCATGATGTGTCAAAAAGAATCTGCTCTTATCTGTTGGTTGGGTGAAATAACATCTTCTATTGTTTCAGCAGTTGAAGCCTGGACAA
This sequence comes from Atherinomorus stipes, assembly GCA_023101725.1. Lineage (NCBI taxonomy): Eukaryota > Metazoa > Chordata > Actinopteri > Atheriniformes > Atherinidae > Atherinomorus > Atherinomorus stipes. The sequence continues at coordinate 35,352 of JALJCO010005226.1, read as the reverse complement.
AGTTCATAATGGACAATTGCCCTGAAGCAAGAAAAACCACGCTGCTCACTTCATGTAACCCTGAAAGACTTTCCAGCTGACACAGAACCCCAAAAGACTGGCCTGAGAAATCTGTGTGACAGCCATTGGAGTGAAGATGTCTGAGTATTCAAAGAGATGTGACTAACAGCTGCCCACACATCACCCTATTTATTAACATTAATAACCACATGAAAACATTTAGATCCCATGATTGTAGAAGTTAGAGAATTAGCTTATTTTGAAACACAACAACAATTTGTATCACAAACACAAATGAAAGAATTCCTAAAGTTGTCTGTCTCTTGCAGAGGTGAAGCGACTCCAACAATAGCAATTTACCGAGCCAATCGAACGCCGACGACGAGCAAGCGAAACTTTGTTCCAAATATTATCCAATGCACCAAGTAAGTTTGGGTGAAATTGGACTCAGACGTCGGCGAGATAAAATCTGCGCAACCGGTGAGTGTTAAACTAAAAAAGCTTTGCACGCTCCCATGGAGAACCCTGTACAGACTCGCACTCAAAAAGTATGAGAGGAAATTGTTAAAACATGTATAGTTTTGAAAAATGAAGCATTGTCTAATTTATTTAGCATAAAAGTCAGTAAAGTTTCCCAGTAACTGTTCATATTTCTGTTCGGAAGTCATTTTGAAGTACATGAGGATGCCACAGACCTTTGTGGGCTAACCTGCGGAGTTCACAAAGGAACTGAGACAGAACCTCGAGAACGTCAGTTTAAACTCACGAGCGTTGTAATTCCTTATTGTGATGATGCTCGCAGCCAGTACTGACAAACACCAATATTTACAGACACCTGCAACCTCCTCAGCTACTTAGCTGAGCAGGGACAGAGTCTCACAAAAAACCGCAATTCTGTCAGTCAGAGATCAAATACCTGAGCCGAAATATTGTTGAAAGAAAATAAACAAAGTCTGCACCAGATCTGAAAGCAATATCACTAAATGATAGTGAATCTCTGCTTTTCACAGATGGGTCGTGTTATCGTTCAACAGAAGGCCTAGAATCGGGTTATGCGATCGTTCAGTATGACCGTAAACACGACAACTTTCACCTGCTTGAAAGCGCGAAACTAACAAATGCGTGTTCAGCCCAACGAGCCGAATTAACCGCAGTAATCCGAGCTCTAACACTGTCGGAAGGTAAAGATGTCACTGTGTGTTCAGATTCCTAGTACTGTGTCTCAGCGGTCCCCATACATGGGCACGCCCATGAAACTCTGAACTGAACTGATGATCTGATGCTCTTCAGGACAGCTGCAATTGTAAAGATGTTACATCTGTCTGACCAGCAATCCAGGACAAGTTTGTGCCTTTCTCAGGTCGACTGCTTGTGCCAAAAAGAAGTTTTCTACAACCTCCGGGTGGATTTCTGCAACATGTACATCAAAGTGAAAACAGAAACTGTAATTTTTTGACAGTATTTTGCCGTTTCTCTCTTTGGCTTGAAGCCACAGAACACAGAACTGCAGAAGAACTGAATTTTTTTGTGTAAAGAGGTCATAGCTGTTTGACCTGTTTGCAGTCTTTTTCCTCAGACAATGGAAAAGTGTAATAGTGTTGCAGAAAATTCCACCCACACAGAGGAAGGAGGAAAGTTCACCATAACCAAGGAGAAGTTTCGGGACCGTTTCGAAGGAAATGGAAAGGAACGCAGAGGACGCCGAGGAGAGCCGAGGAGAGCCGAACTGGACGAACAACAACTTTTCAGGTTACAAAGAGCCGTCATGGTCGTGGTGCAAGAAGACACATCAGTAACATGTCAGCTGCAAAATAAAGTTACAAATCTCTGCATAATCTGCTTTGATATTGCACACTGGATGTTGGATCTGCTTTCCTCAGCCAACATAGTCTCATTATGTGGCTGAGGGGGTGGTTGTTCGAGCTACAGGAAATTCAGTCTGTGACTGACAAGGGGCCAAGAAATTAATATCCAAATGCTGCATTTCTACAAGAATCGTTCCAGGAGGATAATTGGTGTTTCCACATAAAGTTAAAGATTTCAAAGTTTCTGTTTTCAGCTAAGAATAATTCACACACACATTTCTAGTTTGTGTCATCTTTATTTCACATCAGTTTTTCATTTAGTGGTACTTGAGTAAATTTCAGTTTGTGCATCACACATTTTAGTGTTCTTGTTGATTTTATTAATCAGTATTGTTAAATCAAACACTTTGATTTGGTTAAGTGGTGGAATTGTTTGCGTACATGTTGAGGTGGTAGGTGGTATAGTAAATTGTTAATCAATAGAGTTAATTTCAGACACATTGAGTTCTGTTAATCAGTTAGATTCCATGCACATTGAGTTTTCGTTATGTTTTGGTTAATCAGCTAATTGCTTACACATTTAATTTGTTAATCATTATGGGTTTGTTAATCATAGTGTTAACTGCATACACATTGAATTTGTTACTCATTATGAAGTTGCTACTCAGAGTTAATTTGATATTTGTTGATCATAAGGTTAATAACATACACATTGATTAGTGTTAATCATATAATTTTCTTACAGCTAAGGATCAATTAGCCAGTAATTCTGTTTTGATTATTGTTTGATTGTTTTTGATTGTTGAATGTCTTAATGATTGTGTCCACAATGATTGTATTGTAAACGCATACCGATTTGCGTACCTGTAAACAAATCTTTTATAAGGTTACACGTTAGGATGTGATTTTGTGATTTTCTGTCTTTCCTCCTCTACTTTCTCTATCTTTCCTATTTTTGATTTAATATGTAATTGATTGTTGGCAACAGGGCTGTGTCAAGACTGTCGAGTGACAAAAAGGTGGGGTGACTTGGGTTGAATTTATGTTTAAGTTGATTATGGGGACTTGAATTTGATTTAGTTAGTTAATGAGGGTTTGGGTAAATGACACATATCTAGTTCGACTGGGTGAGTGACGTGAATTACGTCACTGAGGGGGGAGTGTGGTGGCAGACAGTCTGACTCTATAGATATATACTGTTAAGATTATGACAAGGACAAGGACGACTGATAAATTAGGGCGACATGACAAATTATGAACCTAGATCCCAAGCTGACGTGGTATTCACAGACAGAAGACTGCATATCAGACAGGAGGGGAGGGGTTTGACACAGGGGGACCTTTTAAGCATCACAGTAAACAGGAAGAGGGGGTCCTTCGGAACGTGAGCACGAGCGAGCGTGGACTACAGACAGCTGGACCTGGGGACTCCGGTTTGACCGCTGAGACACGTACAGGGTCTGACGACACAGTCCTCTGCCGTATTTTACCAGTTATATTGTAATAAACGTGTAACCTTAAGCGACGCGTCTGTGATTCTTCACCGCTGCATCATCTTAGCTCAGCCACTGCAGGCTGACCAACGAGGTGCCTGACTGCAAACACCACGCTGCTGACATCCACACTTAAGGTCTGTACGATGACAAAGTCAACATTAGTTCTCTTCTATTATTCTTAAATGAACAGCACTTCTGATTAGCTACCAGAAGGGTTGCGCTACGACAGAGGGAAGGAAAAATGTGATCATGAGCAGGGCCTCAGGATGGGATCCAGGCACGTGTACTTACATCCATATCACTCTGTTCCCCGTGCTGCTTTGGGACTCTCTGACCACTGCATGGTTCATCTCATCCCGACCTACAGGCAGAAGTTAAAATCATCAAAGCCTGCAGTGAGGACTGAAGAGGTGGACAGCTGAGTCAAAGCTGGAGTTACAGGCCTGATCTGCACTGACTGGAGCGTCTTTGAGGCTGCAGCCACAAACCTTAACGAACTGACTGATGCTGTGACATCCTGCATCGGTTTTTGTGAGGACTCGTGTGTGCAGACCAAAACCTTCTGCACAGAAAACCAGGGTTCACCAACAAGCTTAAGAAGCTGCGTCAGGCCAAGGAGGGGGCCCATAGAAGGGGGACCGGGCCCCGTGCAAACAGGCCAGGAACACGCTGACGAGGGACGTCAGAGCAGCTAAGAGGTGAGAACAAGTTTTCAGCCAACGACCCTGCTTCAGTGTGGGGGGGCCTGAGAGACATCACCAACCATAAGAGCCCACCCCCCCGCCCTGTGGGTAACACAGTACTGGCAGCCGATCTGAACAGCTTCTATTGCTGGTTTTCACACCCCACCCACAACACTCAACTCCTGTGCTCTACCTGACACTACCCCCTCCCCCCTCAACTCAGTCCTCCCACCAGCACTGAAGGTCAATGTGGAGGAGGTGCACCGGCTCTTCCAGAGGCAGAAGACCAGGAAGGCTCCGGGACCTGATGGAGTGTCCCCCTCCTGCCTGAAGACCTGCGCTGATCAGCTGGCCCCCACCTTCACCAAGATCTTCAACAGATCTCTGGAGCTGTGTGAAGTCCCCTCCTGCTTCAAATGCTCCACCATCATCCCGGTCCCCAAAAACCCACCATCTCAGGGTTGAACGACTACAGGCCCGTCGTCCTGACATCTGTGGTCATGAAGTCCTCTGAGAGGCGGGTGCTGAACCACCTGAAGTCCATCACAAGCCCTCTGCTCGACCCCCTTTTAACAGGGAGGAAAAACCTCCGGCAGAACCCGGCTCAGGTAGGGCGGCCATCTGCCTCGACCGGCTGGGGGGGAGAAGACAGAAAGGGAGACCAACAGACACTGCAACGTTATCCAGCCAGATCTGCGAGAGGGAGAACACAGAATGATGCAAACTGTCACAGGTTTCTACATGGAGGGACAGAGAGGTGGGAGAGGAAGAGCCCAGTGCATCATGGGAGGGAGGAGCCCAGTGCTCATGGATGTCCCGCAGCAGTCTAAACCGATAGCAGCTAACTAAGGGAAGGCTAGCCATCCCTAACTATAAGATTTATCAAAAGGAAGGTTAAGCCTGATCTTAAAGGAGAGAGGGTGTCTACCCCCAACCTGAAGTGGAACTGATTCCATAATAGGCTTGATAGCCAAACCTCTACCTCCCATTCTACTCTAGGACCCTTGAACCACCAAAGCCTCAGCTGAGAGCGAAGTGCTCTCTTGGAATATCTGGACTATGAGCCAATATAAATGGACGGCAGGAGAGCATATGGAGAAGAAGATTTAAATTCTATCCCGGATTAACGGAGCCAATGAAGAGAAGCAGAACTGGAGAAAATGATCTCTCCTCTGTTCTAGTCAGAACCCTCGCTCAGCATTCTGACACTAGCTTTTCAGCATATTTGGGCAGCCCAATAAAGAATTACAGTAATCCAATCTGGAAGAACAAAAGCAGACAGTTTTTCTGCATCGTCCTAGAGGGAGTCAATTTTAGCAATATTACGTAGGTGAAAGAAGGCAGTCTAGAAACCTGTTTTATATGGGAGTTGAAAGACAAATCCTGGTCAAAAATGACTCCAAGATTCTTCCTTGGTGCTGGAAGCCAAATTAATCCATCCAGACAACTATAAACAGAGATTTAGTCCTGAGTTTTTCGGGTCCAAAGACTATAACCTCGGTCTGGTCTGAATTTAGAAGCAGAAAGTCAGGGTCATCCAGGTCTTTATGTCACCAAGACATCTTTGTAATCTAACAAACTATTGTTTCATCAGGCTTCATAGAAAGTATATCTGAGTGTCGTCTCAAACAATGAACATTTATCCATTTTCTGATGATATTACCCAAAGGAAGCAATATAATGTGGGTCCGAGCACAGAACCCTGGGAACTCCATAGTTACTCTGGTGTGTGATGAAGACTCGCTGTTGACATTAACAAACTGAAATCTATCAGAAAGTATGACTTGAACCAGTCTAATCAGTTCCTCTAATTCCAACATTTCAAGTCTCTCGTTGATCACTTCGAATGGACACTGAGACTAACAGGACAAGTACGGACAGGAGTCCTTTATCTGAGCCGGTTAGAAACGTGACGTCATCAAAGCCGTCGCAGAAAAAATTCAGACTAGGGTGGGGGGACACCGTCTTCCCTCTCTTTTTAATTTGATTTATTTAAAGGAAAAATTTTTTTGCTGGGCGAAATGTTGCAATGATCCCCAGAATCATTAGTTCTGCTCTCTTAATGGAGAGAGTTGGACAGCAGAGCGCATCATATAGAAACTCACAACAGGAGTGTCATACATCTAAAAACACGACAAAATGGGTACATTCATAATATCTGCCACAGCAAAGAAAGAGAAGGAAGCACAAAGGAGAGTCAAAACCCCGATCGTGGATTCACAACATTTTTGATGATTCCTCCATTTGTGCAGTTCCCCTCCCACAGGCCAGTTTATGGACGACTGCATCCATACGCACCTGACCAGCAGCAGTGTATCAGTGGTTGGAATATCAGCACTCTACTGACGTCTGGGCTAATCACCGCTCACTGATCAATCTGCCTATCTCAGTTGCTTTGGTGAAGAACATCTCACAGCGCGTTCTTAAGAACGACCGAAAGAACGCCACTAAGAAGGCATCTGGGAGACGGTCATATCTTTAGTGACCCATCTTTGGTAAAGTCTTCTAAAGACATTTTAAGTCTTCAGAACGTTCTTAACTGGGAGACCCGGACAATATTCTTACCCTTATTTTATCTAGAAAACATTATCCATAAACTTTCCACATTTCTAAAAGGGGAGGGCATTATATAAGCGTTTGTTTCAGCCTCATCCCTTTTTTTCATTTCTTTTTTTATGCCTCATCAGGAACAAGCTAAATAACCAACAAACCAATACAAATAAAACATTAAAATAACCAACTACAATTATTTTTCATTTCATATAATAAATCATTTAGACTCTTCCCAATTTTACGACTAAATCAGCATTTTTTATTTTCAGTTTGTTTTTTGTTATTTCTGCTCATTTCAACCACTCAGATATTATGATACTTTAAGATATTTTTTTCTATACATTTTAAATAATGACAAAAGCAATTTGTGTAGAATGCTTAACTGTGTTTTTAAATCTTCCCTTGGTGCTTTAAACTTTGTTTTGTTTTGGTCCATACTTTATTTTGTTTTTCTTTTGATCTTACGTGTGTCTTTATTGTATTGTCAATAAACATTCATCTTTCGTTCTTTGTGCTGCTGCTTCTTGGTCAGTTCTCGCATGGAAACATGAGAAATAATAATTGCCTGCATTTGCAGTTTACATAGGGTTTTCTTATTTAAAAAAGATGAATAAGGAGTGGAGGTGTCACATATTGGTTATATCACATTTTTAGTAAATTAGTACTGCTATATGCAAAAATGCACTAAATTTTGTTTTACAACTTAAAGCAAAACTAGCCCAAAATCGGAGAGTATTTCGGACTCAGACCTAATTTCAGCCACATAATACAGTTGAGAAGTCAGCATATAAGGACCGTACCGGCAACATTCTGGACAAAACTGCCGCCATCTGAAGGACTTTAGGGAGACATAAGACGGGGTTCAGTGGTTTAGTTTACTAAAGATAAATGCAGAATTCCTGGTAAGACACCGTTAATCCTAAATGTGTCTAGAAGTTATAAAAGTACTGTGAGAAATCAGTTTTATTAATGTTTTGACAGCACTATATATATATATATATATACATATATATACCAGTTATGGTTGAAGTTACATACCCTTCCTAAAGAAATAAGCTGCCATGAAATAAGCCAAATTCCAAAACAAATAAATAAAAACATCATGACATTATTTTATTGTGGTCCAAAAGAAATATTAAAAACATACAAACAAAAAATAAAACAAGCAAACAAGCATGATGGGGTCCTAAGTGAAGGTGGAGGGGAACTTTTCAGGGTTACGACGCTAAGCCTCTATTCAATCCAGAGGCGCCCCTACTTCCCATCCTTCAGAGCTTTAGTACATCCGTTACTAAGGTCAGGAGGTCGTAAATCAAGGTCTTACTGAAAGCAGACTTGTATATACTTTCCAGTATATAACGGTAACTATTCTCTGCTCGCAGCAGTCTCTATTTAAACATGGACCAAAAATCATACTCACCTCTAACAGGAAATATTAAAGGAAGTATTCTTGTCTCATCAGTGTGTCGAGCGAAAGCTTTAACCCTTAACTACACTATGAAGGATGAGTCAGGGACTTAACGAGTGAATCAGGTTTTTCTCAGGCAGTCTGAGATCTTTTATTAAAGCATGCAAGCAAAAATACAAGTAAATACAACTTAGTACAAAATATTACTCCCAGAAGGTGAGGGAAGGTAAAGGATGAAGAGAAAACCAGTAGTATAGTTCTGTGTCCGATCTTATCTCATATTCAGCCTGTCCTGACCTATCTGCCCTGATAAACCTGCTCTCCTTCTCCCGTAAGCCTCCTAGAGAAGCTCCATGAGCCTCCCAAGGAAACCACGAAAAACTAAGTCTATTTTTATACCTCTGTTGTAGCCCCACCTTAATGTGGGACAGACGATTCTTAAAAAGGTCATCTTTAAGGCAATTGGATATAATGCGCATTAAAACTAGTAGTTGTTACTCTGGTTTGTCCTAATCAGGATTTAACTCTTAGCTTTTAACCCTGCAGCTGACACTCCTGCAGGAAGTGCAGGCGTGTGTGTAGTTATATTTATGGTGGGAGGAATTGTAGCTGGACCAGCTAATTACACAGAGATGTTTCTGACTTACGCCTACATGTTTAACAATGAATGAAAAAGTAAGAAAAGGTAAAGTCGAGTTCACACGACACAACAGTTCCTGAGCTAAAATTTTCTGAGCAACATGTTGCACACTCAAATGAAAACTCAATGTGTTGTCTTCGGGTCTTTATTTTGTCGGCTGTTAGTAAACAGACACGAAGGCACAGTGAGCATCCACACTTTAACAGCCGACGCAGCACTAATTAACTTCTACATTTACAATGAACACTCAACTTTCTCTAATACAAATTGACACTTATACTTATTTCTTTCCATATTCTCCTGCACAGGAAGTGATGCACACTTTCAGCACAACTCCTCAGACAAAATATTCCGACATCACGGGCAAAAGTTAGCTGACTCTAGCTTCCTCATTAGTACTAAGAGCACAAACCAAACTTCTGCCATCTACACACATAAGGAAACCGGCCAACTTCCCCACACTTTTCCGGGACTCTACTTCTCATACTTAAACATATTATTTTATTACCTTAACAACACCACAACACCACACTTTAACACCACCACACAAAACTTCACCGACACCACTATTCACGCCCCAAAACATCCACACATCTGACAAAACACACAACTTCTAATAACCACAAACCTCAAACAACAAACAAGGGGTCGGCTGTGTTCCTCTATACTCTCACACTCTCCCCTCCAACATTAATGTCGTCCCGACATTATGACACTATCTACACTATCAGCAAAAATCCATTCATCAGGAACAAGTAGACAGATCAAAAATTTCATAGGAGCATCTTCCACGGTAACTCAAGCGTATCTCCCCTAATCCTATCTTCACTCATTCACATACATCCACCACTCCATCACACATATCTCACCTCTCTGCTTTTACAAGTTCAAACCTCCTTACATCCACAGACCGACCCCATATTTCAAACACACAAACACAACTAAGATTATTCCAAATCCCCCCCAACCACGCCACCCCAAACCCATTTTCTCATTCTGACCCCCCTCATCTCCCTCACTCCCATTACCTCCCCCCCTCCTCTTTTTCCTCCCCCCATTCTCTCCTCTCCCGCACCACTGGCTCCCCCCTTCCACCACACACCCCTTTGCTGCAACACTTACTCCTCCCACTCCTCTTCCCTTCCTCCCCTTTTTCTCTCTTTTTCTTCCTCCAAACCAGACCTACCCCCTCCTTCCTTCTGCTAATTCAACACTGACCCTTTTTTTTCTTTCACCACAAAACTACCCCCACCTCCTTCCTCCCTTTCCTTTAGATTTCTCCACACCTCACCTCCACCCACCCCCCCCCACCCTAATCCTCCACCGCCCCTCCACCTCCACCCCCCCCCCCCTCCCCCCGGTGCTCCGGGGCTCCCACATAAGCAGCCTTCCCCCACTACCCCCGCCCCTCCCATCCCCCACCCCCCCCCACCCCCCACATTCCTCACCCCTTTCCCCCACCTCCCGGAAAACCAAATCCAGACAAAACCCCAATCTCACACTTTTCTTCTCCGCGGGCGACCGCGACCACACACGGATATCTATCCTCCCTACATTTTCAAATCAAACCAACCACCCAGACCGCCGGCCCTTCGCCCCTACCCATCTCACCCCCCAAACTCCCAACCAAAGCCCACTCATCACTTTAAACGCCCACCTTTTTCCTCCCACACTCAACTCTTTTTTCTCCCCCCCACCTTTTCCACTTTTCCCCCATTTACCTCACCGCGCCCTTTTTCCTTCAACTCTTTTGTTCCACCCCCCCCCCCCCCCTGCCAGCCAGCCACTTTCACGCCCCGCACCTCATACCCACCCTCTACCCACCCCCCCCCCCCCCCGCAAGCCCCCCCCCACCCGCCACGGCAGGGGGACCCCCCCACCCCGGCAAGAACCCACTCCCAGGGGTCTTTTCTGGCATCAAGTCTACCCACAACACAACCACTCCACCTTCTCTTATACACGCCCCAATCCTCCTTACACCCCAAACGCCCACCGCCACCACCAACACTTCAAACCCCAATAACACCCCCTTTTTTTCTTTTTTTTTTTTTTTTCTTTTCTTCTTCTCTCCACCATGGCAAAAACCCAACTTCTCCTTCTCCGCCCTTTTTTTAGTGCTGCACCACCCAACCATTGCACTACCTCCCCACCCACTTGATTTTAACCCATTCCAACTAACCCCACCTCAACCCCCCCGCCTTAATCCCAACCCCCAACCAACCTCTCCACCCCCTCCATCCTCTCTCCCCCCATTTCTACCCACTCTCAGTCCCCCCAAAACACGGCTGACCTCCAACCCTTCGCCTTCCCTTTCCCCCTCCTACACCACCAATATATACCCCCACAACCACACTCCTCCTTCTCCCACACAAGCAGATTTATCCACCCTCTTTAACCGCCACCACAATCCCCCCACCCTTAACCGGCCAACACATATCACACCCCTCACTCCTCTCTACCTTCTTCACCTCTTCTCCCACAGGGCCCACACTTCACCTTCTTGATTTTGGGCGTGCTACTACCTCTTCTCTTTTTCTACCACTTTTTTTCAAATTTTCTACCCTCTCCCCCTCTTCCCATCATGGCGACGGACCACGACCTAACAGCACCCCTTACCTCCACCTCCCTTCTCCGCACCCTCTGGACCCCCTCACTACCTACCTTTCTCCCGCCGTTTTTTCCGTCTTTACTTACCCATCCACCCCATCCCACCCTCACCTTTGCCTCTCTTTTTTCCTCCCTCCCCTCCCCTTTCCCCACACTCCCCCTCCACCCCCTCCGACACCCCCTCTTTCCCCCCCCCACCCGACTTACCCCCCCACCCCGCCTCCCCCTCCCCTTTCTCACCCCCCCCCTCCCACCCCCCTTTTTCCCAGACCCCCTACAACGACGTGACCCTTTGCTCATCCCTTTTCCCCTCTTTCCCCCCGCACCCTCTCTCTCTTTCCGCCCCCTTTCCCCTTTCCACTTGCACCACCCCCATTTCTCCTCGCCTCCCCCTTCCGCGCCCCCCCCTTCCTTTCCCTTTCCCCCTTTCTTGCACTTGCGCTAACCTTATTCTTTCCTTTTCCTCCACCACCCCTTTTCAGCTCCAACCTACCCTTCACCCTTCTCTCTTCTTCTTTCTTTTCTCCCCCCCCTCATTTCCCACACAGAGGACGCCTTTTTATTTATCTCACATTCACTATAACCTTGCCAACACTCGCAAAACTCTGTTTCAGCACTTCTGTCATCTTCCTCCTAGCGCTCTCCTCCCACCCCACAGAATCTGACCACTTCTTGAGGGCCCCCTTATTCCCCCAACGGCTTTTTGATCCACATCCCCACCACACCTATACGGCTCTAATTTCTCTCCTTTCTTTTCATCCCATTTCATTTATCATTACTTCTTTCTGCCTCTCTCCAATCTGCCTATTCCTCTCTTCGTGCTCGGCCCCGGCGTGAAGCTCGAGCCTGTCCTTGAGGCATCTTTAGTCAACTCCATTTCTTCCTCCAACTTCTATTCAGTCTCCACTCAACTCTCTTCAGATGTCAAAGCAACAGCATCTTACCCACTTCCTCACTTCTATGCCATCATTTTCTTTTAGTTCTCTTCCTTTTAATTAATGATCCAGAATCATGAAACGTCCTCATCTCATTTTCAAATTTTTCTACTTTTCACTTATAACTCTCACCTCTTTTCTCTCTTCTCACACCTCTTTAGTTGGTCAAACCTTAGCTCACGCCTCATTTAGCTTATCCTCTTTCTCCAACGCCATCTTGTCTGTACCTTGATCCCACATCGTCAGCAGCACCGCTGATCCCCTCGGGCCACCAATTTTTTCACACTCAAATGAAACCTTTTTCTTCGGCTTTATTTTTCGCTTTAGTAACGCACAACACACACCACACTTAACACCGACCACACAATAACTCACATACAATGACACTCAACTTTCTCAAACAAATGACACTACTTATTTCTTTCCATATTCTCCTGCCGTTATCACACTCAGCACAACCCCCAAGTTCCGACACACGGGCAAAGCTGACTCTACTCCTCATACCCCCCTCCCATCCCAGAAACCGCCAACTTCCCCCCTTTTCCCCCTTCTCCCGTTTTTTCTGCCCCACGTGCACCACACTTCACCCCCCGCCCCCCCCACCCCCGCGACACCACCCCTTTCTCCCTTTCCCCGCTCTTTCGCCCGGGGGTCGGCTGTGTTCCTCTAACTCACCCTTGCCCCTCCCCTCCCCCCCTTTTTCCCCCCCCGCCCCCCCCCTCCCCCCCCCCCCCCCCGCCCCCCGCGGCCCACAGGGGGGGCCCCACCCCGCCCTTCCCCCCGCGCGCGCGGCCATTCTCGCCCCACACACCCCCCCCCTGCTCCCCCCGGGCCGCCCCCCCGCCCCCCCCGGACCTAAAGCACGTTCCCCCGCTCAGGAACACCCCCATCAGAGACAGCGGAGGCTCTTCCGTTACCCGGCAAATCCCTCCACTTCATCTGACTTCTACCCCTCCTCCCCAACCCGACCGACGGGGCTGACTCTAACTATAACACCTATCAGCTAGTTCCAAAGGACTTCAATACTAAAGGAGTTGAGAGAAATTAGGATGATTTAAAAAGTCACACGATGGCGAGGTGATTATTCTATTCATTTAATTTATTCTATTTTTTTATTACGTTATTTCATATTCCATTTTTATCCTTACTAATCACCCACATTACTAACACTATTTCCTTTTTACTGTTATCATTTTTACCTATTTACTTTTTTCTTTTGCTTTTATCCCCCCCCTCAATTCTTTAATAAATTTAACCTCTAATATTTTACATTATTTCACCATTTTCCCACCTCTCCTTCTCCCTCCCAACTACTGGTGTTTCTACCTATTTCCTACATCTTAAAGGTCCTTCAGTAGTTAAAGCCCCAATCAACATGTCCGTACATCCTGTTTGACCTGGATCTGAACAAGTGCTCAAAGACAACTGATCTAACTGCTTAGATCAGTTTGAAGTCAAGCCCACTAGGTTTTTAACCCTTACTAAGACTTATAGCTGCTAAACCCGTTACTGGAGAGCTGTTTCCCATTTCCACCATCCACAATCGGGTCTGTGCATCATGATACTCACAAAAGTATCAATTTTATATTTTGTCTGCTTATCAAGTATTGACTCCAAGGTATCATTGCCCATCCCTAAAAAAAAGCGTTCAGAAAACAGCCTTTAAAGTTCTGATTAAAAATTCTCCATATTTTTTCTATAACTATTTACAGACATCAGACCAATCAGGTCATAGCTAAAATATCAACTTTGCTAGATGACACTACAGGGAAAGAACGTTTCCATGGATACCAACATACGGGTTCAACGAGCACCACGGTGCTCCTCCGTTTAAAACACCAACTTTAGCTCACTTTAAGGAGATTGGGCATCAGACGACTCCAAATTTTATTTTTGCGTTTCTTTAAAACGAGCCTAAAGAAAAAGGGAAATAACGAAAGTCTCAAAACTGATGAAAAAACATGGTTTTTACCTGCAGAGCTTCACGTTAAGATGAAAATGATGAAAAGGAAATAAAAGGAATGGTGTTTGATAGAAAAGCGTCTGAGATTTCCACACCAGATGTGGGACGGTTTGCTTCAGGGCATTCTGTTCGAATATGTCCACTTCTCCACACTGACTGCTTTTTAACCATCACCATAGCAACCAACACCTCCCCCCCTATATGTGGAGTGTCTGGTTTTTAACTCCTCCTCTCTCAGCTGCTTCCTCAGGATTGTTAACACTCTGCTCTTCATCTGGAAGCTGGTGGATCGCATGTGGGACAGTCAGAAAACTGCTGGATTTCACAGACCAGGACCAGCATGGAGGAGCAGAACCAGGACCTGAACCCGTCCCCCAGGACTACAGCAGAACCATGCTCTGGTTCCAGCGATCCACAGGTCAGTGTTGAAGCCGGACGAGTTGAAGGTGGTGTTTTTGGGTGGGGTCATCGCTGTGGCAGATGTGACTGTAAACAGGCTGACTCCCAACTCAGGGACACCCCCTCAACAAAGTGCTGATAGCTGAGTGTTGGGGGGCTTTTTGGTTTCATACTTTGCTTTTGCTGCTCTGCAGGTTGCTCACACGGAGCAGAGCTGGTTCGGGAGGGGGGGGGGGGTGTTTCTGACTCTACCGCAGGCGTCTTACTTCTTCAGACGTCCAATTTCCATCTACCTCTTCGTTGGTTAAAAGGACGCTGCCTGCTTTCTAACCAACACCCCCCGACGTCAGCGCGTCACCCTGCTTCTGCTTTCTAACCAACACCCCCCGACGTCACGCGTCACCCTGCTTCTGCTTTCTCTTCACTGCCTTCCTGTTTCTTTTGTACAAACTGATCTACTAAGAGCTAAAAGGGTTTGGTCTATAGCACCTGTCATCCATTTACTACTTTTTCTGCAATGAATATGCAGGAGCGCCTGCAGGGACGTTTTTTAGGGGGGGCCAAGTGGCATTAAAGGTTAACTTTGGTTTCTTTCCACCTGGACTTTATTTCTAGGAATTTATACATGTATTTACTCACCAGTATCATTTCTGCATCACTCTGACTCCTTTGGACGCGAATGTATTCAGATTAGTTATAGATCCGTGAATATCCATACAATGGGCGTGAAGGGGGCAGAATGAACGGGCCTCTATATAAGGCATTATCTGCAGCAAACGTCCTTATTTTCACCAATACACTGCAAAATCACAAATCTTTCCAAGTATATTTTTCTAATTTCTAGTCAAAATATTTCATTAGACTCAAAACAAGACAAAATTACCTAAAAAAAAAAAAAAAAAATCAGTGAGATATAAGAACTTTTTTTTTTTAAAGACAAATGCATCTTATTTCAAGAAATCTTAAAAGAAAATTTCATTTGCTGCATTGGCAGAAATTTTTGCCTATTACGATCAAAAATTATATATTTTTTTTTTACTTTAAGAGTGGCTACGATTTTTTATTTGCTTGTAATAAGCAGTTCGGTGTGTGTGGCAAACAAATGGCTTATGTATGTACGGAGGAATGAACGACTGTGATGTGAAACTGTAACAACAGAAATGACATCTGTCGGGAAATAAAACTTCTATCCGTGGTCTGATAACGATCTTTCTCCATAGAAATGCTGCATCTTCCTCCATGAAACCCTGATGGAAAGAACTCGTCTGTAAACTACCGACTCTGATTTGTTTTAACATGTTTTATTTGAGACGGCAGCAGATAAAACTCACCGCTGATGAATGAATGAATGAGGAAATGAAACGGTGAGTGTGGCTGAAAGTGGGCGGAGACAGCGAGAAACTCAAGGTTTCTCCACATTAACCTGCTACTGACCAGGTTAGTTTCAGAGAGTCTGTTACCGTGGTAACTGACCGAGGGTTTAAGTTACCCCTCTTCGTGCAACAGGCTAGAGTTCCTCCTCTTTCCCTGGGTTGAGTTTCCTACCTTTGTGTTACGGAAAACTCAGAGTTTCATCAAACCTGCTTCGTGCAACAGAAGAAGGTGTGTATTTTTGTTTTCTGGGGCGTGGGGCCAGGAGGAGGTGCTTGGGGATAGGTCCCCTTGCTTTTTAGGCCTGCTAGGATTTGGGGGGGTTGCCCCTCTTTTCTTCTTTTTTTCTCCCCTCCCTATGACGGAAAAGGGAAAGTGAGTAGAATAAATTTATTTTTTCCTTTGAACGAAGTTCCTCACCCTTTCCACTCCCACTCTTCACTGCAAAAAAAACCCAGAAATCTCTTTTTTTTTCCTTCAAGGACCCGGACGCGTCCCCCACCCCCCCGCCCCTCGAAGGGGAAGACTGCGGAGATGAAGGTTTGTCGTAGTTGAATGTTTTCCTCGTTTAGTTTCTCCTGACAACATGACTGTGTGAATACTTATAATTTACCGTTCAAATATTTCTTCTTAAAGAAAAAGGAGCCGGCAAAGATAGCGTCCTCCATCCCATCCTCTCCCAGAGTTGTCTCTGAGTCTGTGAGACAGAAAATCTGTGGAGGACGTGAGGACACCCACATGGTAAATACATCACACAAACCGAGAACCAGAGGGCACTAATTCCTTCCTCCCAGCAGCACCAGTTAGCCCAGTCCAGAACCACCCCGCCTGATTTGTTTGTGTTCCCATGACGATTAAAAACTGCGGTAAATGAAGCAGAACAAGCTGCCTGGTTAAACCGCTGTAGTTTAACATCCTCTAGTGCCTCGGGGTGTAAATGTTCGTTTTACACTTCTTTTGTTTTTACCTTTATATTTCATGTTTAAAGCAGTTTAACTCTCCTTGTTTGGTATCATTCTTTTCAGCACAACCTCACCAGTGTGATTTAACAGTTATCTCTTCATTTTGGCACACTGTATTAACACAATTGGCCTAAAACCATAAAAATAAATCTGATTTGACAAAACTTTGATTTTTCATTGTGAAAACCACAAATTTATTTCACGAACCATTTTTATAACTTAGATTGCAAATATAAGTAGTTAGTCTTAAAACATTTGGAGAAATTGGCCATCAAAATAGATATAAAATAAGAATGACATCAAAATGCATCAAAGTCTAGGATGTTTTTTTTTTTTCAATTATTTACAAAACAATCAATAATCACCATGAGATGCCAAAAAGATTAATCGCTCTGATCCAGAAAGACGGTTCCTGTCCATCACAAGACAGAAAGGACATTACAGGTCTGATATTTCCAGGGTTGTTAGTCCTCCTGTCCACCAGGGGGCAGCACTGAAATCTGATTTTGGTGAATTTTTGGTTACTTCCACCACCTCTCCTCTTCTTCAGCAACAAAATGCATCATGTTGTCACGTAATTTTCTTATTGCTTGATGTGTTGCATTTTTCTACCAACAGTAAAGAGCTTGTTAGGTTTTTGCGACACTTTTTTTTTTTCCCAATTTCTGAGCACTTTCCATAGAATTCACAGTTTTTCCCGTTTTTTTTCCACCAAACGCGCATTAAACGTATATATCAGTTGGAAAACTAGGTTGTACATTTTATATAATGACTCCAGTTATGTTAAGTCTATTAACACGATTGAAAAACTGGTTTATAGTTTGAAGTCTTCACTATCCAGAGAAGTTTTAATGGTGTCTCTATGTCGCTGCGTTTAGCTGCTACGTCATCTTAAATCGGACATGCAATCTGGACACACCGATGTGTCCAACGGCCCTAGAGGGTTAAACAACTGTCCTCAAGGGGGCGATACTCCCCAAAACAATCCTGATCAATAATGAAGGAGCAGGAAGAAGAAAACTGGGCTCTGTGATTGCACTGCAAAAACTCAAATCTGAACAAGTATATTTTTCTCATTTCTAGACAAAATATCTCATCACACTCAAAATAAGACAAAATTACTTAAAGAGAAAAATTGTTTTAAGGGAATGCATTTTATGTCAAGAAATCTTATCAAGAAAAGTTTGCTTGTTCCGTTGGCAGATTTTTTTGCTTATTACAAGCAAAAAAATCTTGGCCACTTTTAAAGGAGTGATGACACAGCAGTAAAAACTAGTTTATGTTGTTGGCATTACTGCATATGTAATATGTAACGTCATTTTTTACAGCGGAGTATTGTTTTGAAACACCAGACCTCACTTCCTCAGTAATACAGTTGGGTCCGGAAATTATATGCAGCTTTACCCGGAGACCACGTTGACTTCATTTTGATTGGCTACACCTTATTTGGCTATGACCTTATTTGGAGAATCTAGGTCAAGCTGCGGTCGGCTTTGTTTACTTGATAGTGTGCTCTTATTGGAGCAGTTGAACTACGTAGAATGATGGAACTACGTAGAATGATGGAACTACGTAGAATGATGGAACTACGTAGAATGATAGAACTACGTAGAATGATAGAACTACGTAGAATGATAGAACTACGTAGAATGATGGAACTACGTAGAATGATAGAACTACGTAGAATGATAGAACTACGTAGAATGATGGAACTACGTAGAATGATGGAACTACGTAGAATGATGGAACTACGTAGAATGATGGAACTACGTAGAATGATGGAACTACGTAGAATGATAGAACTACGTAGAATGATGGAACTACGTAGAATGATGGAACTACGTAGAATGATAGAACTACGTAGAATGATGGAACTACGTAGAATGATGGAACTACGTAGAATGATGGAACTACGTAGAATGATAGAACTACGTAGAATGATGGAACTACGTAGAATGATAGAACTACGTAGAATGATAAGCTGCTGTCTGATTCAACTGTTTCTGAGCAGAGAGACAAAGCTGACAGACCATAAACAGGAATTTTGATTCTCATTCTGGACATTCACATGGCCTCATCAGAGCACAACAGATCATATTTTACACCCAAAACCCCAGAAAAGTGAAATTTGATGTCATGGCACCTTTAACAAAATAAGATCATGGAACATTTCCTAGAGAAAAAACATAAAGATTGTACGTTACAGCGTGAACACTCACTTGAATGGTGGAACTGAGCATATGTTGGAACAAAGAGCTTTTTAACCGAGAAAGATGTGTCACACTGATTACATCTGAAATCCAAATATTTTAACTGTTTTAGCATGAAAGAACTTTTAGTACACACTCAGAAACAGCACTACGTAGAAGGATGGAACTCTGTAGAATGATAAGGTGCAGTCTGATTCAAATGTTCTCTAAGCAGAGACAAAGCTGACAGACCATAAACAGGAACTTTATGAGGCCACCCGACAGTCACATACCTCATACAGTGCAAAAGGCTCAAAGTATTCACCCAAAGTACCCCACAAAAGGAACATTTCAACCCAAGGGACCTTTGCAGCATTGAAAAATGTGTGTAGCTTGTACAATAACTATAAATAGCAGTACTTCTAAACAGTAGTATAATTATAGTTATTATTAATGATTTTCATAATAATCATAGTAATAATTATATGTATAATTATATATGTGTTTGGCCTAATATTTCTATAATAATTATTCATTTATTATTAGCATCTTTGATTGTTGTCATAATCTCTATTTTATTGACTTTTATTCATCATCTTTAATTGGTTTAATTGTACTTTATTAACTCATACAGCTTGATAAGGTACAAAAATGGACCATGAAGGTACAGAAATGTCTTTCAGAAAGGAACCCCCCCCAGCAACAAGCTTTGGACCCTTTTAAGTACAAATTTGTACCTTTATTTTTGAGTGTCTAAATTTGATTTAATTTAATAGATTAATTAAGATTAATTTAAAGTTACATCAAAAAGGAACATTAAAAAGCAACTGAATAATTACTTTTTCAAGTAATTAGTTATTTCTATAAAGTTGTAACTCACGCCATTACTTTTAGTTTAGTTTAGTTTATTTGACAGGGACATTGTACAAATTAGAAATGTTTTGTACCAGAGTTAGCTTTTGCTAATTTCCATCTGTTGTCCCTGGGCAGGTACACACATTTAAAAACACATTACATAACAAACTACAATTAATCTAAAATGCAAAAAAAACAAAAATACTGTAAGTATAAGATGTACAGAAGAAGTATACTATTATAAATCACTTTTTAAAGTGATGTTCCCAACACTGATCTGATCTGAAAGACATCCAATTTGAGTAGGCTTGAGCTGAGTGTGTGTCCACAAACTGCAAACCAGTTGGAGCGTTTCTGCTGGGTGGTGCCATCCTGGACAAATTAACATCAGACAGACCGAGTTAAAGGATAAGTTTCTTTTTTTCCAACCTGGACCTTATTTGTAGGAGTTTATACGTGCATTTACTCACCAGTAAAGTTTCTGTATCACTTTGACTCCTTGGGAAGATGTTGGGTTGAGTCGCTTTTTGGTGAACGTCCAGTATCATGAAACGGGGGCAGTCACTATATCAGACATTATCTGCAGTAAAACTCCTTCATTTCATCAATACTTAAAGTAGAATGAAGGAACGAATGAGAACTATTGTTGAGTTCAGAGTTTCTTAAAGTGTGTTGTTGTCTTGGCAGTGATCATGAAGCACATCATGAAGGCGCGGCCCCGAAAAGTGTGTAGAACACCCTGATGATAACTAACGGAAAGCTAAACGTGGACTCAGAACAATAGTGCTCATTCGTTCGTTCATTCAACTTAGAGTATTGGTGAAAATCAAAGAGTTTTGCTGCAGGTAATGTCTGATAGACGCTGCCTCGTTTCTGCCATGATACTGGGCGTTCACCGAAAAGTGACTCTTCTCAATGTCTCAAAGTGAAACAGAAACTTTACCGGTGAGTAAATGCACGTATATACTCCTTGAAATAAAGTCCAGGTTGGAAAAAAAGAAACTTCTCCTTTAATAAGGTGCAGCAGACCCATGGGGAAAGTACTCAGGCCAAACATATTTGATTTTGGGCACATTTTATCGACGTACTGAAGTCTTGTGCTTCATCTGAGCAGATGCTTCAGCCAGCGGTATGCCAGCTTTGTCAGATGTTGTTAACATGTTGTTCATTTCTATCAGATAAAGTGGAGACTTGCTGCTTAATGACTTCTGGGACATGAGATGACTTTTGGATGATTGTTGTCATTTCCAGGAGCAGGTGGAGCTGAAGGAGTGCTCTGTGGTGATAAATCCCATCCAGTTTAGTACGGTGAGTCGTATGAAGACGCTTCATTCTTTCATTTCAACGCTGATTTTTATCTAGTTTCAAAGTTTTCTTGCATAAATGAAGAAGGTATCAAATACAACTTATCTCTCTTTTTTAATTGTTTAATTTCAGGAGATACGAGTGGATCATCAGACACTTGCTGCCTTGAAGAAGAGTGCAAAGCTGAAGGTTTGTCAGACTTGCTTCTTCAGACAACAGGAGTATTTAAACGGTTTTACGAACTTGCTGGCATGGGGATCACCACTGTTATCAGTGTGCAGTTTAAAATCACCAATTAAAATCTTGTATTTAATGTGTACAGTATAGTAGATAAAAAAAACTGAAAAATCTTCAATAAAACAGGACGGAGGATTTAAGTGGTCTGTAAACTGTAATGGATAAAATGGTCGAGTTGCTAAAAATGAATTGGGGGGAACCTTGAGGTTCTGTTACAGGAGTTGTATGTATGAGATGGAGACATCTGACAGAGGTACATGAATATGAATGGGAATGTTGGTAATCTGCTGGTGATGTGTACTGCTGTATGATGAGTAAGAGAGAGGGTTTTAGCTGGAGACGATGTGTTCTGGATGGACCATCAATCAGAAAAAGCTTTGCAGGAGTGGAAGGTGAGTTCAATGTTCATGGCTAGAAGATGAGAACCTGTATGGGTGGAAGCCTCCTGGTTTGCAGAGGGGTCGTCTATAGAAAAAGGTAGCGAAGTTGTCAAAGTATGGAGTTGACAGTGATGTTATAAGCAGATATGTAGCTGTTGGATGCAGCTAAACTTCATGTCTCTGTAACAGGGTGACAGTAATGGTCCAGAAAGGTGCTACAAAAACAGAAGAGGACTTGAAATACAAAAAAGCACTGCAAATACAGAGATGAGCTGAAAAGAAATAAAAACAATGCACTGAAAGAAAAGTCCTGCAAAAGCGGAAAAGTTATTAGAAACAAGAGAAATGCAAATACAGAAAAGTGCTCCAGAAAAATGAACAAAAAACAGAAAAGTCATTCAAATACAGGAGAGGGCTGCAAATACAGACACAAGCTGCAAAAACAGGACAGTGAAGCATCTACAGAAATCTACAAAAACAGAGATGAGCTGCAAATACAGCAGCAAACTGCTAGAAGTAAGAAGTGAAGCAAATATGGGAAAGACCTGCAGAAACAGTGATGAGCTGGAAAAAAGAAAGGTGACACAACAACGGAAAAGTGCTGCAATTACAGAAAAGTCATGTAAATACTCGGGATGGGCACAATTAATCAATTACTGATTTTAAAGGTGTCATCACCCGGAAATCCCTCTTTTTCACGTTAAAACATGTGTATTGGAACAGGACCTCAGTTATAACGTGCCAGAAACTCCGGAAAGTGAAAGTAACTTCGTCTTTGAGTGCGGGCGCTCTCTTCTCACCAGAATCGGCCACAAGCACGCGCTCTCCACAGTACGCGGTTTGGATTTCTTTCTCCCAATGACGTGAAAGAGAGAGGCTGCTAGCTGCTAAGCTAGCCTCTTTAGCGTCACCTAAAAGCAGCTGATTACCTGCCGTGGAGTCGTTATGATCAGCTGTTATGACGTGAACTAGAGAGGCTGCAAGCGAGCTGCTAAGCTAGCGTCTTTAGCACCACCTGAAGGCAGCTGATTACCTGCCACAGAGTAGACCAGCTTTGTCAGAAAGGACGCCGGCGACAAGGAGGAGGTGGAGGAGGAGGAGGAGGAGGAGGGAGATTGCCGTGCTGAGTTGCCTCGGCAGAAATTCATCAGTTTTCAGTGTAACAGGAGGGACAGCTTTACCAGGGAGCAGTGGATGATATTTCTCAGTGAGGATGTGCAGTCGGTAAGTGTTGCTGCTGTGTAACTTATTATCTTTTGTGTCAGAGACCAGTAAACGGTGGTAGACGAGCGGACAAGCTGCTAATGTAGCTACAGAAGCTAACAGTGTTTGGTTAACTTCACGTCAGACGTCCGCTCCTTATATCCATCAGAGTCCAGCCCTTTTACTCCGGATCCTCTCCATCAACCGCACCGTTACGTTTTTATCACGTTTTTCTCTGCTGGGACATCATTTCCTTCACCTGCTCTGTCCTGATAAAACTTCGTTTTGTCTTTGACGTTTGCCTCGTGAACGCGCTTACAGACAGGTCTGATTCTCGTGCGTATTCTCGCGACAAACAATAGTTGGAGATAAAAAGAGGTTAAAGATAATTTAAGAAGGATTGTGGATGTAAAACAGCAGGTTATGACACCTTACAGAATTTTTCCCATCACATACTTTTTTTCAATCATCCGACGGTGTTATAAAACAGAGTTCATTCATGTCGTGTACGTCTTGGAGCTCTGTAATAAATGTCACTATGTGGCGGTAATAAAACCTCCCACCAGCGGGGGGCGATGTCGCCTAAAGACAGCAGAGAAAGCCGCCAGCGAGCTGCCGTCTTCCCGTCACAGCAGCTGAAAGAAGACTCGTCTAAACCAACATGAAGCGAGAATGGCGAAATCGGTTTGAAGTTAGATATCAGACGTGAGCGAGACGCTGCTGACCAAGAGCCAATATCCAATGTGAAACCAACTTCACCGCGGTGAAGTCTGGTGTGGGACCGTTTCAAGTTAGAAATGACTCCTCACATTGTAAATACTGCGGCACGTTTTATAAAAACAACTCCCATGATGTACCATTTTAAAAAACACTGATCCGACGAGCTTAAATGTGATGAATCCTGCCTTCAACCCACCGTTGCCTCGATCGGAACCCGGAGGAGCTGTCATGCAAAGCAGGCAGAAAAAAAATTACGGAGGGAATCTGGTCAACATATCCACGAAAATCATTTTACAGAAGTGACGTCGATGGAAAAGGTTTCCCAGATTTGATGAATTTACTCAAATCCGTCTATCAGCTTCCTTCACAGCGCATCATTACAGGAGAGAGCAGGAGCTGCTAAACAAGTTAGCAACAACAGCTAGTGTTGCCATAACAACAGAGAGCTACCTCACCATCACGTGCCACCACTGCCGACCTGCTCGCAGAGATGATGATGGAGGCTGTAGAGCAGTGGGGAGTTGAATGATGTACGTTTAAGTACGTTTTTGAGAAAAAACAGTCTGCCTGTGGTATGTGGAATCATTTTTAACATGCATTTCTTAATGAGTGATCGATAATTCTCCCGACGATTGATAAAAAAGATGATCGCTAATGCCCATCCCTAATAAATACAAGCACTACAAATATAGAAACAATCTGTAAATACAGAAAACGACTGCAAATACAGAAGCAAACTGCAAAAACAGGAATGCAAATAGAGAATGAAGCTGAGTTTTGATAGGATGGGGTGTGTGGGTGGTTGGTGGATAGTGGGGGTAGGTGGTCTGTATGTTGTGTGTCCGTGTACAAGGGTATACAAAAGTTAGAGTAATTATGACCAAGTGTGCAGTTTGAATGTCCTTTAATGTAAAGCCCTCTGTGCTACCTGCATGAAAATGGTACATGAACAGATCTAGTTTTCATTTCCGTTACTTAGGTTAGTATTTCTCAATATGGCATCTTCTCACATTTTTGTAATAAATCCGAATTTAGATTTATCAAATTAAGTATACAGTTCTGCATGACCCAAATATTAATTTCTTCCTTATATCATTACAGAAACCTGGAAGCAGAAAGAGACCCAAACATTACAGATGTCAAACCTGTAAGAAAGACTTCATCAGTCCATCACTTCTAAGGACTCATCAGAGGATTCACAGTGGAGAGAAAAGATACAAATGTGATCAGTGTGGGGCAGCTTTCAGGAATCAAAGTGTTTTAATAAGCCACAAACGTGTTCACACAGCAGAGAAACCATATAAATGTGATCAGTGTGGGCATGCTTTCAGGACAAAAGGTGTTTTAAATGTTCATCAGCGTATTCATACTGGAGAAAAGCCATACGGATGTACTCGGTGTGGTGCAGCTTTCATTGACGCAAGTACTTTAAAAAAACATGAACGTAGTCACACTGGAGAGAAACCACATATATGTAATCAGTGTGGGACAGCTTTCAGTTGTACAGCGGGTTTAAAAAGACACCAAAGCATTCATACAGGAGAAAAACCACACCACTGTGATCAATGTGGCGCAGCTTTTAAGGACCCAAGTGCTTTACAAAAACACAAACGTGTTCACACTGGACAGAAGCCATACAGATGTGATCAATGTGGGGCAACTTTTGTTCAATCAGGAGGTTTAAAAAGACATAAACGCATTCACACTGGAGAGAAACCATACAAATGTGATCAGTGTGAGGCAGCTTTCTCTCGGAAATGTGGTTTAAAAAGACATCAGCTGATTCACAGAGAAGAGAAGCCATACAGATGTGACCAGTGTGGGGCAAGTTTCCGTCACTCCAATGTTTTAAAAGACCACATACGTACGCACACTGGAGAGAAAGCATACAAATGTGATCAGTGTGAAGCAGCCCTCAGTTGTGCAAAAGCTCTAAGAATCCACAAACGTACGCACACTGGAGAGAAGCCATACAAATGTGATCAGTGTGGGGCAGCTTTCCTTCACACATCTGGTTTAAAGTACCACAAGCGTATTCACACTGGGGAGAAGCCATTTAAATGTGATCAGTGCGGGGCAGCTTTCAGGTGTTCACAGGCTTTAAAGAAGCATAAACGTATTCACACTGGGGAGAAGCCATACAAATGTGATAAATGTGGGACAGCTTTCAATAATTCAAGTGCTTTAAGAGCCCACCAGCGTATTCACACAGGTGACAAAAGTTACAGATGTGAACAGTGTGGGGCAGCTTTCAGTCGTCCAGGTGGTCTAAGCAGGCATCAGCATGTTCATGTTGGAGAGAAGTCCCACAGATGTGATCAGTGTGGGGCAACTTTTAGTCGTTCAGATGGTTTGATTCTCCACAATCGTATTCACACTGGAGAGAAGCCATATAGATGTGACCAGTGTGGGAAAGCATTTACTAATTCAAGCGCTTTAGTAGTCCACAAGCGTGTTCACAGTGGAGAGAAGCCATATAGATGTGACCAGTGTGGGAAAGCATTTACTAATTCAAGCGCTTTACTAATCCACAAGCGTATTCACACTGGAGAGAAACCATACAGATGTAATCAGTGCGGCGTAGCTTTCCATCAGTTAGGTGGTTTGACTAGACATCAACAGGTCACACATGAGAGAAACCATACAGATGTGATCAGGGTGGGACAGCTTTCAGTTGTTCATGAGGAGGAGAAAAGTCACCAGCAAATTCATCTTGCTGGACTAGAGAGCAACAATTCAGATTTATCCCAACAGCTATTTTTTAAAGAAAGCAACTAGAGTTGCAGAACTATGGAGGTTTTTTTTTTTTATCATTTTTTCTTCTTGGCATTAATTAGTACATATTAGGGCTGTCAGTTGATTCAAACATTTAATCATGATTAATCTCGTGTTGGGATACCACACATTGAAATTCAACTGTTACTGTGAAAGAGAGCAAACTTCTTTTCCACGTTAAGCACCTCCCACCAACTTCCTTCAACTCTGGGGCCGTTTCTCAGTTTGCATTCTTGTGCGTACTTGCGTGCTCGTGGACTCATGAAATGTCATCACCCGTGGTCCAAGTCACGTTCCATTTCAAAGTTTCAGCAAGTATGCTGGAAATGCCCAGATGAGATCTTCCTCCGCCCATTTTACCCAGCATGCATCAGAGGAGACTCGTGCATACTTGGCCAGATATAAATCCCAGCATGCACCTGCACGCGCGCAGCATTTGACAGCCTTCTCCACCTCCATATGGTACAGATCAGCCACAACAGCCAAACCTGAGCATCCATTTCTATTCTTTACCTTTTTACCTGCGTGCTCTTTCTCCTGCTTTCCTTTTACAGGTGTTTCCGATCGCATAATCATGACCTGACAGCCCATTTTCATTAATTTACTGATGTATTTGAAGTAAATATAATTTGCACATTGGAAACAAAAACCACCCACTCAGTATGATTGTTTTGCAGCAGTTATTTTCATTGTTTTTATTTGTTTCAGTGCAATTAATACATCTTTAAAACATCGCTGAAAACATTTCTATTTCACAAAGCCTTTGGTACTTAGCTCCTAACAGTCTTTTAGTTTGATTTATTATTTTTATATTGTTTTTACTGTGTTTAGATTTTTTTTCAGCTGTTCATTTTTGGTGATTCTTCATTATGTTTTATTGTTGTAAAGCACCTTGATCTGTCTTTGTCAGTGTAAGAGTGCTTTATGAATGAATGAATGAAATTTATTTATAAAGCACTTTTCATACAAATGTAGCACAAAGTGCTTTACATATTAAAATCAACATTTCAATAAAATGACAATCAGGTACATTCTTCCAATCACATTAAAAAAAACATATTTAGCAGTTTTACAGTGACATACAGTGATGATGCAGAGTTATATGGAATAATAATATTACTTTATACTGGATTGGTCCATAGTTCATGAAGGAACCACTTGTGTCATCAAAAAACACAAAATTTAGAGTTTTTAACCATAATCAGGATTTTTTTTACAGTGTAGTGATGATTGTAGCTGGAGTTACATGTGATATGATATTGAACTCTATTAAGTAGTATTGCTGTTATTATTAGCAGCAAGGAGTATTTACATTAATATAGTTATTATTATTATTAACTTTATTGTTAACTGGCTATGCCTCCTATTTTGTGCATTCTAGAATTTGTAAAGTGTGGTAGACTTAGTCAATAGTATTTAGTGGTGATTGATGATCATTGGGCTTTACTTTGACCACTACACGACCCACTCCCCCATAAAGCAGCTGGATCATCATTCTGCTTGGTACGATGCTGGACAGGACCAGTGAAAGAAGAGAAAAAAGAAAAAGGGAGACGAAAAAAAAGAAGAAAGGGCTGAAAAACTTCCTTTTTAGAAAAGCACATGGCTGCTGATTCTTGTATTTTATGGTAGGTTATGTTTGGCTTTTAATGCATGGATTTTAACGTTGTTTCTTACAGTTTTAATGTTTTTACATTGTTTTGATATTGTCTATATTACTTTTTGTCCTGTATAACTTTGAGATTTTAATTCAAATGTAAAGTGCATTTCAAATAAAATTCATTATTATTATTATTATTATTATTATTATTTTGTATTGCTGCTGGAATACAGTTGTTATGTTTTGTTCTGCCATGCCAGTAGAGGGCAGCAGTGTGCCATATGCCTACAGCGTGCAAAGCATCACGGAGGTTGAATAAACAACACTGTAAGGCCCAAGCCCAATCCGACCCCTAAACACCACCCTTACACATACTACCCCTCCGTCTGCACGTTCCCATGGAGGCTTCGCCATCTTAAGGGCCGTCCCAAACCGTGTAGGGTGGGGGGCGAGTGGCGAGTAATCAGCAAGTCTGCATCAGTGTAGACTCGCCAGAATTTTGCAGCAGGTGCAACAGCTAAATGGAGGAAACAGCTGTGTTCTGCACGAGTTCCACCGTGTCGATACTGGTAGAAAATCACTAATAGAGCATTTAGGGGGGGAGCCAGCTGAGCTCAAACCACTGGTGCAAGGGAATGCTTCAGTAGAAAAAGAGGATTATAATCCTCTTATTGGCACAATAATAATAATAATAATAAAAATAATAATTATTATTATCATCTCAGTGCAGAAGAACCAAGACAAACATGGCTGTTTGCTGCTCTTATCTATGCCGCTGTTTGCTCCTAAAAAGAACAAACGGATGTGGATGAAGTCATGGAGGTGTTGGTGTTTGCAGTGAGGATGTTTTACGCCACAGAAGAAGTTGGAGGTGAGATAATTATCACTTTTAGAAACATGGTTCCTCTGCCGTTTACTAGGAAGCTAACAAGCTAGCCACTCGGCTGTTCTCGGTTATCTTCGTCGAGTGGAGCGCACGTGACACTTTCCTGTGCCGTGGAGCCGTGGTTTCGGGGGGTGTATATTTTTTCAAATGTAGCTTGTTCGAACTGTTTTCCAAGATCTCCTTCCCTGCCTTTAAGGGGTGGTGTGTGGGGGGCGGTGTGGGATTGGGCCTAATTCTCCAGCCCATTGGTCTGTATCTCTGCAGCCTCCAAACGATACAGGCTTTGCCTGTATTTGGGCTGCAGGGTGGTTGTGGTTGTGCCTGCAGTACTCTATAAATAAATCAAATAAAAGAATAAATAGATTAAAAATAAAACTAAATCTCAACTTCGTATGAGATATGCCTGTTCCACCCCTGCCCCCATCATCCCTCCACATTATTATTGTGATTCATTTTTATTAGTACTGCGACTATCATTTTAATAATTATACATACATAAATGCATGTATATATATATATATATATATATGTATATATATATATATACATAATACATACATACAGACACTTTTAAAAAATTATAATATATTAATGAACACCTTTTTCATGATATTCAAATTTTTTGGAAAGGGTCTGTATATATACATATAAATATATGTATATATATATATATATATATATTATATATATATATATATATATATACATATAAATATATGTATATATATATATATATATATGTATATATATATATATATATATATATATATTATATATATATATATATATATATATATATATATATGTATACACATATATATATATATATATTGTATACACATATATATATATATATATATATATATATATATACTGATCCCCGTCAGGGAAATAAGGGCTGTGCTGTGTGGCATTGCTGTCTATTAATTTCTTTATTGTTTATTCATTTTTATTTATAGAATTTTTCCTTTATACACTCTCAAATCACACACACACACACACACACACACACACACACACACACACACACACACACACACACACACACACACACACACACACACACCCACCCCACACACCCCCCCCCCCACACACACACACACACACACACACACACACACACACACACACACACACACACACACACACACAAGTAAGACCATAAATGCCAGATTGTTTGTTGTTAATTATTCACTCTGATGCTCCTGGTCTGGAAGACCTTCATCACCACATACATGATCAGACAGCTCGTCCTCCTCTGGTCATCGACAGGACACCTGGGCACAATCATCTGTTAGAGGCAAAGCATGCTGGGAGTTGTAGTTCTGTACTTCTGATGATTTTGGCCACAGAGGAATGTGAGAGAGATAGAAGAACAAGAAGCAGTCCAGGGAAGCGCAAACTCGCCCAGTAAAGTTTATTACAGCAGCTTTCCCAGACAAAGGAACGTCACACGGTGATTTACAAAGAAAACCAGGAAAATACTAAAAAAAATATACAAAACAGAGTGAAATCTAAAAGAGACAATAATAAAAATTTACATAAGTGGAGAATAAAAACATACGATGACTGGAGCTGAGGGAAGGTCATCCTGGATCTAGACATTAGGGATGCATGATATTGATTTTTAGCCGATAGATATGCCAATAATTTCCACTCATTTGGCCGATAACTGATATATCGATATTAAAGCTGAAAATAATGTCATATTCATTCCTCATGCAAAATTAGAAAAATATTTCTGCTGCAGATCCACAAAGTGGGCGTGGCCTAATGACGTTCCCACGCATTAAAAAAAGAAAAAAGAAGTTCCACGTGTTCTTCACCACAAAGCGCCTGTTATATATGGGTTCATTATATTGGTTGATATCAGGCCGATATCAAAAAACATAATCAGATCAAAGATTCCCAGTCTGGAACCCCCTGCTCACCCCCCACTCTGTCCATTTACTGTGATATAAAGGCCTCTAGGGCCCAAAAATCCTTTAAAACATTTAAAACTCCTCCGTGTGTATTTTCCTCAGTGGGACTGAATCTAAATGAAATACAGGTTTTATTTTATCCCACGTTTTAATGAAGCGTTGAACGTTGACTCAGCAGCAGTTTTCCTCATGCTGGAGTAAAATCCGCTTCCTCCAATCAGCTGACAGAACCAGCGTTACGTCAGCTGTTGCCATGGTGATTTAGCTATCGGGGCTCCGTTTAACCCTGGGCGATACTTTTGGTATCAATGCGATATCAAGTAAATCCATGACAAGTATTGCCAAACCATTACCAATACTGAAACCTCTTGCTTGAAATTTTACAATCATTAAATGATTTTGTCCTTCATTATTGATCATGATTATAATAAAACACAGATCAAAGATATTTAGTTAAATTAAACATTTTTATTAATGAAATTAACAGCAGAACAGGAATGTAAACTTTTTACATCCTGATGTTTCCTTTAAAGCTTTTTCAGTTCAGTTTAAAGTGTTTTTGTAAACAAGTCTGGAAGTCATGTGCCTGCAGCCTGAACAGGAACACGGATATTTATTTGACCAATAACAATAAGACTTACTATATTCAGCCATATTCATAGTTCAGGTTTGACGTGCATCTTTGAATAAGATTATTTCGAGTCACAGTTTAGAGTTCTTAAAACTAAACAGGAGTTTAATCAGTGATGATGATGGAGCTCGGTGTGTTCTTGGCGTGCTGCTGTTCATGTGATTGTGAAGATGTGTCGTTTCCACGGTAACTTGGCTGCTTTGCTGCACGTGTTGCAGAGATGATACCGCTGTGACAGAAGCTGCTGCCTTGTTCCAACGGTGAACCAGATCCACCAAAACCCACTTTTTCCTCCTTATTCACAAAGTTTCTGATCATTTTCAGTCTTAGATTGAAGTTTTTATCATCAGTTTATCATGGAGTTCTTATCTTTCAGCCTTCATCACATCACATGTTCTAGACCTTTATTTCAGGGTTTACACTTTCATTAATGTCTGTTGCTCCAAGCAAAGCTCACGCAGTTGCTGCTTTATCCAGGATGCTGGGAGGACCCTCCAGGACTGCATCACACAGTTTCCTTTCTTTTTCTCTCCTGAACTTTTCACCCTCTCTGCTCCCTACTTAACTCCTTCTTTTCTGGTCGCTCTGAGGGAATACCCCCCTCCCCCCCTCTCCCCCTATTATCACCCCAACTTAATAACTAACACCATCAGCTTTTAGTCTCAGAAAGACTAGGAATCTTGCAGGACCACTATTTACAAGACCACAACTAGATTCTTTCAACATTTTTTCCCATCATGCAATTTGTTCCCATTCTCTTCATCATAATCATAATGCATTTTATTTGAAAGCACCTTATTTAAGCGAACGAAGACCCCGTATAAAACCAGATAAAACAATCCAAACAGTAAGATACAACGCGAAAAAAGGAAACATAATCTCTGTAACCAGCACATGAATGTTGACCAGACATTTACTCGTTATGGTGTCGCGTAATAGTGATGTCATCAAAGTCACCGCAGTAAAAATGTCGATAAATAAGGACGAATCACCACAAAAAAGCAGCTTCATGCTCACAGAGGGGGGGTCTGACTAAAGTTTGGTACCAAAACATTGGTGAAATGAAGGAGTTTGTGGCAGATAATGATTATTTAGAGGCTGCACGCGGTTGCTGCATCACTTCCATCATATCGGACATACGCTGATCTGGAGTGGATCTAAAAATCTCCTGAAGGAACTCAAGTTGCACCAAAACTGTCTGAGTGAGGAAATGAACGGATTCATGCTAGAAAATAGATCTGGGTTGAAAAAAACGAAGTTCCCCTTTAATTCATGCACCAACATGTTTCAGCTGTCAAGCGTTCATCAGGGTAAAAGCAGAACACAGGTGTTGGCTCCCTTAAAGGTGCAGTCTGTAAGAATTACTGACATCTAGTGGTAAAGATGGGTATCTGAAAGAAAAGATTTTTTTTTTTTTCAAATGACTTCATATTCCAGGCACTGTTATGAATGTACGGTGGCCGTTTGTGGCCAAAATTCTCCCAGACATAAAGCTGTTTTCATCTGTGAGTGGATCAGTGGTCTCAGGTGTAGCTGTGACCGGTAACTACTTCTAATGTCTTATAAGACATTACTGATCCCAAACAGTACAGCTGGTACAGCACTAAACTTCAGAGTTCTCACTTCACAAACATTGTTTTGTCCATTTAGGGACACCGTAGAAAAGATGGTGGAACAAATATGGCAGCCTCCATATGTGCACCCCCCCAACAAGTAGATATAAATGACTCATTCTAAGAAAATGAACTTATAACAGCTGTTCTAGTGCAGCAATTACACATCAATAGAAACACAGTTTTGAATTATATATCTATTTTTTCTGCCATTGACGCTTCATTTTTTACACACTGTACCTTTAAATGAATGGGAGGCTGTGTGATCAAAAATGTGAACAAGAGACAAAAATATACAAAATGTGTGGGGCAAGTGTGGCACCTTATAAAATCATTTGGGGGCCATAGGATAGCATGTCCTATCTTTGCATAGATATAAAGACTAGATGAATACATGTTAACAATTATTTTATTACATCTGCGTGAGGAATTAAATCAACCTCCTGCAAACTCAGAGTGCCTCAACTCATCTTCTCACTGTCTGAACTATTTTAATATCAGCTGTGATTCATACAGGCAGCTGGGGGCTACTCAGTTTTCATCCAACCGTCCAGTTTCCGGTACAAACGGCTACAAGCCACTTTTATTTCATCGTGATCGTTATGTAGAAAAAACATGTTTCAATTTTTGTTCAAAAAGTTTCATTTTAATTTTTGTAACGGTGAAAAAAGAGAAATTCCCACAGACTATAATTATGCTAACTGGCATGTTCCTGAGCACAATGTTGCTCACCTTCTTAGGGAGAGGGAGGGGGGGCTGCATCGCCCCCTGCGTGGGGCCTCAGGTTACCAGGATGGCCTCCATTAGATGCTTCGTGGTATAAAGGGAAAAAAAAACTTGGTAGTGATATAGGCACGTGAGTGGCGTGACTTCACCGCTCAGAGCCTTCCTCCAGGATCAGCTGGGCTTCCTCCTCTTCCTCCAGCTGTTCCAGTGAGGGAACATCCTCCATGATGGAGGAGCTGCTGGAAGTTTCCTCCAGAGTGACGCCTCTGTCACACTTCACAGGATCTACGGCAGGACGCCTTCATGACACCAACGCTCCAAACAAACAACAACAACATGTGACATCACTCTGACATCACTAATCAATACTGATCAATACTGAGTCTGCAGCTGGAACAAGTCCTCTCTTCATCCTTCACTCATGTTTTCTCTCTGATCCAGAGTCAGATTGGATCAATAATCAAAGATCATCACCAAACTGATCACACTGATTGATCAGCCATCAGAGGAGTCGGATCAACGGATCTGCTGCTGGTCCTGATGTCCTCTGGTGGATCCTGGACCTGGACCTGGACCTGGACTGTCCCTGCAGAGGAGACAGAGGACAGTCACACACACACATAAATACACACACACACACACACACACACACACACACACACACACACACAAATCAAACAAACAAACAAACAAACCTTTGACTCTGAGCTGAACTGTTTTCCATCTAATGAGAGCTCCTCTCCTCCAGACTCCACATTTGTACTCTCCACTGTCTCCCCGTCTGGGACGTTCCAGTCTCAGACTGAGGTCTCCAGTTTTTCAGAGGATCTGGATCCATCTTGGTTCTGGTTCTGTAGACCTGGTTCTGGTCTCCAGGTTGATCAGAACCGTTCTCATACACATGGACCATCATCACTGGTTCAGGTTCATAGCGCCCCCACACCACTCTGGCGTCTCCAGGCAGGTCCCTCTGTGGTCCTGAAGGGCAGCAGGACAGACTCCGCCCCCTCCTCCACCTCCACCTGACAGACTGAGAGAAGAAGAAAAACATCATCAGCTGTTCATGACTTTCCTGAATGAGTCCAACGTTGTAGAGAAGCTGCAGGACAGAAGCAGCTGGTCCACATTCAGTCTGACTGGTGGACTTGAGGACTCCAGACTGGATCAGAGTCCAGCTGGAGTCTTCCAGATGTCCAGATGTGAATCCAGCAGCTGTCTCCTCCAGATGAGCTTTCTCCAGACGTGTTGAGGAGGAAAGCTGCTGCAGATCCGTGTGGGAACATGCTGAGCTTTCAGCAGCTCACACTCACATCCTCAGGGACACCATGGATGCTGCTCATCAGGAAGAGTCCAGCTCTTCATCACTCTGCTCCTCTTCCTCCTCTAGTCTCACATGTGGAGGACAAATGGGAACCTCACACTCACATTTACACTCACACAGATGATCTGGGGCTCCTCAGCACACCATGCTGCAGGAAGCAGCACACA
>JALJCO010005225.1:600000-1080166 GCA_023101725.1 Atherinomorus stipes | reverse complement strand
GACCTGTTGAGGTCCAGGTTCTACGGAGGATCCATCCCTTCATCAGACCTGTTTTTTTTTTTTTTTTTTTTTTTTTTTTTTTTACTGATTTTCGTTCCAGTTCTTGTGTCATGTGACATCCCTCAGCCTCTTCTCCCGATTTCCTTCCTTAAGAACCTCTTCTTGACAGCCATGTTTCCATGGAGACCATTTCTGTTGAGGCTTTAGGACTGAAGTTCCACATGCATCTCTCAGGTCCTGGCTCAGGTCTTGGACTTGTTTTTACTTCTCTGGGACATCTTATTCAGATCCTTGTCTTCTGCCATGTGACTCTTCTTCTTGTTTTGTCCTCCATGTGTCCAGTTTCCTCAGATGATTAGAGAAACACTGTTGAGATTCCAGGTTTTCAGGTTACATTTCTTTGGGAATCGCTTCTTGCTGCTAAAATTTGGTTTTATATCAAACTGTGCTATAACATTCCTCATAGACGCAACTAAAGAAATGGGAACAAATTATTCATCTTTGTTCAAGGCTGCTAACAAATTCAATTCAATTCAATTCAACTTTATTTGTATAGCGTCCATTCATGACAATGTCACCTCAGGGCGCTTAAACAGACAGAAAAATTCAGGTCAGATTCATAATAGCCTAGTTAAGGAAACCAACAGATTGGATCGAATCTTGACTTGACCCGGTCCAATCCCCCATCCTGAGCAAGCACGGAGGGGTGGCGACAGTGGGAAGGAAAACACCCTTTTAACAGGGAGGAAAAACCTCCGGCAGAACCCGGCTCAGGTAGGGCGGCCATCTGCCTCGACCGGCTGGGGGGGGAGAAGACAGAAAGGGAGACCAACAAACACTGCAACGTTATCCAGCCAGATCTGCTGAGAGAGGAGAACACAGTTAATGATGCAATACTGTCACAGGTTTCTACATGGAGAGACAGAGATGGTGGGAGAGGAAGAGCCCAGTGCATCATGGATGTCCCGCAGCAGTCTAAACCTATAGCAGCTTAACTAAGGGAAGGCTAGCCATCCCTAACTATAAGACTTATCAAAAAGGAAGGTTTTAAGCCTGATCTTAAAGGTAGAGAGGGTGTCTGCCTCCCGAACCTGAAGTGGTAACTGATTCCATAATAGGGGGCTTGATAGCCAAACGCTCTGCCTCCCATTCTACTCTTAGAGACCCTTGGAACTACCAAAAGGCCTGCAGTCTGAGAGCGAAGTGCCCTGCTTGGAATATATGGAACTATGAGATCTCTAATATATAATGGAGCTTGGTCATGGAGAGCTTTATATGTGAGAAGAAGAATTTTAAATTCTATCCTGGATTTAACAGGGAGCCAATGAAGAGAAGCTAGAACTGGAGAAATATGATCTCTCCTGCTGGTTCTAGTCAGAACCCTGGCTGCAGCATTCTGGATCAGCTGGAGACTTTTCAAGGCATATTTGGGGCAGCCCAATAATAAGGAATTACAATAATCCAATCTGGAAGTAACAAAAGCATGGACTAGTTTTTCTGCATCGTCCTGAGATAAGATGTTCCTAATTTTAGCAATATTACGTAGGTGAAAGAAGGCGGTTCTAGAAACCTGTTTTATATGGGAGTTGAAAGACAAATCCTGGTCAAAAATGACTCCAAGATTCTTCACTGTGGTGCTGGAAGCCAAATTAATGCCATCCAGATCAACTATAAAGCTAGATAATTTAGTCCTGAGTTTTTCGGGTCCAAAGACTATAACCTCGGTCTTGTCTGAATTTAGAAGCAGAAAGTTCAGGGTCATCCAGGTCTTTATGTCACCAAGACATCTTTGTAATCTAACAAACTGATTGGTTTCATCAGGCTTCATAGATAAGTATATCTGAGTGTCGTCTGCATAACAATGAAAATTTATGCCATGTTGTCTGATGATATTACCCAAAGGAAGCATATATAATGTGAAGAGAATTGGTCCGAGCACAGAACCCTGGGGAACTCCATGAGTTACTCTGGTGTGTGATGAAGACTCGTTGTTGACATTAACAAACTGAAATCTATCAGATAAGTATGACTTGAACCAATCTAATGCAGTTCCTCTAATTCCAATAACATGTTCAAGTCTCTGTAGCAGAATGTTGTGATCGATGGTGTCGAATGCAGCACTGAGATCTAACAGGACAAGTATGGACAGGAGTCCTTTATCTGAAGCCATGAGAAGATCGTTAGTAACCTTCACCAGTGCCGTCTCTGTGCTATGATGAGCTCTAAAACCAGACTGAAACTTTTCAAACAGATTATTTCTGCTCAGATGGGCACAAAGTTGAGCTGAAACTGTTTTCTCAAGAATTTTAGACATAAAGGGGAGGTTGGATATCGGTCTATAATTAGCTAATTCTCCTGAGTCAAGAGTAGGTTTTTTAAGTAAAGGTTTTATTACTGCAGTCTTAAAGGACTGAGGTACATATCCTGCCAATAGCGATGAATTAATTAGATCTAGTAGGTAAGTGTTAATCAAAGGAAAGACTTCCTTTAGCAACTTGGTTGGGATGGGATCCAGAATGCAGGTAGAAGGTTTGGATGCCACTATTAGTTTGGTTAACTCAGATATCTGTATAGGACAGAAATGATCCAGACATATTTCAGCATCTACAGATGTCTCTAAACCTGCAGGGGGTAAGAAGTCGTTAGTAGCTGGGAGGATGTCATGGATTTTCTCTCTAATAGAAACAATTTTGTTTGTAAAGAAACTCATGAAATCGTCACAGCTGAGAGTCGCGGGAATGCATGGCTCAACAGCACTACGGCTCTTCGTCAGCCTGGCTACAGTGCTGAAAAGGAACCTGGGATTATTCCTATTTTCCTCTATCAATGATGAATAGTAAGCTGTTCTAGTCTTACGTAAGGATTTTTTATAAACAATTAGACTCTCTTTCCAGATTAAGCGAGACTCCTCTAAGCCAGATGCGCGCCATTTCCTCTCATAACGTCTAGATGTCTGTTTTAAAGCTCGTAGCTGGGAATTAAACCAAGGAGCTTCCTTCCTCTGACCGATGATCTTCTTTTTTAACGGAACCACATTATCTAGTACTGTGCGGGTTGAAACTGCTATTTTATCAGCAAGCTGATCAATGTGAACTGGAGTAAAGCTTGAATAGATGCTTTCTGTGACGTTAACATCTGGCATTGTAGGAAATAGTGATGAAAAAGATTCTTTAAACTTGGTAACAGCGCTATCTGATAAACATCTACTGTAATGGAATTTATTCTCAGCCATCGTGTAGTCAAGCAAAGTAAACTCAAAAGTTATTAAGAAGTGATCAGACAGAACAG
This sequence comes from Atherinomorus stipes, assembly GCA_023101725.1. Classification (NCBI taxonomy): domain Eukaryota; kingdom Metazoa; phylum Chordata; class Actinopteri; order Atheriniformes; family Atherinidae; genus Atherinomorus; species Atherinomorus stipes. The sequence continues at coordinate 1,076,878 of JALJCO010005225.1, read as the reverse complement.
GATTATGGGGAAAAACTTTCAGTTCCTCACTGTCAACACCATACGTCAGGACAAGATCCAGAGTATGATTATGAGAATGAGTGGGTTCGTGAACATTTTGTGAAAAACCGATTGAGTCTAGCATAGATTTAAAAGCAATATTTAAGCTGTCGTTGTTATCGTCAACATGAACATTAAGGTCGCCCAAAACGACAACTTTATCAGTATTCAACACTAAATCTGATAAAAAGTCTGAAAATTCAGTCAGAAACTCTGAGTAAGGTCCAGGTGGACGATACACTACAGCTAACAAAAGTGGTTTCTCTGATTTCCAGTTAGGATGAGAAAGGCTTAGAATTAGATGTTCAAAGGAATTATGACTAATCGTAGGTCTGGGATTAATAAATAGCCCTGATTGAAAGATAGCAGCCACACCTCCTCCTCGGCCTGCGGCTCTAGGAACATGAAAATTTAAGTAATCGGGTGGAGTAGATTCATTAATAGTAACATGATCATCCTGCTGCAGCCAGGTTTCTGTGAGACAAAATAAATCAACATGATGATCGCCAATCAGATCATTAACTAACAGAGATTTTGAAGAAAGGGATCTGATATTTAATAATCCACATTTAATAGTTTTATTTTTCTGTTTTGTTATGTTTATTGTTTTAATTTTTATTAGGTTATTGTGATTTACCTTAGAGGTGTTTTTGGATTTTATTCTAAGGGCCCGGGGGACAGACACAGTCACTATGGGGGTGTGGGAGGGGCGGCAGGTGGGAAACTGCAGAGAGGTGTGTAAGACTACAACTCTGCGTCCTGGTCTCAACCCTGGATTGTCAATGGTTTGACTGACTAACAAAATCGTCCAGATTCCTAGAAATGAGAGCTGCTCCGTCCAAAGTAGGATGGATGCCGTCTCTCCTAATAAGACCAGGTTTGCCCCAGAAAGTTTTCCAGTTATCTACAAAGCCCACGTTGTTTTCTGGACACCACCTAGACAACCAGCGATTAAATGACGACATGCGGCTAAACATGTCATCATTGATCAGATTTGGCAGGGGGCCAGAGAAAATTACGGAGTCCGACATGGTTTTAGCAAAAGCACATACCGAAGCAACATTAACTTTTGTGACCTCCGATTGGCGTAACCGGGTGTCGTTACCGCCGGCATGAATTACAATGTTACGGTATTTACGTTTATCCTTAGCCAGCAGTTTCAAGTAAGACTCAATGTCGCCCGCTCTGGCTCCTGGGATACATTTAACTACGGTCGCTGGTGTCTCTAAAGCCACGTTTCTGACTATGGAGCTGCCAATAACCAGGGTTTGTTGCTCAAAGGGTATGTCTTTGAGTGGGGCGTATCGGTTAGAAACGTGGACAGGTTGGTGGTGACCCGCGGGCTTAGCTTTAGCCTTAGAGCTACGTTTCCTCACAACCAAGAGCCTAAAGATCCAGTTTAACTCTGGATCTTTGCCAAGTTGCCTATGTTTAGACAATATTAATTCATCCTTTGAGAATCTTTTTCTATGCACATATGATTTATGAGTAAATGCAAAGCAGTTTTAAAAAAAAGTTTTAAAAAATTTCTCAGAAAATAAGTGAAAAATCAGCCAATGCCCAAAGAAAAACTGTGAAAATACTTCATAAAACCTGCAGAGCTGTTACTAAAGATCTTTCTGAAAGACTACAAGAATGTAACCTATAAGAAGCTGAATTTAAAAAGATCAACAGGTCTGTAGGTGCCTCCCATGTCCACACTCCTGCTTTTTGATCTGTTGTCTGCTGACACATCCTTGCTTCAGGCCTCCTCATTGAACAGTCTTATCAAGGAGACAGAGCAGATGTAAGCGGAGGGTCTGGATGTGAAGGAGACCTGCAGCAGAGTCGTGGTCATACTGCAAAGGAGAGGACTCTTTCACACCTGTCAGACAGCCACACTGACGCCGGAAGATGGCCGAGGAGGGTTTTTCCGTGTGTGTGTGTGTGTGTTATGTAGCTGTTTAATGTTACTGGCTCAGCACAGCACATATCCACATATGGTAAACATGTGATGACAGCAGAGGGCTAAGGGCCACAGGTTCACCGCGAGGCGAACATACAGTCAAAGCTGCTGTTTTTAAATAAATGTAGTCCTTGTCATTCAAATCCAGTGTCATTGTTGGTTGCTGCGGGGAGCGTTAATGTCCGTGTCAGCGCTTCGTCAAACTCGGACTGACCTTGAGCATCTGCCTGTATAGTTGAACAAAGCCTATACATGAATACCGGTCCTGTAATATGCGTTGACATTGATTTGATAACAGTGAGATTAACATATAGAGAGAGTCGTTTCCACCTGAATTGCCCAGCACAGCACACATAACATACATTATTAAAACTGAACAGGAGGGAAGTGACAACAAATATTCCCATAATATAGCAGCTCTTCCTCTAACAGACCACCGCTGTAGCTTCTAATTACTTTCTCCCCGCGCGAAGACTGTATCAGATGGACGTCTTCTTTATTTGCTGCTTGGAGAGGTTGTGTGACCTGCGGTATTAAAAGGTGCATTAGGATGTGCCAAAATCTGATAAAGTCAGATTAAAGATGGCTGATGGTCATAAACTAAACTGCTTTTTATCTCGGCGCTTACACCTTTTTATTGCCTCATCATTGGGAGATTGACATTAGTTCTGTTAGCCAAGTGAATAAATTTGAATACTTGTGACACAAAACCAGACATTCAGACTTCTTTAAGGTCACCTTTTTTCAGCTGCAGTCCTTTACAGGATAATAACTTATGCTGTCTTTGCTCTGCAGCTCTTTAGAGCCATGTTTTGATGAGCAGGTTCCCTTGTAATGCGCAGGGATATGCAGAGACCTTTAGAGTGGCAGGTTCTCCAACTTATTTAATAAAAAAAAAACAAGAAAAAAGCCTCATGGAAGAAGAGCAAAATCTTCCATCTTTGTTTCTCCAAAAGATGGTGGGAAGCTGACACATTCTTTGATAACAGTGTAGGTGATTTTCACTCAAACTCATAAAGAAAGTAACCCCGCCTGGCATCAAATGTTATAATTAAATGAATAAACATCTATTTTCTATGCTGGAGGGCATGCATTTTGATTTCTGATACCAGCTTTGGAAAACTTAGGTACCTCTTTCACTTCAGAGTTAGCCCACTGCCTTCCTTTAAACAGCAATATTCCCTCAGTGGTTGGCAAAATCTGTTGCTGTATGCCAACCATGACTGTCTGAAGGAGGGAACATTATCAGCTATCCATAACCAAACAGATAAAGAAAATGAAAGTTTTATGATTCCTTGGCATTCATTCTGACATCATGCTCTCTAAAACCAATGGTTGAGGACAGAGTTGAGAAGAAAAGTCGTATCTCCTTGTGGAAAAAGGGCTTTATATGTTTGATCTTAAGCACCATGTGTACATGAACCCATACTCACACCTCTGAGGGTGAAACAGAATAGAAACCTACTCTTAGTGAACCTGTTTAAATATGTTTGTCCTCATTAAAAGCAAAGAAACAGACCACATTTTTGGTGTATATTTTCTTGAAACAAGAGCGACGAATTAGGAAAATGCCCATTATTTGCTCGTCTAAAGCAGTGTTGGTGTTCCCAACAGGCTGCATTGATCTTTACATCCGTAATATTTAAGGGTGACCCCGAATAGTTGATGACTTGTTGTGATTCGACCAACAATCGCAAGGTCGAATCGTCACAAAATATGGTTACAAACAAACATTGTACCATTCTGGTAATGGGAGGGGGGATCCCGCTGCCATGTTGAGTAGCCGATGATGACTTTGCTTTATTGTGCTTTCATTAAATCTGCTTTAGCATTTTCTCTTGTGTCATGGTATGGATATTTGTCTCTTAAAAAAAGAAAGTCACTTCTTCAGATTATAAAATAGTCTGGAGGTATAGAGGAGTCTCAGCTGAGTCTGGAGTCGCTGTACACCAGAGAGGTGCAGAGAATAGCCAGCTCTTACATGATGACTCCCATCCGTTGGTGTGGGAGCTCCAGTTCATGCCATCGGGTCGGAGAATTAGCGTTCCGAAGTTAAAGACCACACGCTACAGAAGCGGCTTTGTTCCTGTAGCTGTATCCTTGTGGAACAAAACTGTAGGCACCTTGTAATCTTTGCGTCCTTTGTATAATCATGGTCTGCTTACTATAGTTTGACTTTATCTTGTTCTTATTCTAAAATCAACTTATGTGTGGTTAGTTGATTGTATTCAGGCTTTTTACATTCCATTGTTGTTTTACTCTCTAATGGCTATTTGTGCATTTATTAAGGTTTTTTTCCTGAGTACCCACTGTTTTTGGTGTTTGTTGTTTGTAGTTGTGTGTTTTTTTATTGTGTACCATGTCCTGCTTTGTACTAAGTATGGCCTGCCTTCTATAATGACTGCAAAACAAATCTTCGGGTCTTCATAAGAGGTGGAGTACCTATCCGCTCCACCTCCACACCAAGAGACCTGTCGACTTTATTGTAAACAAAGCAAAGAGCGCATTTCTTCCATCCAACATAGACAAGTTGTTTCCTGGCGCACATCTTCAAAAAAGTCTTTTTATATGGCGCATTATTCATTTATTTTTGCTTGGATGTAACTTTACTTTGGGATGTTATAAACTTTACTTGGAGTGCCTGCGTGCCTCAGCAGCACGGTATAATAGCCTCCTTATTTGTTTGTTTTTTTCTTTTGCTGTGCACTTTCTGACTATTTATTCAGATAAGGTTATCATATTGGAATTTGTGCCATGCACTGCAGAGTGTGCGACACCTATTAGACCCTTTTAATTTTCTTTCCCAACTTCAGATTGTTGAGCCAAAAAAATGAAACTGGCTCAGTTACTGAAAACTGAAACCAACAAGAACTAAAACCCAGGTGAGGACAGGGGATGGTGGCAGGACTGACTGGAAATAAAATTTGCAACCACAAACTCATGACAAATACTCCTTACCAAAAGAAAAAAAGGAAATAGAGCAAATTTGACACAAAAGGACAAGAACTGAACTAAACTAACTAAATAAATAAAAATCCACAGATCATGATGTTCATGGTCTTGCAATTTCCACCAGTCTCTGAAACCTGCCTCCTCCTGGTCACCAGGAGGAGGCAGGTTTACGGAGTTGTGACCAAGTGGCAAACTGAGAGTGGAGGTGACAAACGAAGCCAACCTGCAAGCTGCAGAAATTGCAGTTCACCCTCGTCCGCTAGGAACTGGCTGTAAAACGGAGTCAATCCCTTTATGCCCCTTTCCCACGAGCACCTGGTTCGCCCAGCCCAGCACCACACCGCCTCATTTATTTGTGTTTCCAATACACACGTCTTGGGCCGAGTAGTTTTAGCACCTACACTGTTGAGGTTCCGAAGGAGCCGGAAATGGTGTCGTGTCCAGATTGCAGGTCACCATTGGCCAGAATCTGATGTCACAGGATGAGTCATAAGTGCAATGCCTGACCACCTGACCAAATCCTTTTTTGACTGTGAGCAATAAAATGAACTGCAGTCAAATCACGAGCTCGAGTTCCTTCATTGTTGTTGTGTTGCAAACAAATGACTTCACAAAACCTTGCTATGACAACCCACCCACTCTGAAGACAGCTGCAGTTGCCCTCTATTGTAATAGGAACAAAGGAAACCTGGGTGGTGTGGTGTCGGCTGAATGAAAGCAAGGCTTATTAGGTGCCAGGGGGAGAGGCGCAATAGACTTCCATGTTTAAAAGACCAACTTCAGAAATGCTGAAATAAACATGTTTACAGCTTGGTTCTAAACATCATTTTAGGTCTAATAGCTCAAGTTTACCTTCATGTCAGCTGTAAGGGGGCAAACAGTTGGTTTTTTTTTTATAACTCATCCGTTTAGATGTTATTTAAAGGTTGAATATGGAACATTTTTATTAAAAGCTATATATAAAAAAATACCTCCACAAGTCGTTTTGAGGGTGCAGAAAGTACAATATTTCCTAAAAAATTGTATTTAGTCTGAAAATAAATATAAATTTTAACGGGTTTGACAATGGCTCTATGTTTACATCTACAAGCCAACACACGCCACCATTACGGGTTGCCAAATATGATTTCTGTGTGGCAATAGTATGTTGGGCACTGTTCGGCTGGCACAGGGGGAAACAGTGGAGTCTGCAAGTCAAGCAGTTGTTTTAGAGCCCCAGAGATGTTGTTATCCGTCCCAGAAGAGGAGTGACCTGAGAAGAGCAAAACCTGGAGTAAATTTAGGTGAAGACTACAAGAGATGGACCCACATAAATGTTTTCCATGGCATCAAAATGCGGAAATGGCAACTTTTCTCATGGACCAATAAACTAACTTGTTTGCTAACATGGCTAACGTTAGCTGTCAGTTATAAACCTCTGCATTACTTGTTGGACATGGTGCAGGCTGTTGGTCACTTACCGTATTGGCAGTGAGCCTGGCATCCCAGCGCCTGGAGATGTTCTTCTGCCGTTGCAACTACAACCTAGACACACGTGATGTCGCTGTTCTGTTCATATTCCATATTCAACCTTTAATCTTGAAATTACAGATAATCGCGGGCGTGTCTTTTTTGATTGACAGGTGGTGGACTCAGTGCCGGGTTAAGCCGTAGAGGCTAATAGTTAGCTCCCTGCTTGCTCCCGGGAAGGCCTCAGTCTGTAGCAGAGTAGCACAACAGCGGTTTTTAGCTGGTTAACAGCAAGTCTGAGCGTGTCTTACCTTTAAACAGTCTATCTTCATTCACTCATGTTCACTTCAGATTAGCTTGGTTAGCATTAGCTTGGCTATTAATCATTTGCCCCATGGCTCGGAGCGGCCCTGTCTTTGCCCATTTTAGTATTTTCCAGGAGTGACGACACACACAACACGGCAAGATGGTGATGGTGGGAAACACCCAACTGACTTAATTTTCCTCTCTTCCGACGTGACTGGATACTACATCCATTGTTATACAATCTTTGGACAAGACGGTCAATGGTGAGAACGCCCACTGAGCTTCAATTCTGCTCTCTAGAAACCTACGGGTGACGTTGTGTGTCCAGTAATTAACAGTCTAGAGTTATGATGTAAATGAATAAATGCAAATAGAAGGTGGTGGTGTCACAGACATCCATATTCAGGAGGGAATGTTTCTCATATAGGTAGTGGACAGTATTTATGAGGCTGTGTATTTTATGGCCATTATTACCGTGAAGCCCATGTGCACCATATGTATGTGAGACAAGATGAGTAAGAGCAGGAGCAGCGTGGAGGAGGCTCGGGCTTGTGGAGGCAGCTAGGCTGATTTGCGGCTTCATTCCAGCGCGTGGGCCCTTTCAGGCTCTGTTGCCTGTAACAGGTTGACGTGATAAACTCTGCAGCCGAGCCAGTCAGATGTGGCACATCGGAGGCGCCCTCCTCCTCCTCCTCGTTCCTCCTCGCTCTTCCTCGCTCCTCTCCCCTTGGCCTGGTGTCTCATTGTGTCGCTGAGGGGCTTCAGTGTGCTGGCATTACACTTTCACACGGCAGTAATTGATTTCTTTAATTTGCTTCAAGAGAAACTGTTGTCAGCCAACCAAGCAGCCATTTTTCAGGCCACTTTAATTAAATGCCAGGTCTTTAGGTGTGATATGAAATTCGTTTGGCTGCTCTGATCTTCTACTCCTCAGACAATTCATTAACATTTTCCTTTCTGCCTTTATGTTTTACACAAAGCTTTTAAAAAAAGTGCTCATCAGTGACATTTCCATTCTTGCGCCATACATTCAATCATTTATTTAAGAGTATTTAAGCTAGAGATTAAATGCAGTGTGGCTGTTTCACATGAGATAATACAGAGTTTGTCGAGCCTCAGTCAACCGCGGAGTTGATGAGAATAAGAAAGCAGGCCTCCTGCTGGGTTTTCTTTTTCTTCTCTGCCCTGTTCTGCCATTGATTTTCACTCTTTTAGGTACAGTAACTAAAATGTACCTGAAGACATGGTGATGATACAATTACCTGCAGAGTGTGTCCATATTCTGCATACCAGCAGTTACATTTGTGTCTCTCACAACAAGCAAGTCTGTAATCTGTCGGTAATTACAGGTGTAACACAATCAGATCACTCCCACTCCTCACGTGTAAAACAGCGCAGGGCAGGTGTATCCACCGAAGCATTTATTTCTGCTCTAGAAGGAGGGCAACAAGCACACCTCCCTAATAATATCCCGATGCCTCCCCACTCGTTCTGACTCAGAGATCTTCTAAAAGGCCCCCTTTCCACTCATCGTCTCAGAGTGGCCTTCCTCTCATGGAGAACAGCAGCTGCCTCTTCTTACCTCCCACCATACGTCAACACCGGCACCACTCTGCTGCCTTTTTATCTTCACCTCCATGCTTACCCAGCGTTGCGCTGGGCTTGGATGATACTATTTTAAAAAATGAAGGGGATGTCTGTATTTAAAGAAGCCACACTGCTAATGCTAATAACTAAGTCTTATCTAAGTATATTTAGCCCTTTAATTAAAAATGAGAGCTGTTAACCGCATGATGGCTAATTTTGTCCTGGCAGGGCAGAATGATACTGGATGAAAGTTTCTGTGTAACAGGAGACCCGAACAAAACTTTCTGGACAGATTTAATCTTTCAACAATGATTTTTGAAGAGAGGTGCAGCTCAATAGAAAAAAAAAAAGATGCTGTGAAATGTATTTTTCTGACCTGTAATGTCAAGTCAGGAAAAAGAGCCTTGAATGCACAAAAAAGTTTGATAGTTTAATACAGTGTTTGGCTCACTATGAAACCTTTAAAGATTTTTTTTTCCCCCCGTTTTTCTTTTTTGTTGCCCTTTCTTTTTCTTCTCTTTTTTTCCCCCCCCTTTTTTTTTCCTAGCTGCTGAACTTTGTCAGATTTTCTTACTTTGGTGTCCTGTCTTGCATCCCGTCTTTTCTCTGAGATCTCTCCAGCCAGTAGAAGTCAGTTCGTTGTTGAGAGGTTTGTTAATCTTTTTCACTTTCTCCCTCTCTTTTTCTTTCTTCTTCTGATAATGCCCAGTTGTATTTCTTTTCTAAATCGGCTATTGCATGTTTTCAAACCAGCCAGTGTGTTGATATCCAGCAGTGACATGGTGCCGTAAAGTGAAATGTGGCTATAAAGTGATCCTCCAGGGCAAAAAAAAAAAAAAGTTGTGAAGAGCGGTTTCTCAGCCTCAGGATGCTGCAGAGCAGTAATGACTCAATGAATATGCATGATAAATGTCACTGTGCCATCAAAACAAGTCAGAAACAGAGTTCCAGGGCATGAAACTAATGTAGCATTGCTTTAAATCTGTATAATATCTTAAACCAACCACACAAAGTCTATGAACTAACACGTCTTCTTAGTTTCCTGCTCAGATGTCTCTAGAACTTGTTTTCTATGTCTTACAGAGGTTGAATGTTTGACAGCTATGTTTCACCAGCCTGGCAAGTCAACCTGAGTAATGCCATGTTTGAGATACATGATAAAGTCTGGCCACCCTCGGTTGAACACTGATTTCCACCTTGGTGATTAAGTTCAAGAAAAACTGACCAGATAGAAAGGCAGACAAGGCAGTGGAAGGTACAGTGGTTATTTTCATAGGAAAAACACAATTTATAAACAATAAACGATCAGTTGTGAAATTAGTCGCTGACTATTTTAGCCCTACTTAAAAAACGGTGGTGTCATGGCACGCCATATACTCACTGGAAAAGGTCCTGAATTTACGTATAACCAAAGAAAATTGTGCAAAGATGCGTATCAGCATTATTATGTTGCACAACTTTTACTCTCCCGCTCATGTCAGGAAGTCCACTCTGCTAGTCAGCAGAGAAGGAACGCACATATGCACGGTACATGTGTGTGTGCTGTAGATGAAAACCGGACCCGGTCAGACTTGTGAGAGTCAGGCAAGGGTGTTTAAAAACAGGCATCCTTGGTAGAGTGGAGAAGCAGAAAATTACACTACCGGTCAAAAGTTTGGGATCACTTTAATGAGAAAGTCTACCTCAAATTGATAATTTCACAATATTTATTCATAGAAGAAGGAAACAAACAAAACAAATTACTAAATTATAATTTAGTGAAATTGAATATTGTTTTTGAGTTGTGGTTGAAATGAATAATAATAAAATAAAACTGTCCCAGACAAATTAGAGCACCTTGCTCATGAACAGTGGACCGACATACCTGTCAACAGGTGCAGAAGTGTCATAGAACATTACAGAAATCACTAGATTGCAGTGATTGCCTCAAAGTGTTGTTCAACAAAATTTCCATTTAGAAGCCCCATCATGCTTGTTTTAGTCTTTTTGTTTTTAATATTTCTGCTGAAAAGCAATCCAAAATCTTTGTCATGATTTTCAGAATTTCTTTTTATTTATCGTTATTTTTGTCAAGTTTCCCTGCTGCCACTGCCCTGCTGGATTTAATAGGAAAGTCATCCCAAACCTTTGACTGGTAGTGTAGGTACATATGAAATAACAGTTAAATCTAAAAAACAGCTTAAATGTACAAAGTTAAAGTTGTACTTCCATGGTCATTTCATTAATATTTCTGTGTTCTCCATTATTATTAAATGCATTCTGCATTGTTTCTGTTTAAAAAAACCTTCTGGTATCTTTGTATCCAGCTGTATTTGTATACTAGAAGAGAGGCTTGTGGTCCAACGGCAGCTTTTCCTTGTCCTTCTCACGAATTTCCGTCTGATTGGCTGCCTCCCATCAGTGTATGAAGGAAGCTCCGCCCTCCGCTCTTATTTTGTTACAGACAGGAAATAGAGCCGACAAACAAGTTTGTTCCGCCATGCTAACAAACAGTTAGCTAATTAGCTTCTCAACTCCGAAGCTACAGTCGTGCCGTCTTTACTTCTAGTGTGTAGTGGAGGGTTACCTGCCTTCCAATGGACAGATAGAAACCCCACGTGGGATACGCTATTTGCAATGTGACGTAGAAGTGCAAGGCTGTTCCCGATTCGCTCTTTTCTTCGTACTGTTTCTCTTAGGAGAAAGCACAGCCGACTGGGGGGGACGCAACGCTAGCAAGTCAGCATGTGTAAGTAAACAAGGGGAAACCCTCCGTATTTCAGAAGGAGCAAGTTAAACGGGTTTTCAGTGGAGGGAGGCCTTTAATGCTTTACTCAAATATTAATATAGTTCATTTATGAAATTGTAATAATGAAATTACTATGTTGTCATCTTAGAAGTCAAGACACCATGTGCACAATTAAATATAGTTGCCACATAATTTGAGCAATTGAATGAGTGAAATTTTTGCCTCATTATTTCAGTTTTCATGCAATTTCCTACTCATGGCAGAAGATTCAACAGTTCATTAATATGTCCCTGCTTGGTTTAGCAGGTCTTGATGCTAATATGGATACAAAAACTTGTACTATTATGTTAAATTCTGATGTTTTTTTCTTTACATTCAGGTCACTGGCTGTTCAATGGTCAGTTGAAGTCCAGCTGTTAATGACTGTTATACATCTTGTGTTGCTTTTAATACATTTACATTTATATAATCAGTCTTTCATGATCTCAGTTATGTGTGGATGCATAATTAAAGCACTAATGAGTGTGGTGGTTCTTGTGTGGTGCCAGTTGCTGCTCGGGGACATATGTTGCCCCAGGACATGGGTGTTCAAGGGGTGGGGGCAACTAGAGTGTGCTCACTAGAATAAACTAGACGACACCACTGGTTGAAAATTATGTGTGGCTCATTAGCTGAGATGATCTTTCTAACCCTAACATAAGGAGCTGTACTGTTGGTACTGACAGAAAGATTTAGATTGCAATACAAGTGAAAAAGACAAGCTTCGGAATGCTGTGTGTGGTTACTTTCAGTATCTCGGTCATCCAGGAAGGATCAGAGTAGAGTTACTTCTCTTCGGCATTGAAACAAGCCAGTTGAGGTAGTCTGAGCCTCTGGTCAGGATTCCTTCAGGGCGCATTGCAGGTTTATGGTTCAGCCCAGTGATCAAAATTATGACCACCGAGCAGTCAGCAGAGGCTATTTTCCTTTGCAGCAGGTTATATTCTGGTCTGAGCCAGCGACTGATCTGACCAATGACAAGCTGAGCAACCAGTGTTGGCAAATGAGAATGTGATGACTCATTTAACCAGGGCAGTTACTCATGTATCCAGCATAGCTGCTCATGAAATCATCTGTTGTTCTGGCTGGTGTTAGCACAGAAACTGGTCCTTCACTAGATTAGACACTGAAACATGGCCAGTGTTGATATCCATGTGCTGGTGTGTGCCATAAAGTGAAATGCTGCTGTAAAGTCATGCAGTGTCCTAGGTATAATGTGGTTTCTCAGCCTTGTGATGTTGTAAGGAAACGACGGCTCCAGAAATGTGCATAATAAATTTAATTTAAAGTTATACGGTGTAACTTTTGGCCACTAGGAGCGCTAAACCTGCAACGGCGCCAATGTCTCACAGGCCTCAGGGCAATGACGCAAATTTAAATCTCCTCTCCCGTGTGTGGATATTGAAATAAACGAGTCCATCAAGATTCAAGAATTTTCTAAAGGATTTTTTTACCAGTGGGGGATATACCCCTGACGGAGGTATGTGCCTCTGTTTGTAATTATACATGTTTACTTTACATAGCTGAAACATCACACACACAAACGCACAATGCAAAGATAAATGCGCAATCAAAACCGGCCACGAAACCAAGTTGTAGTTTTGTGCACTGAAAGAAGTAGTAACTTTGGCAAAACTCACGTTTGTTATGAGAACGTCTGGATTAGCTCAGTTTGTGGGATATTACAGTAGCTCTGCTTCCTTCTGAACAGTGTATGAAAACCATACAACTAAACCAAGCAAACTGCCGATCGTTCTGTTACTTCTTTGACATATTTAAATGAATTACAGAGAACGCATTTATTGCTGCAAACCAGCCACAATTGTGCAAAATGATTAGGAAGTCATGTTAGCTTTGGTCTATAGCAATGCTAGCCGTGTTTCGCTAACAGGAAACTATAGGTAGCTCATACGGCTCTGATTGACGTTGTTTTGAATAAACGCTAACTGAAAAAAAACTTAGGGTGCATTCACAAAGCTTTTTCAATTCGAATCAGAGTCCGTTTCAGGAACAAACAACCGGACTCGGTCCACCTGCAAGTGCATGTCTCGGTCCGATTCAAGTGAACCGAAGACAGGAAGTGGACTACGAATTGCATTGGCGTTGTGGGTCAAACGTTGGACAACGTGGGTAAACACCACGACAACAAACACACGTGAGGGACTGCGGTTCTTATAAAGATGGCTCGTGGGCGGACGCAGAGTTACGAGGAAGTAAAAGCTTTAATCGATATTTGATCTGATGAAATCATATCCAGCTCCTCGTACAAAAATAATGTCGCTTTTGGAGGAAACAGAAGTAGTGAGAACCTTCTTGTACGTGCGTTTTCTTCTCGCCTACGTGAATCCGAAAGTAGCGCCACCTGAGATTCTCATTCTTGGCTCGTTTGGCAATAGTGCAACATGAACGCAATCTCGGTCCGGAAGACCACCCCCGCCCCCAACCGGACCGAGTCCCCAAACGGACGGAGACTCGCAGACTATGCTTTCTGAATGCGCATCACATTTTCGCATGTCTACACAACAGCCAAACTTACTTAGCAGTCTAATGATACTGTAGCAAACAGATAGTGGGTTTTGCTTCCACACTGCTGTTTCAGAAATCTCCAATGACTGAATTCTTTTCCAATGTCCACTCGTGTTTTTGATCTGCCGTGATCCCTTTGCCTCTTTCTTTTTCTGGCCTGCTCAGACATCACTTTCACCTTTTATCTTTGTTCTGCCACGACAAAGCTTTGAGTAATGAGAGTAAGTAGTTCAAGTAGAGCTTTCTGTGTTTACGGAAGAGGAGCCGTAAAGCAACTTGCTTTACGGCACTTTCATCGACGGACCGCCTCTCCAAAGTTACAATGTCTGGTTTCTGTAGAGGGCAGCCCTCTCAGAGTGCTGACACGCATCAGTCACTGTATATTGGTCCCAGAAATCACCTAATACTGCTCATTTTAAGCTTTATGTCAGTCAAAAGTTACACGGTATAACTTTAATTCAATTAAACTTTATTTGTATAGTGTCAATTCATGACAATGTCACCTCAGGTCGCTTAACAGACAATAAATGTCAGTATGTCATCACAACTAGTCAGAAGCTGTTCTAAAGACTCTCAATGCAACTTTTCCACCTTAAAAATATGCGTTTCTGACTCGTTTTGATGGTACACCAACATTTATAATGCACATTTTCAAACCGTCACTGCCCATCGGCGTCATGAGGCTTAGAAACTGTAACAACTTAGTCCCACTGGCGCTACTGGTTGTCAACTGTTAGGGTGTAGTTCCTACGTGAACTCAATCATCTCACTGATGACACTTTCAGTGATGTTTAAAAGTCAGGTTGACGTTTATTTTCATTCCAATCCACAGTCCGTTTTTCATTTCCTTTTGATTAATATTCCTTTTTCCAAAACTCATAAAAGCACACTGAGCACAGAAGAAAAACTGCCTTGCCTCATGCAATCAACAAGACCTGAGTGACAGACAAGATGACCTCAAATAACCTCAGGCCCCCATTACGTCGGGCAGAACACAAAACAATGAAACAACCCCCCTGGTGGTTGGGAGGACGCTTAACAAAAATAAAACATGGCTCCTACATGCACTATAACTTTTCCATCCAAGACGAAGCCGTGACGTTGCAGCCAACTATTGGTTGTGCACCGCATCCCATTCGAGCAAATGGATACAAACCAGTCATGAACACAGCGGGTGTTTCGAACAAGCACCATGGCGGATTTGGCCAAAAAGCGCAAGGAAACATTACTGGAGGAAGAGAGGAAAAGAAAGAGAGGAAGGGACGGAACAAGAGTCAAGAAAAGACTCTTACTGGCTGGAAAGAATCACAGTACAGGTGGATGAAGACAGACAGTCGTCGTTTGACAAGAATGTTTCCACAAAACAGACATACCTAACATAAACCAAGAATAAAACCAATTATCAGATCAATATTCATCATCTTTGACCCAAAAAAGCTAAGTATCAATATCGGGCATCAGCTGATATTTGGCCCGTGGTATTGGAATCTGTTTCGGAAGTGAAAAAGTGGAATTGGGACAGCCTAAGTTTATTCTCAGAAGGAGACACGAGGCAGTGCAGTATATCCGAGCTGCCATTAAATACATCGCAGCTGCTGCTTCTTCTTTGTACCTTTTGCGGGTCGCACATCGGCCATACAGGTCAGCATGACCCTGCGGTTTCTGGTTGCGTTTCTCTGTTTGCTCCAAAGAGTCATAAAGTACTGTCTGCGGATGATAGACAAAATGCTCCGTAACCGTCTTCTGCCTAAAGCATGGGCCTTAACAGCTCTACCACAGAGACCTGGAAGAAACTTGGGATCTCATCCAAAAGAGCATCACATTGACAGTTTTCCATCTGACCAAAGAGCTTCATCCATGAGCGCTTAATTAGGAAGCAAGATCTGAGTTTCTGTTTGCTGTCTCGCTTTTCTGTGGACAATCATCTCCACATCACGGCTCTGTTTTCACACTGACGCACTTTATTAACTTTCAGACCTTATGTGCCTTTTAAATAATGTCAAATAATTTCAATTAGATGCAGCTGAGCCGCAGTTAAGCTGTGGAAACGCGTCAAGGTTCATGACAGAAGCAGAACTCACCAGAACTCAGTTTCTGGAGTCACAACAAAAGAGTTCTGTACTTGTTTTTTTTTTTTTTAACTCTCAATAAATTAGCAAAACACACCAATTACCCGTTCTGCTTTCACATGGTATAAGATTTTGTGCAGTGAAAAAAAATTAAAGGAATCCAACATAAGACGAGTTAAAAAGAGAAAAAAACGAGGAAACTTTGAGGGGTCTGAAAACTTCCCTTATACACTGTACAGTCATACTTTTAGGAAAGTTTCCCCGAGATATCATTAATCCAAGGATAAGAGAGTCCTCATCATTCAAACCTTTTTTCTTGTCTAAGTGAAACATGAAATACGGTAATGCTTAGAAGGCATCGTTTGTGTATTGTGTTTATCAGTCATAAACCCACACTCTCTCCTGACAGGTTCTTGAAGCAGTGAGACTCATTTTCTCTGACAGTTAGCATTTTTCAGACTGTCTTTTTTGAGCTCATCATCTGTGACTGCTCATCATCTGTAACTGTGACAGCCATAATGTTCGGCTGTTTGGCAGATTTTCTTCTCGGTTCATTTCTGGAGTAAAGATATTATTCCCTTCATTATTCACGTTGCACAAAACTGCAGACACTTCCTGCAGGTTAACACACTTTTAGGCCTGACTCTGCACCTACAAGTAAACTGGAAAGCAACGGTTATACAAACAATATAATAGATTCAAAATACATGCACTGTTACACCATAGAAACCAGAGCAGAACCCCATCATTGGAGTAAAACCTAATATTAACGAGCTTTTTAGGGTTTGTTTGAATTTTACAGCCCCACACAGCTTCCAGGAGAAATTTCTGTGTTTATGTCCTAAATTAAGAAATTTCCTGATACCAGCTGATTTGAATTTAGTCATAAACAAATGAAGCATTTAACAAACACTTATAACTAGAGGTGTGACAAAATATCTACACACTGAAAAATCGCAATATTTAATGTAATATCATATAGATGTTAAAAATGTTACATTGATCTTTTTCACAAACGAAATTCTGTGAGCTTTCATCCTATCAAAAAATCTTATTAGATTTTGTTGTTCTATTTGCAATGGTCCAGCATGTAGAAAAGTTCGTGCTTTCCACTGATATCTGCTGTATGTGTACCTGCAGGTTCAGGTTAAACTTGAAACGTGTGTACCTGCCCGGGGACATCGGATGAAAATTAGCAATCGCTAACTCTGGTACAAAACATCTCTTCTTTTTAAGACTAATGTTTATTATACACTGTCCCTGTCAAATAAACTAAAAAATAAAACTAAACTTTACACATGGTGGAAAGTACATGTTAAAATGTGTGTCCGGGTTTTCATAGATTTTCTTTGCCAGTTTTTTGAGTTTATAATGCACTAACTAAAATGTTTATTTTACATAAGCACTTATATGCATATTCATATACCCATATACTACTTTGATTTACTGTTTTACTAATTTCACATGAATTTGTGTACATTTTTACTATTCCAGCTCAGCTGTGGTAATATTGGTTTTAAATGCACTTTATTTTATTTGCACATCGATTCAGTTGGGTTTTCCCAAAGTGAGAAATATTTATATTCAGGAGTACAATTGGAAATGGTTTTATTATGAGATCCAAGTGGCAAAGAAACCTGTCCAAGTTTAATAAATGGGACATGGAGAAATTGAATTTCACTGATTTTGACTTATTTTGTTTCATTCATCCGATGTATGTCCATAGATACAACTTAGAATATCGCAACATATTGCAGTGTCATAGTATCGCAAGATGATTAACCCCCCCAAAAATACAAAAATAGTGTCTAAACTGTGACTTGACCTCTACATGTTCTGGTTTAATGACACTTTGTTTCTAAATTGTCCTCTTTATCATTCTTCTCACATTTAGACGTCAGACCAAGACAACACCGAACACAAGTTATTGAGACATTGTCATTTTTATGTAGTGGTATATCCCTTATGTTGTTAGCTGTTCTTGCATTGTTTTAGATGGAGGAATTACTACATCATAATTTCAGTTAAATGTCCGACATTTATCATAACCAAAAGTTGAAGATCCCCAAACCTTTTGTGAGCAATGTAAGTCATACACACCAAATATATAATATTAAAGCCAATATAACAATTTAATGTGGAGACAAATCTTTAATTTATTTTCTTTTATTGTTAGACACACTTATTAGATTAAAATAATTTAATTAATAGCAATTATTATTGCAAGACCCAGACTTTTGTAGCAGCTTATACATCAAAAACCTGTCTATTACTGATCCTCCTCACTCCCAGAAGGTTCGGTTAATACATGGAGAAAGAACTGGATTGTACGGGCCTGAAGGGCCGTAGTACGGAGTTACTCTCCACAGATCTCCACAGATCTCCACAGACTGGTATCTGCAAAACAAAAATGTATTCACAATGACAAAAACAGTAACACAAACCTGCCGCTGGCCTACGAAGGGTGTGTGTGTGTGTGTGTGTGTGTGTGTGTGTGTGGAGCGGTCTGCAAAATGTTTGACATCCATGTTGATGACGTGCACAGTAGCAAGACGAGCAGCGTCAGTCAGTGATTTTTATGTTCTGGCCGATAACGTTGCTGCCCTGTTAGTTGTCCAGCCTGCAGCATTTTGATGCTAATGATGGTCATCTGCACGGTCATGACCTGCATTAACACATGCCAGGATGGATTTGGCTGACTGAAGCAGCTCTTCCAGGTAGATGGCATCCCCATTTACACTTTTCTGCTTGTCAGATGAGAGAGTTATGCCTCTGTGCTGACAGGAATGGGGTTATTTTTCTTGTTTTGTATATATTAGGAAGTTTTTAAGGGTCCAGCAGTGATGCCTGTTGGCATAAACTGCAACTATCTGGATGTCCCCACCTGATACTTCAAACCACAATGGCTGTAATAAATGGAAAATGCTCATTCAGTAGCCAAAATGCCCTCTCTGGATTTCTCCAGAGGGCGACCCATTGCATTGTTTTCATTCAGACTGCTTATTCTAAGGAAATGAGACACAATGAATTTTTATTTTCACACAGTTCTTCACCTTTTGCCTCATTTTTTTCCCACCTGAACTTTAAAAGTCTGCAGAGAGGGCCTCCACACTCAGCTTAACCCTGGACATGTAATCTCTGGTGAGGTTGCTGGAAGTGTTTCAGACCCCAGGGCATCATTAAACAATCTGCCCGTCAGCAGCTGCATTTCCACATTTATTTTAGAAATTCTGATAGCTCACATAATTTGTATTTTACAAGCATATTGGGCACAAGTTGACAGTTCATTCATGACTGAGTTTCTGCCTGGACTTGACTAATTTTAATTACTGTCAGCAGCAGGCTGTAATCTCTCCCCACCCCCTTTTCTTACTAAACAGAGTAAAAGTCACATAACCAAAATGAAAAATGAGTGTGTATATGTGTGAAAAACAGAGTCAAACTGAAACAGACCATTAAATATTAATTCTGTAATAAATTGCTGCATTTATATCCATTCACGAGTGAATTTCACACTACAGACACACACCTCCTTCAGCAAAAATAGACCTGAAGGGTAATACAGAAAGTTGTCCCCACAAATATGTTGGTTTTTCAAAGAATGAGACATGGCGGTGCATGCAGTGTCAGGACTTCATCCCAAAATGCGTTTAAAATAAGGTTTTCATCTGGAAACAGAGCGGCAGGCATTGTAAATGGGACATTAAAAGGAATCCCACATCAATTTCCCATACCAAATGCTGCATAACAGGAGTCATTTTGACAAAGTAGCCGTGTGATTATTTTTTTATTTCCATTTGAAAGCAATTAGCTGAAAGGTCCTTCCCTTGAGTTTCTGTGGCAGAATGTGTGGAATGACTCAGGATAATTGCTGTGAAATGAACAGAGTGCCAAGTTGAGAGAAGCACGAAAACCGCAAGGGTTCCCTCTCCATGGAAACGCCCTCTGCCTTTGTCAGTGCACCAGGAAATTAGGCAGCAAGTGATAACGGGGCTGAATGAGTAACAAATGCAGGGGGGCGAGTGATATTTACTCCATTTCAAGCCATTACAGAAATTGAGTGTTTCCCCACGTCTCATGCTGCGCCCACTGAGATACGGGAGGGGGGAGGCGGAGGGGGTCATTAAACATGGCAGCCGCCAGTGACGTGCCGCTGAAAGCTTGGACAACATGGCGCTCGCGCCACCGACGGGCAGGACAGCTATAATGAAGCCCGGCGCTGTCAGCGCATGGCAGCAGCTGATGATACTGATGCCTGAGAGGAGGACAAGGTGTTAGACGCAAGACAAGTATGAGACAGTGTTTTCTGCTCGTCTCAAGTCTTTGCCACAAGCTGCCTCCTCAGCTTCTGCCCTAATTGCTGCCTTGCTTGGAGGCAGATCTCCCTCGGTATGCCTCTCATGTCTGGCCCTATTACGTCAGCAGCAGAGCGATGTGATTGTTATTGTCATTACTCTCATTAGTAATTAAACAGCTACTGGCTCCCTCCCTGCATCCAGCCCGTTTGATTAGGCCTGAGGTCCTGAGATATGGATTCAGCCTGCACAATAATGCAGCTGCAGAAGGCTGCAGCGCGCTGCTGGCTGGAAGCCACGCGACCGTGGAGGAGGACGAGGAGGAGGAACTCAACCGATCTTACCTTTTTTGTCAGTTAAGCAGACAACCTTCAGCTTTCAGCTTTCACGCCGCGTCCTTGTCGGTAATGCCGAAGCGTGCACCTCCCTCGGGCTGGAGGACACGGAAATCACCAAAGCAGAGGTGTCAAGAACCTGCCAAACAAATACAGCGACAGCAGGAGAAAGAAAGTGATTTTACACGCTGAAGTGTGCAGCCAAAGTTCAGGCGAGCACAGCAAATGGAAGAAGTCACGCTTTGTGTTACGCTCTTAGTTTTTCCAAGTTTATAGTTTTAAGATGAACAGACTCCACGATGCCACGGCTCCATTTTGACCTTGTAAAAAGTGTCTGAACAGAAATCTTTTCATGAGGATGTCTCAGTGGTATTTGCAGCTGCAGACGTTTAGTTAAGTTTTTAAAGCTTTAACAGATGAACTTTCCTCAGGAGCTTCATCTGTCTGGATTCAGTCTTCTGAAAAAACTCTTAGCCAAACAAAAGTAGCAGCTTTAAAAGAAGTGTAACCGTCGTCTGTATTTGCATCACAGAATACTGCATCCTAAACTAAAAAAAATCTGTATAATTTAATACGGATGTCTGAAACCGATATCAGTATAGGTACTCGTTCCGATACTGGTTTATTTTACTGTACTCACACTCGTCAAATACTCTCTCCAGACGTTACATGACTGGCTGTGTTTACCCCGCCATGCTGGCGGGAAAATACTCTTTTAGTTTACGTCTCATTTTGAATCAGAAGACGCTTTTCATTACAGGAGGACAGATTGAATATATCTGACATGTATCATGTTCCTGAGATACTTTTGGAAACATTGGCTGCGTCCGTAGCAGACTTTTTTCCTCTCTCCCCTCCCTCCCCACCGGACCTGTGCTATCCACACATACATAGTTTGGGACATTTTATTCAGGATTCAGTTTGTTGGTAGTAAGTTTCCTGATGATTCTCTTTCCTATGCTTTCCAAGTATATTTTTGTTGAGCTGGTATAAGTTTGAATATGTGAAATTATGATAATGCACGGTAAAATATAGCAAACCACAGCTGCATTAGATAGTTTGTAAGCTTCCAACGTCTTGTAAGCTTTTATTTCTGCTCCTGTGAAGTCTGACTGTCGTTTGATGAGGTAGATGTAAATGTTGTAGGAAGCTAATACCACACCTGAGTACGCAAAGACACTTCTATTTATTTTTAAAAAGAAAACTATACCAACCCCCCCCACAAAAAAAAAAAAAAAAAAAAAAAAACGCCTCTCACTTTTCCTTATTAATTACTTTGATTAGAACTCGTATCTGAAGTTACTCAAATGCCAGTACGCGAACTTCTGCTTGGTCGGCATAAAAGTGGTATTGGGATATTCTCATAATTTACGGTAAAAAACTGGCAGCTGTTGTTGCCATTTTTTCACTGTAAAATTTACAGTGAGAATGTAAAGGATTTTACAGTATGCCATTTTGGTAACCGTACATTTTGCAGTGCACAACTTATTTAATTACGGTATTTTCTTGCAATAATACAGCAGTACAAAAAAATGGTTAATTTTACACTGAATATTTGTAAAATTTAGAGAAACAACTTATCACCCTTTAAATTACAGTGGCAATGTATGAATTATCACGGTATGTTGTTTTGGTAACTAATTTTAGCAGTACATAATTGTTATTTATTCATGGTAGTTTGATGCAAAATACTGACACCTTTTTAGTGTAATTTTTACAGCGATAAACTGGCAACTGCAGCTGTAAAAATGTACACTTACAATGTAAAAGACATAATGGTATCTTAATGAAAAGATGTGTTTCAGAGCTATGTTTTCCTCCCCTTCTGCCTCTACCACATTCTGAAACTCTCCAAGTTATTCCCCGAACTCTCCCACCCTGATCTCAGTGAGGTAAAATTTCTGAGTTGTCATGTCTGGCACTGAATTATAGCAGAAGCATCACTTTTACTGTAGCTAGATGACCAATCATCATCCTCAGGAGGAAAATACTTTCCTCCAGAGTCAGAGACGGCGAAAAGCTAAGAAAGTTCTTCAATAAGTTCTGAAGGTTCTTCTCTGTGATCTGCTCTGTATCACCGACTATGACCGTCTTCTTATCAGCTACAGGGTGTCTGCTAAACTCCCAAAACTGTTAGGATTGAAGCTACACGTCGGCCACCCAGCGGTGGGAAGCGGTTTTGTCTCTGGAGGTATCACCTATTTCATGCAGTTATGTTGCTTTTCACATTTTTGTGATTTGGCTTTTGGAGGATTGAGATGTGTAAATATCAGTGCACGTGTTACCGGTGAAGAATAGATGAAGATGCTGCATTAGCACAAATGAAAAAAAGTTTCAGGCTTGTCCGGAAAAACTCCTTTCAGGGTGAATATGAATACCTGTGTGGAATGATGCAGCCCTTTCTAAACCTTTATAGTACAAAACAATATTTAAAGATCAGCTCTAAAAATGTGAAGCAGAATAAAACTCCTTTCTCCAGGAATCTGCAGTGTTGCCACAGCAACTTTTAACACATTTTCAGCCAATTAGTAGGTCCTGCGTGGTTCCAGAGCCACTCCTGTTTCCACAACTTTAGTGCAACTTTCTGTTTCAGATTATTTACATGCAAATGTTTATGAGAGAAATGTGTTGCATGTGCCGTCTGAACAACAACATTCAAGGTTACTTTATTTAGTCGTGGACATGCAGGTCAGCAGCACATGATACAATAGCGTAGAGAACAAACAATAAGGCACACAGTGACTTGCTCATCCCAGTAGGGATACATCACCCTCCAACATAATAATAATAATAATAATAATAATAATAATAAGAGAGAAAGAAAGAAAGAAAAAGAAAGAAAGAAAGAAAGAAAGAAAGAGGAAAAAAGAGAAAAAAGAAAGAAAGAAAGAAAGAAAGAAAGAAAGAGAAAATCAAATAAAGTACCTACAATTTGACATACCTGTACCTGAGATTTATTATTGATGGGGGAATAACAGAGTACTTGAATCTGTTATAAGATGCTACAAAGTGCCGCGGACAACACCTTCCTGGCATTTAGGAAGGTGTTTTGTTCAAGTTCCTCAAAGCAGACAGCCCAGGTTTGAATCCCGGGCCGGGTTACATTGTTGTACGACAGTCACCCCTCTCTCTCTCTCTTTATGACTCTCTCTCTCTCTGACCCACTTTCCTCTCATGCGACTTTCTAATAAAGATCCCAAATCCTAGAATACTGAAAGTGAAGGTAAACTATTTTATACCAACATTGTAGAAGATAAGCAGAGGTCATTAACTGGCAAACATTTTCTCCAGTAAGAGTCACTGAGAGAATAACTGAAATGTGCAAAAGAGGAAAATCACCACAATGACTTCGGAAAGAATCAGAATATTCTGATAGCATATGGCTATATAGATATTTTTCTCTCTGTGAACAAGAAGTTGGAGCTTTAAGATGTCTCTGCTGAACGGTGAAACACTTTCCTTTTTATTTCAGTAAAGCCTTTTGGAATACAAAAACTAATATTTAAGGATGAAAACCAGTAAAACCATCAAAACCTTTTACAAAAGCTGCATCAAAATCAGACATTTAAGGCTGAAATAATCTGAAAACATGCTGGGACGTCCTGGAGGGACTTTGAAAGGCTGTAGTTCCGACTGTTGAGGTTTAGTTTCCAAAATGTTTGCTGATCTGATGTAAATGTCCCCCCAGTTGGAGATTTCAGGTTTTAAGGGGGGGGGGGCACTACAGGTAAAAACCCTGTTTTTTCATCATCTGGTCAGTTTTGAGATTTTAATTTTGTTCCGTCCTTGAAAAATATTTTCTTTCAGACTAGTATAAAAAAACCGTCAAAATAAATATTTCATGATACTTTGTCTGATTCTCAAAATGCAGCTAAAGTTGGTGATTTTTAAGCACCGTGGTGCTTGTCTGAACCCCGTCATGTCCGGTATCATTGGAAACGTCTCTTTTTCCTGGACGATGTCATCTCAACCAAACTTGATATTTCCAGCTCATGAATCTGACTGGATCTGATGTCTGTAAATAGTGTTATAGAACAAAAATGTGGAGAATTTTACAATCCAAAACTTTAAAGCTGTTTTCTCAAAATTAGTTTTTTTCTCTTATTCTGGGTAAAAAAAAAAAATCTCCACTTCAGGAGCACTTACAGAAACCAAACTTTCAAGTTTTGCTCCTGACTGTATTCTTAAAGTTTTTACAGAGAGATTTTTTGATATCTCATTCACAGCCTGATTTTTAGGACATTTCATCCCCAAAATATGACAAAAATTTGTTTTTTCTGGTTGTTGACAGTGTATTCTAAATTGTGAAATGATCTATAGAGATATCCAAAATCCTCTTTGTATAAACTTTTGACTTTAATATGTGAACAAAATTGTAAAGAAACTTTGAACCTGGCTTAATCCCGTGTTTAGACTTTTTTTCCCCTAGAAATGTATGCAAATTAGCACAATTCTGGCTGCATAACACCTAATTTGCATATATTCAAACATAAAATTTCAGAATATTTGAAATTGGAAGTACTTTTTTTCAAATTAAGTATTTGCAGTTTTTGATATAGTCCTTTGTTGAAGTGATGTGCATTTGCACCTTCAGACGTAAACTCAAAAAGATGCAAACTGATGTTGTTTTGGGGACACAAGTACATGACACAATGAAATGTTTATTCAGTTAAGATTGAGAATGTGACGCTCGCAGCGAATTCCTCCTCGAAACCTGCCCCAGCCGTCACGTTTGAGGAGCTGGAGAAGGCTGGAAAGTTAACTTATAAAAAAGTGTCAAGGGTTTATTATCACTTGGTTTTTTGATGCCAGACCAAACGTGTTGCAGTCGAGCGGATCTGCGGCCAACAGGGCAGGAGTTAACGGCATTGTTTCTTTTTTGTATTTCAAAATGAAATCAACTGGGCTCACTGGTCTATGGTGTAACCAGGCGGTGCCGCTGGCTGGCAGCACCAAGAAGAAAGGACACTACTTTCTACTCCACATCCCGTTTTTGGATCATATCATGAATAAATATTGCCTATAGACCCACTACATCAGAGGGCCTGTTTGCCGCCTTACATTAACCAGCAGCATATTAGTTGGAAGGCTGGTCTCCTTCACTGGCCGGTTGTGGAGAGGCTGACTGTTTCTTTCATTTAAAAAATAAAAAAACATGATTTCTTTCACAGTAGCTAAATGGCTTTTGCACTAATTTAAACTCTCTTAAATGAGTTTCACGTTCATGTAAGACCCAGTGTAACAATGGCATGAAAACTCACCCTTTAGGAGGGGAACGGTGATGTCACTGTTAATTTTGCAGAAGATGTGCAGATGTTGCACCCAAAATTGCTTACGACTCTCCAAATTTGTGGCGCCAAATGGCTGCATTTTGTAGTAGTTAACACCGAATGCCAATTTTTTTATATCTATGAGTACACAGTGAGTGTATCCAAGTCATTGCTCCGGCCTTGGCTGGGGCAGTTTCGTATGGATCAACATGCAAATATCTCTCCCCGGCGTTTGCGGAACACCAGCTTGTCCCTGCAGGTACCAGCTCATTCTCCTGGTTCCTTCCATAGGGAAGCTTCTGAGATAAAATAAATTAATATATCTGCCGTAGTTCACCTCCCTGTGTGTCTAGCTCTTCCCCAGTGTGTTCTGGCTAAGTTACCATGGCAACCCATAGCTTGCCCACAAACATGGGAGACTGATGCGGAAAAGTGACGTGTGATACCATGTGATTCATGTAGCGATGATGTCTTTGCATGAGCCCAATACAATGGAGACTACCTGGCTACAGTTGGAATATTTGATTTGGTATAATTAGGTATGTATGTGTGTTATCAGTATCGGCTTAGGGGCTGAAATTTATTGGTTATCGGTATCAGTTTTAAACAATGTTTATCATGCATCCCTATCATTATGACCATAATTACGATTGTTAATAGGAAATAAAGACGTGACTAAGGCTGTTAACAGAATTTTAGCCATTAAGAGAGGTTTTAAAGAGTATTTACTCTCAGATACATTAAATATGAATATATGATCCGTACACTGAGTACACTTTTTAATTTGATGCATCTTCTGTGAGTAAAATTCATTTTGTTGTGTGATTCTTGACAAACAGAGACAATAAAGTCTGAAAGCAACTGAAAACTCACATTTAAGCTAATTTTTCCATTTTGATTATCTTTAAAAGTCAAAATTTAAAACAATAAGTGTCCTCGGTTGGCCTTGCAGCTTTTGTGTCCCTGAAAACTATTCAGTTGTCTTCTGTGGCATTCACATTTCTGTATTTGCATTTGTTTAAAGATTTTTGATGTGTGTTTCCATCTTAAAGCTGCTCTCTGTCCCAGCAGACAGGAGAAGCTGCCTCTGTGTATAAGATAAGTTATTATGGGTCAGCTTCTTTGTAATTAACGTCCAGCGGATGCTCCTGAGTTCCGGGTTGTATTTTAGTGGCTCTCGGTTCAAAGTGTCATCTCTGATCTTGCTGAGTACAACAGTTGTGGACTTTCAAACCTTCAATGAGCATTTCATTCTGTCATGACTCATAGAAACGGCTTCAGACGAATGCAGTTGGCCGACGGGAAGGCAGAAATCGCTGCGGCGACAACTTATCACCGAAGGTGACACCAAAAATCAAAGGCGCTCAGACCCTCTGGGATGCCGTTTTAAAACCCCAGGGATTCCCTCCCTTTGGGAGCGTGGAAGAGGGAGATGAGAATAATAGTCTGAGAGTAGAAGAGGGAGTTCAGTAATCGTGCAGGAGTGACAAGGACCCAAAAGCAATTCCTGACTGAGCACTAATCCCCACTTTTTTGTGGAGCACACAGAGTGAGATAAGCCTGGAGGTTAATGCAGAGGCGTCTCTCCTCTGTCCTCGGCGGTGACAGCCCCTGACAGGCGGACCCCAGCAGCACGCCTTGTTTATGTTAATGTAGGTGGCCCGGGCCAGCTCCCACACTGAGCAGCACAGATAGAGACGTCAGGGGCTCATCAGAGTGGCACTCGCAACCTCTCGCCGGGCTTCCTGGGATCTTTGCGTTTGCATTCAGAGGGTTAGCAGCGGGGGAGCACCTACGGAGGGTGAGGGAGATGGGTGCAACAGGACGGCTCGGTGGGACTTCCCTCCTCTGAATCACCTGGGGGTGCTTCATCTTCATGTTTTGTTTGAACCTTACATGACACCTGGGAGAGGAAGACAGATGATATATATTTTTGTTATGTATCTTTACAAATGTGTGTTTCCATTTCAACTACTGTATATTCCCACTGTGTCATTGTCAGATATTTAAAACCAGCTCTGCACCACTAGTTTTATATAGTATGAGTGTACAGCTTGCACGTAGATACCTTAAATGCCTCACATTTATTAGCCACAGGTGATATACTGTATGTATACTGTATATATATATATATATATATATATATATATGTATACATATATATATATGTGTGTGTGTGCGTGCGTGTGTGTGTTAGGGATGCAAATTCACGGTTCGTTTTGATATTTTAGTGTCATGGTTTGCTATTTTTTGGAGACAAAAAAAAAACATACATAATATGAAAACCAAAGTAATTCCAAATGCCAGATCTAAATGTAGATGAACGCAGATCCACTGAGTTTTCAACACAGAGTTCATCGTCAGAACATTAATAAATAAATTCAAAACTCTGTATTGTTCGATGTTAGATACATACATGGTGGTCATTGTTTCGACTAGGTTTGGTTCAATACGAATGCATGTATTGTTGCACCCCTCATAGCTCAGTCTGTCTCTCTCCCTCTCTCTCTCTCTCTGTACAGTATACATATGCATATACCTATATATATGTATGTATATATATATATATATATATATATATATATATATATATATATATGTATAGACCCGGGTTCAAGTCCCCGGTGTATAGACCCGGGTTCCAGTCCCCGACACGACACTAATCTGAACCACTGTGGACCTTTAAGCAGTCCTTAACCTCCACCAACTGTTCTCCAGGAGATTTAATTAGCAGCCCACTGCTCTCAGGTTCAACCAGAGATGGGTTAAAAAGCAGAAAATGAAGTTCTTAATTGGCACACTAATTGGGATTAATAAAGTGTGTGTGTGTATCACTCTCTCTCTCTCTCTCTCTCTCTCTCTCTCTCTCTCTCTCTCTCTATATATATATATATATATATATATATATATATGTGTGTGTGTATATATGTATATATATATATATATACATATATACATATATACATATACAAATGTATTTGTATATACATTTACACATATATATATATATATATATATATATATATATATATTTGTAAATATACAGTGTATACAGTATAACTTTATAAAACTTTTTACTCTTTTGTTTCATTTTTTCATTTTATTTGCCCCCCCCAAAAAAAGTTCATTTTAATTCTCATTTATATACACTCTGCACCCTATTTCTGACCAAGCGGACACCTCCGGTGGGCAACTCAGGCTACCCGGAAGAAGTAATTTTTTGTAGTTCTCCCTTGATCCGTTAGGGGGCTGCAAAACAGAGCAAATCCGCATAGACTCCCATGTTAAAAACACCAATTTCACAGCAGAAATAAACATAATTACAGCCTGGTTCAAAAAATCATTTTGGGTTTAATAGGACAAGTTTACCTTCATGTCAACTATGGGGGGGTGAATTCTTTTTATAACTCATCCGTTTAGATGTTATCTAAT
The DNA here is from genome assembly GCA_023101725.1 of Atherinomorus stipes. Lineage (NCBI taxonomy): Eukaryota > Metazoa > Chordata > Actinopteri > Atheriniformes > Atherinidae > Atherinomorus > Atherinomorus stipes. The sequence continues at coordinate 1,047,906 of JALJCO010005225.1, read as the reverse complement.
CTTGAAATGACACATAATTAAGGGCGTGTCCTATTGATTGACCTGCGGCAGACCTGAAGCCCGGCCTGTTGATCGGTGGGTCCTGGTTAGCTCCTCGTTTGCTCTCAGTAAGGTCTCAGTTTGTAGCAGAGTAGCACAATGGTGGTTTTTAGTCATTGTGTGTAAAGGTAAGCATGTCTTACCTTTACATCACCACTTAGGGGGCTAATCTTCATTAGCTCCTGTTAGTTTCGAGTTAGCTCGATATGCGTTTAGCCCAGAGTACGTTGGCTCTCAATCATTTGCCCAGCAGCTCGGAGCGGCCTTGCTTTTGCCCATTTTAACTTTTTCCAGGAGTGACAACACACGTGACACGGCAAGATGACGACGGTAGGACAAGCCCAACTGGCTTCAGTTTTAGCTCTTCAGAAACCAACGGATGACGTAGCGAAAGGTTCGTCTCTCTCTTTTAACGGTCTATGATCTTGACAGAAAAAACTGAAAAGTAGAATTTTTTTCAAATTTATTAAAGAAAAACTGAAATATTACATGGTCATAAGTATTCAGACCCTTTGCAGTGACACTCGTATTTAACTCACAGGCTGTCCATTTCTTCTGATCCTCCTTGAGATGGTTCTACTCCTTCATTGGAGTCCAGCTGTTTAATTAAACTGATTGGACTTGATTAGGAAAGGCACACACCTGTCTATATAAGACCTTCCAGCTCACAGTGCATGTCAGAGCAAATGAGGATCATGAGGTGGAAGGAACTGTCCAAGGAGCTCAGAGACAGAATTGTGGCGAGGCACAGATCTGGACTAGGTTACAAAATAATTTCTGCAGCACTAAAGGTTCCTAAGAGCACGGTGGCCTCCATAGTCCTTAAATGGAAGAAGTTTGGGATGACAAGATCTCATACTAGACCCGGCCATTCAGCCAAATTGAGGAATTGTGGGAGAAGAGCCTTGGTGAGAGAGGTAAAGAAGAAGCCAAAGATCACTGTGGCTGAGCTCCAGAGATGCAGTAGGGAGATGGAGAACGTTCCACAAAGTCAACTATCACTGCAGCCTCCACCAGTCGGGGCTTTATGGCAGAGTGGCCTGATGGAAGCCTCTCCTCAGTGCAGACATATGAAAGCCCGCATAGAGTTTGCCAAAAACACATGAAGGACTCCCAGACTGTGAGAAATAAGATTCCCTGGTCTGATGAGACCAAGATTGAACTTTTTGGAGTTAATTCTAAGCGGTATGTGTGGAGAAAACCAGGCACTGCTCATCACCTGCCCAATACCATCCCAACAGTGAAACATGGTGGTGGCAGCATCATGCTATGGGGGTGATTTTCAGCTACAGGGACAGGATGACTGGTTGCAGTTGAAGGAAAGATGAATGCGGCCAAGTACAGAGATCCTGGAAGAAAAGCTCTTCCAGAGTTCAGGAGCTCAGACTGGGCCGAAGGTTCACCTTCCACCAAGACAATGACCCTCAGCACACAGCTGAAATAACAAAGGAGTGGATCAGAACAACTCTGGACCATTCTGGACCGGCCCAGCCAGAGCTCTGACTTAAACCCAGCTTCGTTTTCGTGGGAAAGCATCACGGCAAATTAATCAATGCCGAATCGACACATGACCCACGATGCATCACCAGATCGATGAACTGCAAGCAACACTAGTACTCATTTGAGCGTTCACTGAGGTCTTATGAAGAAACGGCTTTTTGATATGTTTCTTGTTTCCAAATACAAATATTTTTTAGAATATTTGTTAGAAATAAGTATTTGTAAAAGAAAAATAAAAAACAAACAAAAAAACCCACGTTATTCATGCTTTTCCGAATACTGTATTTGGGTTCGGCTCCACCCCTAATAGGTCACAACTGTGTACATGTAATATTTATTTTTCTAACCAACCCAAAACTTGTATTTACCCACATTATATATCTGCTAGCCAAACATATACCTGCCTCCCCTGTTTTTCTTCATTTACTTTCTTTGATATGTCCTCTCCCTTTGTCTTTCCGTTTATACACGCTGTACTTTATGAGAGGTGTCAAAAGGAGAAGTAAAAGTAGTTTCAAGTAGAAATCCTGTCATGTTTTTGGATCTGAACATTTAGAACAGGTGTTTTCACTGATGAGCTCATCTACCTAGAGAAGAGCTAATTAAACCCAGCTGGTTCAGTGATTGGTTGGAAAAACTGCCGGACAGGATTTCTACTTCTGACACCTCTGTACTTTATCACTTGTTTTGCACAATACAGGGAAAAAAACCAGAGCATTTAGACGTCCCTTCATGGTTCAGACACCTCTTTTAGTCGTAGTAGTGGTAGTAACCTTTATTTAACCAGGAATAAAACTCATTGAGATTAAAAACCTCTTTTTCAAGAGTGACCTGGCCAAGACAGCAGCATAAAATCAACAACATAAACACATAAACATAAAATAAACAATGAAACCAGCAATGCACACAAAAACACTTGATTCACATTTCAAGAATGCACTCTGGAAACATCATTTGGGCAGTTACAAGAGCCAAGAGAACTGGTTTCTCTGTCCTTTAAAATTGTCTTAAACTTGCCCGAGGTTATGAAACATGACTTTTGTATTTCTTTGTAGTTAATCATCTTGTTAGAGAACAACATGTTATGCAATGGATATTTGAACCGTGAGCAGTCGTACATATGCAATGAGAAGTTTAGAGAAAGTCAAATTAAGTTCACCTGAAAAGATTATAACAGGACCAGGATTATTTTGATCCAATCCACCTAAGATTTGAAATACCCAGATATCAATCTCAGATCTGTGGACCTGAATCCAGGGATTTGGAATACTGGGCCCAGAAGGTGCAAAATACATCAACAAAGTATACAAGATGTGAGAGAATACTGGATTAAAAATGATGAGTTAATACAAAAGTTTAAGCCTTTAGCTGTAACATACAAATGATCACCAAAAGAAAGAGCCGAGAAAATTGTCCCGATGAGGACTTAATGGTTAAATTCGATTCAATAATGGAATATTTGGGAAAACGTCTTTGTCTGAATAAAGCTATGCGTTGAGTTGAATGTTGTACGCATTGGTGAACTACCTTGGAGGTTTTTCAGGCGCATCTAAACCCTCCAGGATCAGTCAGAAGCTGCAGCGCTTCACTGTACTTTCCATCCTGTTGTCTGCTTGTTTATCTGTTTGCTACTCTGAGGTATCACTCTCATCATATGCCTTGTCTCACTGTGATGAATGGTTGTGCCTTTGTGACCTGCCACCCCCCCTCTTGTTTATGTCAGTGTGATGTAGGGCTGACCCGGGGAGCTGTGAGCAAGGTGGGGACATTGAGACAGATGAAGGGTCAGAAACATGTGCTGAGAAGCTTCTCCTCTGGGTCTCCTTCACCTGCGTGTGCTCGACCTGCGCCAGCCTTTCATTCTAATCTGATGATAATGATATTTGCTCAGGACGACCTCTGCTTGCACAGTGTAATTACCCCCCCAGCTTTCTATGATCTCAGCTATTGGAAATCGATGGGCCATAAGAGCGCCCCATCAGAGCTTATTATTATCACCACTCGCTTTTCGTTACAGCGCGATCAGATTTAATATGTTGTCAAGTTTTTTACTGAAGGTTTTTTCCCCCCTTTTTAAGCGTTAGCTACTGTTAGCATAAAGCTGCGCTTTGAATGGGTGGTCATCAAAAAATATGAATCCTCTCATGGTGTAATTCCCAGAAATCTCCATCATTAAATACAGTTTTTAATATCCCAGTCATCCAGTCACACCAAATGGCTTCTGTTGATATTGTTGAGTGTTATCTGGTCTCCTTAATGGCCCCTTTTGGCTTCATAGTGCTCAGCATTTCCACGCTTCCTCATGCGTTTGTGAGTGGATGCCTATTTAAATCAGTTAGGGGGAATCTGCTCTGGATGACTCCCTTCATTAGCCACTCATCCAGGGTTAAGTACCCTCAGAAACAGACGGCAGTGGCCATCAAGCGACCCAGCTTCTACACAGCTTTGATTGAGACACTTGAGTGGAGGCCTTGCCACCGCAACCTTCCCAAAGCCTCCTACAACCTTGCATTGGCGTGGGTACGTGCACGGCTCACCGATCTAAACATTATTTCTACTTCTTCAGCCTTTTGAAACTTATTTGAAGAGTAACGCAGTGTCTTTGCAGCGACCTTCACGCTTGTTATTGTTGAGTGTTATCAAAGAGATAAGAGGATCAGAGGTAAGATTTCATTCAGTTAAGACTGACTTTTTGGACAGAAGACTCCGCCTCATGTACAATTAAACAATAATGATTTGCTTTCTTTGTTCCAGGGGAAAGTGCCGTGAACGTGTCTGCTGTTTATTTGTTGTTTAGATTGGGTCAAGGTTTGAGTTGTATGTCTTAAGTCACACTCCCAGAGCTTCTTTGAGCAGCAATTTCCTTTTATTGACCCCTGTAAAGTGCCTGGCTCAGTAAACATCTAGAGGCTGTCATGTTTTTATGAGCTAAAGGAAACCAATAACATAGCAATCAGCATTTATTTTAAGATGGCACATTTGTGAGATTTCACTGAGGAGAGGAGATCCTCTGACCTCGGCATAAAAAAGAACATGATTTCTGATGAAACAAACATTTTAGAAAGAAATATGAACGGAATTAAATCCAAAGGAGAGGGGTCAAAGGATGAAGGAGAGAAGATTGTGGGTGGTCACTGGTGACACGAATTGGTTGTGAAAATGTATTTTTAGCCCAGGACAGAAAAGGTGACAAAGGAGGGGAGGTAGAAGTGATCGATATGTTTGTGCAAAGGGCAGAGGACTGCCGAGACACAACAGTGGAAGTCATGAGTGAAGCAGTCCCTCGCGGGGACGGCGAGCTTGGCCAACACGGAGACACAACAAATGAGGAGACGGTAACAGAGACATGGCTGATGAGCAGTGGGCACGCTGGAAATGTGACCGTGCTGCAAAGTAACAGGAAAAGTAGATCATGGACAAACTGCAGGCTGTTTGAACACTGAAGCATGCTTCCAGCAAGGAGACAGGGAAAGTGGATTTTTAAAATTTTATTTTGTTATTCTGTTATTGAAACTGATTAAATTGATTTTTTTAATTGATTTTTTTTTAAGAAAAAAAAAAGAAAAAAATCTATTTGAATTTGGCATTCAGGTGTATAAACATGGTGCCAAGGAGGAAAGACATCAGGAATTATCTTCAAGAAGCAACTGTTGCTGCCCATTAATCTAGGAAGGGTTATGAGGTAATTTCCAAACTTTTTCGATCATTCTAGAAAGAAAAAGATTGAAAGTTACCCACGTGTAAAAAAAGAAGCTGCTAATCTTTCCAGTTGTGTTGTCCCAGCAAATCAGACCATTTTATTCTCTGAGAAACTGAAGAAAACCCCAAAACTACATCTGGGACTCTCCAGGCCTAAGTTAACATGTTAAATGTTAAAGGTGCGATCACAAAATATTTCCCTTTTGTGTGGTTTTGGGGGTATAATATGGTCTGTTGTGCACTGAGGCCATGTGAATGTCACAGCGAGTATCAAAGTCCCTGTTTGTGGGCGGTCAGATTTCTTCTTATTCCCCGGTTAGGGCACACCATAAAGCAAATAGCAACCCCTCCTGCTTTTGTCCCCCCTTCCCTCCTCCCCCAGCTGATACACTGGTTCAGTTGAACTAGATTGACTGCATTTCTAAAAATGGGTGAATTCAAGTCGAGGTTTTCCAACAAATGGGTTAATAAAAAGAAAACAAGCTCATGCAGCAACACTGAAGGGAGCAACCACAACATTGTCATTACCCATGAGTTTAATTATTTTCTAAATATTGTCTCGTCTGATAAACTTAAGTTCACTGTATTATGTGCCTATGATACTAGGGAGGGGGTCTCATGAGTTTTCTCAAACTAACTCTGGATTCTCACTGCAGGGGTCCAACAAGTCTGTGCGGTCTCATGATTGTTTTGTAAGACATTTTGGGTAGGGATGCACCGAAATGGCAATTCTTGACCGAAACCGAAAACAGAAAATGAGCAAACCAAGGCCGAAAACTGAAACATCGAAAGAAATTCTGATGTCAGTTATTAGAACCGTAGCATTTTTGGCTATGTTGTGTACTAACCTCACTAAAATCAAGGCATTGCAATAAATCAATTACAAAAGTATCAAAATATTTATTTACCACTGACATTACAGCATTTCGCAATATAAATTAAAATTCAAGCTAAAATATTTACTTTGACCCCACTCGTGTACATTACATAATGCCTTTTAAATTTCTCTCTCTACGACTGCAACAAATACCATAAAGGCTTAAAACTGACTGGCCTGCTGAAAGACTGTGAAATTAAATATGTTCTCACATAGAAACACAAAGTGCATAAGTTGCGTGCTGGATGCGCTGTTTGTGTCATCACAAGTTTTGGCTGTGTTGTTTCGTTGATTTATGTCTTTCGGCTGAAAACCAAAAAATGCACTTTTGGGTCATTTTCGGCCAAAAACGTTCGATGGCTGAATTTTCAGTGCATCCCTGGTTTTGAGCACAAAACCATTGTCACCATGTCATGACACAAATTGCTCGCATAACTCCAGTCCTTTCTAGTTCCTTCCCCTCCACCCTCCCCACCCTTTGCATCTAACCATTCTGGACTTTGCAATCTTGTAGCTGACCCCCTGCAACTATTCTGTTCTGACAACTGTTCCAAATATTTGGTGCAGTCACATGGCATATGAAATATGGATCTAATCCCTTTTCTAGACTTGACACCAGTTTAATCATAACAACAATGTCCATGTAACCTTGCTACAACACAGAGCCTCCCATTGGGCTCAATGCACAACTCCACTATTTCCAGAAATTAAGCTAGCACCTTTGTTTCCTGTCTTTCATTACTGGACAAGCTGATTAATCCAGGTGTGTCTGGCCATCGTTGTCATGGTTACTGAGGTCAGGCACACCTGGATTAATTAGTTTATCCAGTAATGAAAGACAAAAAAGACAAGATTTTGTGATGCAAAACTTCCACAGTTTTATCTCCAACAGCTGACTTAACTTCATAAGCAGACTGTGCAGCATTAAAAGAAACGGATCCAATCACAAGTTAATTCTGGTAGATGCCAAACTTATGTTTGGCAGTAAAAATGTTTCACTTTCAATGAATTTGAACTTCCTTTGTGAACATATTTAGGATTTAGATCTTCTTATTTTTAGATCCTATAATTGGCTATAAAAAGACAGCAATGGGAAAAGTTGGTTTTGAAGAGGAGGAAGAGAATATATGGACAGAGCTTCAGATAAACTGTAAGGATATCTACACCATTTGAACAATAATTCTGTCTGTATGCAAACAAGAATCCTTGTTGGATGTGAAAGAATAGTCTTGTCCTTTAGCTCTTGCACCTTTCTCAGGCAGAAACAAGTGGTCAGAACAATACCGTCAGAATCTGACTCACAGAACCCGGTGGTCAATATAACTGGGAGATTGTGCTGGTTTGTTATGAGTTATGCAACTTTATACACAGGGACTGTTTTCTTTGGTTCAGACTTGTGAAAATTAGCCCTTTACTTCTGTTTATGCAGGTTCTCTGAAACTTCTGCTTATAAATCTCCCAGAGATTTGGGTCTCAGACCCTTTACTGTTTCCAGAACAGTCAGCATTGACGGCAGGCATCTGTCATTCAACACAGATTCCCTGAACTTGTCTTATAAGCTCCCAGATATGTCAGCAGACCTTAAGCTGCTCTCTAAATGTTGATCTTATGAAGTGAACCAAAGGGACGTTTAACATAATATTGAACAGAAAAAAGATCACAAATAAAAAAGAATGTGTTGAAAATCATTTTGAAAAAGAAAAATTTGTCATACTACAGAGAACAGGGAAGTCTAAAGTCAGCCTTTGGGGGCCAGTGTCCTGCAGGTTTTGGCTGGTTGCTGCAGCATCTGAATCAGGTTAAAGACCCACATCAGAACTTTAAGCAGTTTTCTCAGTGACATGCCCCCTTTCAATGGCTAAACTCGCATCCATCTTCATCCTACCTGTACTGTGATTCACTCCAGCCAGTAAAAGACAGTTTTATTCTGACTCTTGTTCTGTCCCTTCCTCTCTTCTTCCTATGTTTTCTTGCGTTTCTTTGCCAAATCCGACATGATGCACGTTTTAAACACCCGCTGTATGGTTCATATCCATTTGCTAGCACATGACGCGATGCGCAACCAATAGTTGGCTGCAATGTCACGGACGTGTCCTAGATGCAAAAGTTACATAGTGAAGTTTCTGAGCCTCAGGACGCCGCTGGGTAGTGATGGCTCAAAAATATGCATAATGAATGTTGGTGTACCATCAAAACAAGTCAGAAACTCATAATTTTAAAGCAGAAGTCAGTAACTTCAGCTCGGGGCTCCCCCTAGTGGCGTCCTTTCACTGTAGTAAAGTTTGTACTCCCCCTACACCCCCACAGCACACGTTTTCTTTACCTGTCTTTCCTCTATTTTGATCCTTGACTATATTTCTAAGCTTTTACTAGCTTGTTAATGCTACTTTGCTACGTTGGTAGCAGCAGCTTGTCGCCTTCTGCTCAGAGTCCTGTGTCTCCTGCAGCAGGACACTTTAGCCGCGTTTTGCGGGTAAATATTCCGTGGATTATATTTTTCTCCGGTGATGGCGGGTAGCAGGTACAGTAAGAATACAAACTATTTACTTTTTGTGGACATGACAAGTGATTATTGAACCGATTCGGCCGTGAGGCTCTGTGCTTCACCCGACGCCCAGGCAGCACAAGCTACGTGAATCGATCTTCACTCACAAACAGTTGGTTTTGAGAGCCAGGGGCCGGTGTTTAGGTGGTGGGAAGCTTTTAGTCTGGGTCTGGCACAAACCAGCGCTGGAAGCAGTTCGGTGGATATGGGACCTGATGACCCTAATGGGTCACCGTGAATGTGCAGAACTTAACTTGTTGAAGAACCATTTAATTTGAAACAGGTATGTTGGAGCAGGGAGACATCTAAAACCTGCAGGTCTGTGGCCCTTAAGCACTGGAGCTGGACACCCCCGACGTAGAAAGGCAGTCCAAACAGCTCTCCATTGTTTCCCTATCTTGAATTAATATTAAGTCCTCAGACTGGGAGTCTTTATTCATGTTTCCACCATTGGGTCCGGCTCAGGATGGGATGGTAAACCCTGATCTCTCTTGCTTTTTCAACAGACAACAAGAACAAAAAAAAAAAAAAAGAAAAAAAAAAACAGAGCTGTATTTAAACATGGTACTTTTCGGGCTTTGTTTTCAGTGCCAAGTCACATGGAAAGTGATGATTCTTTTGACCAGTCAACAGACTGCAGTGTGTCAAGCTCCAGCATGTAGGGTCTATTAAATCGGGATCCCAATTGAATAATTTGATACACAGTTTATCAAGTCTGACCAAGCAGGGTCGAAGGGTCCTGAGAACGAGAGGTTTCATTTAATTATATGAACAAAATTTCACTTAGTCTGTGTTGTTAGTCCTTAAGAAATTAGTTTCCTGGGTGCTGATGACCAAAGATAGACAGGTTCTTCTCTCAAGATGACCTCTAGGAAGGACGGCTTTATTCCACCGTTGCCGTCTCAGGCAATCAGTCAAAACGTCTGCACTTCTGACACCAACAGTATGGAAGAAATCATTTGTCATTACCAAATAAGCCGGAGTGGATGAGTCTCAAACCAAACACATTTTCTTTCTGCATTTTAATAAGCCGATCGATCAATGATGGGCCACCACAGTTATTTCATACTGCTGTCTGTTGATTGAAGAATCTTCTCTTTGTCACATCATTTATAGCACACAGGAATATTATCTCAGTAGTTCTCAGCATACACAAACAGTTATCAGTAATTACATCCTGAGCTGTCTGCCTATTGTTCTCACACACGCTGACCTGGTTCTTATTACCCTGACGCAAGTGAGAGACATCTTCACAACAATCCTATCTAAGTGCATATCATATGAACAGAAAGTATTATTGTTCACATACAGTATCTTAAGTAGAACACATTGTATGACCGCAAATGAAAATCAATCTCAGCGTGGGATGATATACAATCTTAGCAAACCAAATCAAACCAAAGGGAGGTGAAACCTTTTCCAATGAGAAACAAACCTCTGAATCATTGAATCCCAGTTTCTATCCATCCAGCACACGTTTGACCAGCTCTCACTGGCAACACGAAAACCACAGAAGGAATCACAGTTGGATGACAACAATAAAAATATTGGATTAAGTGTGTGATTAGTTTGCTGTAAATGTTGTATGTTAAGATTTTCACTCTGCCTCACGTCTGTGTTGGAAATCTGTCCAGAAACATTTTATGTTGCAGATGACACAGATTTTTACATTTCTGGACCATCCGGCAGGATTCACAGTGAACCAGCTTTTTAAGCGCTTGAAGGCAAACAAATTTCCTCCGACCGATTTCTCAACATGCCTCCATTTCAAAGCTTGGTTAATCTTTACTTCCAACTTTTGTATTTCACCACAATGTGTGTGTGGGTGTATTTTTTCCAACTTCATGTGCGTGTGCGTGTCCATACATGCGTGTATTTCACTCGACTGTGACTGGTTAAATGATTTCTTGAAGGGGCTATAGAGCGGCCATTTCATTTTGGCACCTAATAACAGTCAGGTCACACTGTGCCCCAGCTGATCCTCTTTGATATGGTCCTTGCACTTGCCCAAGCCCTCTTTCACAGGTGCCAATCATTATAATCAAGCCTCCATCCCCACCTCCATCCCCACCATCTCCTCCCCGAGCCTTGAGGGTGCATGGAGGCTTCACAGCAGGTTGAGAAGGAGGAGGAGAGTTTAATCTGGCCCCTGTTTTGACAGATGGGTCATATTCTTTGACCCTTGCTAACACCTATGGCAGTGCTATTCTTCTGTTTCTATGAAATACATTTGCAGTAAATAAAACAAGCCAAAAAAATTAAACCTGTATTTTTTTTTTTTCTTTCTGCAAATTCAAAGGATTTTTTTATTTGAAACGTTTCTGACTGTACCTTCTAAGACCGGAGCAGATTTTGTGCCCAATGGCACCGTGACAATAAGAACTATTGGTTTGAGAAGGAAGCCCTTTCCACACACACATATATACGTACCGCAGGCGCATTTCAGCTGGTCTGAGAATTCAAACAGGTCATCTGGCAAAGGTTGCTCATTTAAAAAAAGGCCAAAGGTCAAAGGTGAGCCCAGTTTCCAGATCCCATGAATTGCTGGCTGCACATTATATTTAGCGAATGGCTGGGTCTGACACTGCCCTTTTCTGAGATGAATTACTGACTTCATTGCTCTCCCTCACCGAACTGGTCAGTGTTAAACCAATGACAGCAAGACAGAAATCAAATTGAACTCGAGATCAAATCAGGGCAACAGGCGCCAAAGGCAGCCTCACCTTTAATGAAAGCTTGTAGACCAACCATGCTGGCTTTTTTTTTTTTTTTTTAAACATTTGTTTGGTGCTGTAACATTTCTTAGAAGGAAGTGAATCTGGTAGCTCAAGCTTATAATGTGAGTAAAGTCATAAGAACCTCATCACTGTTGTCACTGCGTTATTGGTGAGATGTGTCTTCTGCTAAAGAATCACTTGTTTATATCCAAATCATCTGCAAATGAAAATACGTTTTGAGGAAACAAATCCTGGATTTACCATTGAAATATATGCTCATTGCAGCCAATACTCTGTCAAAGTTACAATGCAAACAACCGTTTTACCCACTGGGGTCTCTGGTACAACTGAATTTTTTTTTTACTTCTTTTGTTTTTATCTTTGTGTTTTACCTTTAAAGCTGTTTGCTTTTCAGCACAACCTCATATGTGGGATTTTTACATATCTTTTTTTCATTTAAACAAACTGTATGAACACACTTGGCCTAAAATCACAAAAAAAATAAAAAAAAAATCCAAGGAGGGAAAGATTGGATTATTTTTATTTATTATGTAACCATTTTTTTCAATTAAAATGCAAATTATATGAAGTTTATTGAAGTTATTTCAAGCATAATAAAATAAAAGAAAAAAATCTTAATAAAAGAAAAAAGAACAAAAGACAAGAGAAAAACAAAAAAAAAAACAAAATAGACAATGGGAAAACAAAGAAATAGAAAACAGCATAAAATAGCATAAAAGGAACAACAAAAGAAAGCAGGAAAAATCATCTCTTTTTTTCCCGTTTTCTTCCCTCTCCCTTTATTCCTATACTTTCAATTTGACTAATTAACTACTGTGGTGCAAAAAGGAGCAGGGAGAAGTAAAAAAAATTTTTTTCCAGGTCTACTCCCTATATTTATTTTAGTTTTTAGGAATTAAAAAGTACTGCTAAATTAACATCCAGTGTTCATAAATAAATAGTTAATTTAGGAAAAAAAAAACAAAACTGTGTACAAATTTAGCAAAGACAAAGTTAGAAACTACTACTTGAATCAAAGTACAGAAAAAAAAAAGTTGTTAACAGAAGTTGAGACACATATCATTAATTTCAATCCAGAGCACTGTTTTTTGTTGTGGACAAAAACTGAGAAGACATCACAGGTTGGACATGTCCAGGGAGTTCCTCCCTCCTGTTCACCAGGAGGCAGCACTTCAGTCTGGTTTTGGTGGTTGGTTGATCACTCCCACAACTTCTCCTGTTCCTCAGCAAATGCGTCGCATTTTCCATTAAGTTTTTGATTGGTTGATTTGGTGCTTTTTTTTTCCACCAATAGGCTGTTTTTCCCCTTTACATTCCATCACTTACATCCCTTAACTCTCACATACTCCATGCTGTAATGTGGGATAAAGAAACAGAAACAATACCATACAATATCTATCTCTACATAACATAATATACCACAACACACTATTCCACAATTAACCACTTATCCCTGCTTCTTTTCTCTTTCTCTCTCCCCCCTTCCCCCTCCCCACTACACTCCACATCCCTCCATTACATTATTCTATTTTCATCCATAGCCAAACATACTCACTCCATCATCTACTATTTCCTATCTTTCTTCTTATTTTCCATTCCCCTCCCCCTTCTCTCCTCCTCCTTTTATTTTCTTATTTTTCTCATCTCTCCTTACGCCTTCCCTTCCTCTCCCTCTCTATTCTATATAAAACACCCCACAGAAACGAAAAGAAATTCCTTTACCATTTACTAAGATTCTATATACCTCCCCCTCTCGATCCCTTCCCTTTCCCCCTTACCCTCTTCATATCCTACCTTTCCCCCCCTTCCCCCGCTCTCCCCACCAACCCCCAAAAAAGAAAAATCGAACTCAAAAAAGTTACAGAATGATCAACAGATCCTATCATTAACTTTCTCCCCTCTTCTCACTCTACAGTCTAAGAAGTCTTCAATGACTCGAACCCACACTCTCTATACTATCTTCTTCTACTTCATTCTATTACATCATCATCCTTAACATGAACATCCTTCCAATCTCCCTTACACCACCCCCTGGGTAACTAACCCACTTCAATTCACCTTAATCTCCTATAAATCTACCCTTCCCCAGGGAACACCTGACAAACACAAGACACCCAAAAAACCTGGAAAAAAATGAAAAAAAGGAAAAAAATATATTTAAAGATAATATAGAGAAAGAATTAAGAAATAGTGATTCTCACTGACTCTGCTGTAAATTATAAACAATAGGTCATTAATGAAAAAAAAAAAAATGTATATTTTATCTAATTTAACTAACTCTGTCCCTATCAATTAAGTTAATCTAATTTTATATTATATTTTATTTTAATTTTTTTTTTTCCTAATTTATTTTTAATATTTTGGCCTACAACAGCCATCTTCCTGATACTAATATATTAAATGTATGTATACTAAAAATTCCTACAAATATTCAAAATCCAAACTCTATGACTAGTCTGAGTCATTAATAATTTAATTATTCTTTCTCTTAAATTTGAAATTTTTTTTCACCTTTTCTCCATTCTTTCTTATCCTTTCCAAATGTTCCTACCATTATAAAAAGATCCCATTGTGGTGCCTCCATCGAAGTTTAAATCCCAAAAGTATTTCAAAATATCTCCCTCTTACGCCCCCACCGCTAGCGATGATTGAGCTCATCGTAAAAAGTAATATACTAATTATGTTCCTGACCATAATTATACTTTCCCCTTTTCAATTTACCCTTTCAACGGGGAAATGAGCAAATTAATCCTATTGTTTCCTATTTTTATATATTTTTAGAGCTTTAAAAGCCCTTAAACTTCTTCCCCTTTTTGCTTTTATTTATTCTTCAACTTTCTTTCATCCTCTACTTCTTCTTATCCTCATACTTAAACTTCCATTCTCCATCCTTTACCCTTTTCCTTTCTTCCTCATTATTATTTTTCTGACCGCACAGACCCCACCCCACCGAATCTTTTTCATCCCCCCTTCTCTCCCCCTCTTTTATTTTCATCTTTCCCCCCTAGGGTCACCCTTACTCCCCTTCCTTTTATTCTCTATTCTTAATGATTATCTTTGCCAACTGGTCTTATGTCAATTTAAATTTTCCACGCTCCACTTTTCCTTCTGCTTTACCATGACCTGGGGCAGGGCCCTGCCCTGTATAAATTACATATTTGTTCTATTGTACTACTTCCTCCTCCTTCTTCTCTATATCACCAACAAAATAATTAATATTTATTTTTTCATCAACCCCCCACCACCCTTACTTCCTTTATTAAATAATATATATATAGAGACTGAGAGCATACATATATCTAATATTTATCCTTAATAAGAAACTATTCATTTAAAATACTATTCCTATTACATTTATAACAAACCAAAATTATTTTTTTCTTCCTAATTAAGATAAAATTTTATATATTCATTTCTCTTATTATTATTTTCTTTTTTTATTATTTCATTTTTACTTTTTCATTGATTCAATTATTTTTTTTTTTACCTTCACATTCAGAACAAAAACAAGCAGGGTAATATACGTCCACCTTTCTATGAAAATTTTTTGCACAAAAATTATTTATCCTTACCCTTTCCTTCCAATTAAAACCCCCAAAGAAGCCAAAACCTATCCTGAGGGCCCACCCCACCCCCCACACCCAGAGATTTAACACCATCACAAAGAAGATATTTTCTTATTAAGGAGACCAAATCTAAATTATATATATGATCATTCTCCCCCTCCCCTTTTGTTTTTTTTTTTACCTTTGCCCCGATGCTTTTTCCTAAATTATTTTTTTTGGGCCTTTTTTTTTTTTTTTTTTTTTTCTCTCACATAAATATATTGTTTTTTTTATTTTTTTTTTTTTTTTTTTTTTATGTATATATATATATATATATGTGTACATATATATATATATATATATGTATATACCCCTATATCACCCCCCCTAATATTATGTAATCCACACCTAAATGTATTTTTTTTTTTTTTTTTTTTTCTTTATTTTCTCATTTTTGTATATATATAATATACAACTACAAAAAAAAAATCCCCTCCGGGACAATAAAGATTTTCTTATCTTATCTTATCATTAAACTCTGCAAATTCTTTCTTCTTACTGCAGACCCTGGCTATTGACCTATGACTAAACCACACCCCAAACGCGATGAGCCAATCACAGTGCGCACAGCTAACCCAATACTCGCCTCTGGCTTCCAAGCTGCAGCCAGACTCGACTCCGCTCCTGTGGCTGTTTAATCAGTTTTTGACAGATGATCACTTTTTGGCACAACAATGGCAGCCGTGCAGTAGTTTGTGCAAGAAACTGAGAGAATGCACACTAGTCGCAATCCAGAAACTTCACAGGCTTGATTTCTACTCACAGTGTCAGACTTCTGTGCAGCCCTCATTTATTTATTTATTTATTTAATTTTAACAAAGACCAAATACTTTTACCACTTTTTTGTCAAACAAGTATGAGTACTAGCATTTGGGTACTTGCTGATACCAAGTACCGATCCGAGTAATTAGAGGTGCATTGCGCAAGTTTAAATGTTAAATACTGTTCTTTTCTTTCCTCCACATACTCTTACAACTGCCTGATGTGTAGAATGAGCTGATCTTTCTTCACTGCGATGGTCTCTGATCCTGTTTCTGAATGCTCAATGGGAGAAATTTGGGTACAAAGCCTCAAGGGGGCACTTGTGGGGGAGGCGAGCTGCGTGTTCTCGTTTGTCGGGCTGTGCCTGCCAGTGTGGTGTTTTCCGCCACTGCAGGTGCGTGCATGTTGAGCATCCTGCTAAAAGATGAAGAGCAGGTGCCTCTCAAACCCCAACTCAGAAAAACAAAGAAGAAAAGATGAACCAAACTGGAGTCTGACCGGTCCCCCCTGCCGAAGGGGACCTGTCAGACCGGTCAGGAGTAAACAACCGGGTAGCTTTTTTTCTTTCTTTTTTGTAATTGGAGGGAGCTCCGATCCAGTCTGGGAATAAAACGGGACCCACAGTTGGCTTTCTTCTCGCTAACAAGGTAAATGTGATATATGATAGAAAATAAGGATGCATAATATTGCAATGCTAAGTTTTTAGCATGGAAATGTAGCAGTATGACAGCCATATGACTGTTCCCGGGGAAGAGATGCACTCTAGCCACTTGTTAATTAAATTAAGTTGATGTGGTATTTTTATAAGGTAATCCTGGTCTCAGCCTGTGAATTTAGATATTTGAACTACAAGCCAGCGTTAGCCTGTTGTTACTGTTGGCATACAGTCCATCAGTTTACTCAACGATCAAACCGTAAACAACTTGCAGATTTATAACTATTACTTCAGTAGACATCGTGACTCTAACTTTGGGCTCAGACTGAATATTATGTGGGTTAAATTGGAGACCAACGCAGTCCAAGCAGCTCATGCGTGTGCACATCATTAGCGTCACTTCCACTTGTCGCCAGAGGGGGCGAACTTCTGGAAAAAAAGCTGGAACTTGTGCTGTACTCCTTTAATAGGGAAGAGTGAGAGGCGTTTCCTTTTTTTACTTTCTTTTTTTGTTTGTGTTGTATCAAAGAAAGGCATCTCTGCGTGCTCAGGTTTGAAGAGGGCATGTTGCTGCCCTACTATACTACGACATTTAAGTACCCCGTCAAATGACAGTTGGAGTTCACGAGAGGAGAAATAAAAGCTTATGAACAGCCTGATGCAGCTGCGGTTTGCTGTATTTTAGCATGCATTGTCATAATTTTACATATTCAAACTGATACCAGCTTAACAAAAATATACTTTGAAAGTGTAGGAAACAGAATCATCAGGAAATTTACTACAGACAAACTGAATCCTGAATAAAATGTCCAAAACTGGATGTGGGGGCACCGCAGGTCCGGTTGGAGGGAAGGAGAGAGAAGAAAATAAAGTCCGCTCCGACCATTGCCAACGTTTTGAAAAGTATCCCAGGGACATGATACCTGTCAGATATATTTAATCTATCCTTGTGTAATGAAAAGCCTCTTCTGATTTTAAATGAGAAGTAAACTCAAAGCCGCCGCTCATATTGAAGAGTATTTTTCTGCCAGCATGGCGGCGTAAACTCAGCGAGTCACGTGACTTCCAGTATCAGCTTCTCTCATTCGTGACTATTTGACGAGTACAGTGAAATAGGACAGTATCGGAGCGAGTACCGATACTGGCATTGGTATCGGGACATCCCTAATTTTTGTCACATCTTTGACTGTTTTACTTTTTTCCAAACAACAGTTTGAACATCCTCAAAGAGAAGTGATGTCATCTTTTAGACATTTTTGTCATAATAATCATAATAGATGAGACATCTACTGTATATTTATTTATTCTACACTCTTGAACACATAATGAACACATGACGGACATCAGTTTCCAGTCTGAAAAGGCCAGAGATGACGGATGTAGCAGCTCAGCTAAAGTCAGCATTAACTGCACTGATCAATCAGCTGGTGATCATTATTGCTGTTATTTAATTGGTCATCAGGAAAGCTAATTACTTTTTTTTTCCTGTGTATTTTCTGAGAGAAGCTGCTATATTTGAATGTCCGTTTAGGATTTTAAATGGAGATTTTATACCACAGACGTAAGTAAATACTATGGAAAACTTTGTGCTCAGGTTTCTTATTATTCTTTTATCTTGTGTGCATAATGTACAAAGCTGAATGTTTGGGGGGTTTTCCCAAATTAAGAAACACTACTCTTGAATAAATAGTAAATAAATAAACCCTGTGATCCAGCAATCAGAAAACTGTGATCTGACCCTCAAAGCCTCAGTTACCAGCATCTTTTTGGAGATATGGTGCAGTGAGATGGTATTAAAAGCTTGAATATGTTACATGTAAAATGTCTGGAAAAGTGGAATTAAGAGGAAGGCTTCTTGTTGGTTAATGATGTGGAGACAAAATCAGTCATGCATAAGCCAGACATTAAAAAGCTGGTCCCTTCAAGATGAAGATGATAAAGATAAAAAAAAAAAAAAACATGTTTTATGTGTGGGAAGCTAATTGGAAATCAGTTTTTTTTTCATATCTCGTACAGAAATGAAAAGGCAAATTTGAAATGTTTTCTAAGTAGTTTTCTAGTTGAGTATTGTAGTTTCAAGTGGAAGTGAGTCAGAAAGCTCCAACACAGACTTGACATGGATGCTTATTCATGAATTGTGATGTTCTGAGTCCACCAGTCTCACTATATTCAGCCTCACCACTAGGCTAAAAATCAGGAGATGACTTACCATATGTATGTCAGATGTTTAGTGGCAAGTAGCTGCAAGTCATGATGGAAACTGTAACCAATGGCAACCACCAAACAAACATACACAGCCTTTTCAAATTAGACACAGTTTATAGAGTAAAACTAGGGATTGATTATTTGCAATATTCGGTCAACTGTATCTTTTAAAGTGCTCTACAAATAAAGTTGGATTGGATTGGACTGGATTGGATTGGATTGGACTGGACTGGACTGGACTGGACTGGACTGGATCGATCAACCGACACATTTTTTTTTAGTGCCGATATTTTCTCATCAGCCTCAGCTGATGGCCGACACAACCTGCCAATATTTGGGGCCGATACTGCATTTGACCCCCAAATAATATAATGGACATAAAGAAAACTAATTTTACAACTCTTAAAAAAAAAAAATGGATTTTAAATAAATATATGAAAAAGAAACAGTGCACGTGTAAACAAATATTAAATAGAAACTTTAAACTTTGAATAAAGTCTGTAAATTATGCCTGGAGGAGGGGGGTATTAGCCAACACACACAAAGTATCTGTGTCTAATGCCGATACCAGGAAAAAATGCAAATATTGGTCGGCTGATGTATCTGTCGATCCTTAATTTAAAGCCATAACAGAAAAAATGCATAAAAGCCTATTAATTATACATTTACAATAGTCATATGTACATTTAATGGCATTATAGATGTTTCTTTCAACAATTTTTGCAATATTCAATAAAATTGTGTTCACTACCCCATACGCTATGATCAAAAGCTTTAAATATATAAATATTATTATACATCAGCTGTGAAAGTAATGGGGCTGAAAAACATCTGCCAATCATCTCTGCATTCCTTAACTTTTTCCTTTGTCTATTGGACCATCAGTCACTTTTACTACAGTAGTAAGAGTGATTGACGGTCAATTCAGTGGGTAATGGACAAGACTGATCAATGAGGGTGATTGGTGAGAGAATACGGCATGCAAGAAGCTGCACGCTCGCATTTGATGTTTCCAGCAGGTAGCTAGTATCATTCTGCTAGCAGTTAGCGATGTTCAGACATCGACATCTGTTTTTGCATGTGACGTTATGGGAGAATCTGTACCTGCTGTCTGCTAAAAACCGGAGTGGCTCATGCACATTATGCTGTGGTCGGGGGAGGGAGCTGTGAATCTAGCAGGTTGGTCTTGCACATGCGTTTTATTCAAAAACTCGCTAACAGTCTCTGCTTTCTGAAATGCTGAAAACATCTTCTTTTGCGCCTTTAAGAGTTTTAACAAAGGCAAATGTACTTTTATTGCTTTTCTTAAAACTCTTAGAATTACCACGACCAGAATGACGGAGAATCTGAACCTGTATGTATGTTTATATGATTCGTGCATGACCTGATCCAAAACTCTGTTTTACCTTTCATAGCATCATTTGAAACATCACAAGAGATCACGTAAAATCATTTTTCAGGTCACTCAGATTTCACATAAATCTGTTGAGACTGGCGACCTGTCCAGGGTGTACCCCCGCCTCGCCTGATAATAGCTGGGATAGGCTCCAGCAACCCCCGCGACCCTGAACTGGATAAGCGGTACAGATAATGACTGACTGACTGTTGAGATCATTCTTACTGTAACAGGCTGACATATTGCATTTTACTGCCATGTTGAGTGTTACTGGGCTCAGGAAATAAGCAAAATCTGATCATATAAACATTCTGTTACTCTCGTTAATATGTGAGAAGCTCAGAGATCACAAACCTGTCAATCAGTATAATGAACTAGATGCTCCTCATTTAGATGTGTGATTGGCAGGAAGTTATTTCCTTATTTCCATTTGTGTGTATGGAGAGAAGATGGAGAGAGTCAGTATGGGGCCTGATCTCAGAGACTTGGCTTTTGTTTGTGTGACATGAAAAAGTTTTGAGCCTCACTTGTTTTTCCCAGTCGGATTATATAATTCACCACACCTGGTAAGTACATCAGTGTCTGAGCTCATCCCACCCACAAAAAACAAACAAACAAAAACTTATCAAAGCTTCTTATCTGTTTTAAGCTGTTTACTTTGATGCTAACCTGCCAGGTGAAGACAGTATGTACATTTGTTAAATGTTCATTTATTTGCTCCTGTTCTGTAGTAACTAGGGATGCACGATATAATCGGCCCCCTATCGGCACCCATATTTAACCCATCAGCCTGCTGTTTCTAAAGTGTAAAAGAACAAACAAGAACTTCTTTTTTAGAGTCTTAAAAACTTCAAAAGACTAGGGGTGGGAAAAAATATTGATACACTGAAATATTGCGAAATTTTCATATGCTGATATCATATTGACATTTAAAAACGTGGTATTGATCTATTTTACTAACAAAATCTCGCAATGTTTCATCGTTCTGTTACGAAATCTCGCAAGAATTTATGAAAATTTTGCGATATTTTCATTTGCTGATATATTGACATTTAAAAACACAGTATCGATCTATTTTACTAAGTGAGAATATCTTGAATATCTTGTGAGAATTCACGAAATATCGTGAGAGTTTGTAACAGAACAATAAAGTCTTGCAAGATTTTGTAAGTAAAATAGATCAATACAGCGTTTTAAAATATCGTTTTGATTTCAGCATTTGAAAATATCTAAATATTTCAGTGTATAGATTTTTTTCCCACCCCTATTTTTCAAATTGTCAGAAACGGATTACAAAACTATTTGCAATGACTGCTTATTTTTTTAGCTTTAATATCGGTATCGATATGGGTTATCGGTCACATGAATTTTTAAAATATCGACATATCGGATATCGGCCAAAATTCCAATATCATGCATCCCTAGTAGTAACTGTATAATATTTTAATGAAAGTCTGAAGAAAAAACAAATTGGGTTTTATTTTGTCTCTTAACCTGAAAAAGAAAAAAAGAAAGTTTTCATCCGCCTTAAGAAAACCAAATGACCAGCAGATTCACAGACCCTTCCAAACCTCACTCCTCCCTCATGGAGAAGCCTGAGTTTATGATAAAGATAATCACAAAGAAATATACGTTCCATGTGTTTTTTTTTACATCACTGCCTCAGTAATGAAAAGAATCAAATGGCTTTTGTAGAAGTGGTGAAAAAAAGACAGTCTAAGGGGCAGAGTCTTGTTGCAATCAGTGCAAATAATTAAACAGAGATATTTTGCCAGAGGCGGTAAACACTGAGTTATCTCTTTGCTATGAAGCCTTAGAAAATTTATAGCCTGTTGGTCCTTTCATGAGGAAATCACAGCAAACAGAAGAAAAACTTCATCAATTAAACATCAGTTACAAGATGGGAAGGAAGTGGGTTGTGATTTTTGTCTCATATTATTGCACTGGACAGATTTATCTGAGATTTCCGTTTCTGTACATGTAAAGATTATTACAATAACAAAAGAAGTCAGGAATGAAGACAACTGGGAGCCTTTTGGAGAATGTTTTGCTTTCAGGGCTGACGGTGTAATTGCAGAAAGTGCATCTTTCGGAGGCTTGCAGATAGCAGTTTAAAGCATTATGTAGCAGCAGAAATCGCTGCTGGATTTTTCTTTGAGTGTTGCCAAAGTAGCCACTAGGCAGGCATTATGCGAACGTTTTATGTAGCGATGTAAAAAGAAAAGCCTGGACTACAAACGGAGTGCTTCACAGAGTTCAGGAGCTGTATCTTCTGTGGGAGAGGATAAATCCCCATGGCACCGACTTTTGACTTTGGAACTGTGCAGACATTTTATATGCACAAAAAAGCTTCATAAGACTTAGCGAAAGGGGTGAATGCAAAGAGCATAACATAACGTCTGTAAGGTTAGAGAGGGATCATGGTCGAAGGCTTAGTGCTGGAAAAGTTAGTGCCGTTCAGGATGGTAACTAAACTTAAATCTTTCACTGAACTTGGTGGAGATACTGGGCTGCCTCAACCCAACCTCCACACAGCCTCAGGGATGCTCATCATGACGATCGCGTAAGCAAAATAAATAAAATAAGATTAAGTTTCTACGAAAAAAAAGTTGAAATATTTAACGGAAGAGCAGCAATTATCATGTTCCAAATCTTTTATGCTTAGCAGCGATGGGAAGTGTGGCTTTTTTTTTTTCGAAATCTCTTTTGGCTCCAAAATGGCTCCTCATTAAGTATCAATGAGATTATTGTTGGGCATCTATTGTTGCACAATTTAGCATCATGACTAGGGATGTATATACCGAGTACCGGTATTGTTTGATACCGGTTCCTTATCTTAAAGGTACAGTGTGTAAGCATTATTGACATCTAGTGGTAGAGATGGGTATTTGAAAGAAACATCAATAGAAACAAAGTTATAAATTATATATCACATTTTTTTGCCACTGACCTTTGATTTTGTTTCGTCCTCATTTACAGACTTTTACTGCGGCGGCTTAGATGATGTCACTATTATGCAACACCATGACAGTAAATGTCTGTAAATAAGGACGAATCACCACAAAAAAGCCACTTCAAGCTCACTTGGGGGGTCCAACTAATGTTTCGTAACAAAACATTGGTGAAATGAAAGAGTTTGTGGCAGATTTTGCCTTTTTCAGAGGCCCCGCACAGTTGCCCCATCACTTCCATTATATTGGACATACGCTGATCTGGAGTGGATCTAAATATCCCCCAAGGAATTCAAGTTGCACCAGAACTGTCTGGGTGAGTAAATGAATGTATTTCATGCTGCAGTGGAAAATAGGTCCAGATTTTTAAAAAAAGGAACTTCCCCTTTAAGATTCTGGACAAATGATACTGTTATTGATACTCTTTAAATGTCTACCTAACCGTTACGTAATCATGACACTGTCATGTAATCACTGTGGAGGAGTAAGACAGACACACACCCTCATTCTAACAGCTGTCCTTCACCTACCATTACATCCAGGCCTCTTCAACATCGTCCAAACAAGCGCTCTTCACCACTGGATCTTTTAACATCTTGTCATGACTTCATTGTTTACTCTAATTTATGTTATAGTATCAATAAGTATGTTGATAAATAATTGTATCAATGAGAAGTATCGATATTGATATAAAATCATAACGTAATACATTACTAATTATGGCTATTTTCCTACTTTGTGCTTTAATCAGAGTTTTATCTGAACTCTGTCCTTGATAATGAATGTGAGGAGTTGTGCAAACTTCCACATTCTCATCCTATTCATACAGTACAATGTTAGAATATTAAGCCTCCCAGAAACAGTTAGAATCAGATGTACTTCATTGATCCCAGACTGGGAAATGACACAACAAGATACTGAGCTATACTTAAAGTTTCTTTTGTTTGTTTTGGTCTGAGATTTTGCTGCTTTCGTACAACAACCAGCAGTTTTCTAAGGTTCATTGATGCATAGAATAACTTTTTCAGTTTTTCATGTCTGGTCAGATCAGAATTTTAACCCGACTGAAGAAATTTTGTAAGTAAAAAATAGCAAATGAATAGGTTTCCATTCTTAACCATGTATCTTTTAACATCTAACCTAACCTTGAGGATTATTTCTAATCCTAACCAATCTGGTCCTTAACCCTGAATATCACTGGTTTCACTTTTCTCAGTCTGGCACCACTTGACCTGATGTCTCATCTTCACCGCGCCCACTGGGTCAAGTTAAAATATCAAGTTCTTGATTCACAACACCTCAAAAAATTTTGGCTGAAAATCCTTTCATTTTGAAGCAACAAACAACTGTAATTATTTACAAAATACCCTGAAATAACTTTGACGTCTTCCACCTTTTTCAAGTCCAAACTGCAACAGATTATTACTGGTCAATGCTCTTTTTGAGCATCCTACACTCTACGGATAGATAGGTTGAATTTGACCAATCTCATTGTAGTCAAAGTGACCAATACAAATTGGTCACTTTGACCAAAATATTGGTTAATATAACTACTAACCAGATTAGTCAAATTCAACCAATCAGTTTTTAGGGTGTAGAGGGCTATTTCAGGTAGGAGGTTCAACAAACTCTGAGCCTACAAACAAACTCTGGGTTAACTTACTCTGAACTAAGCAACCCTGCATTTTCAGTTCAATCAGCTGCTTTGAGTTGGTTCCATCAACACTGACTGGGGCAAAATATACATGGAGAAAACAGAAGATCCAGTTTAAAGACATCTTTTAGAGGGTTAAACCAGACCAAGATTGGACATCTTATATTTTTATTTCACACTGGCTGATAAACACTGTCTACTGGAATCCAGAGGCCAATTGCTGGATCTCTACCATCACACATTAAAGGAGCCCTATCATGAAAAATGGACTTTTAAGAGCTTTTCAGCATGTCAGTGTGTTATTTCCTCTTCAAGAAATGATTTAAATCGTTATTTTTCTTCATTCATGCATATTTGAGTAATCTACATGAATATTTAAACCAAGCGCTACCTCCCTGCAAACGGCTGACTACCCACCGCGTTACGATGAACGTGGCACCAATCACGAAAGTCCAAATGCGCATGCTCAGTATCGTAGCAAGACGCCCTCTGTTGAACAGAAACCAGAGAATCATATACACACTCTCTGAGGAAGAAACTAACACCTGCAGGAATATTTCCTCAGAGACAAGCAGCCATCAGCTAACAACGTTTGCTCCAAGTCAGAAAATTTTCTTCATTTTTTTTTTTTTTTTTTTTAAGCTCTAGAGGACAGCAAGTTGGGGAAAATGCAGTTACGTTCAGCGTGGGAGTGTATTTGTTGTACCTACTGGATGAATCACTTGCCAGAAGTGGTTGGATTTTAACTTCAGGAGCAGGGGAAAAAAACCTCAACTTGTGTGTGAACTTCCTCCTGCCAACTTCATGAATCTCGCAGTAAAGTGTTTTTTCTCTGGATTACCTCTAAACCTGACGCAGTTCCTACTATAAAAACGCGCATGGACAGACAACACTGGTGAGTCAACACATCTCTCAGCTCAATGCTAACTGTTAGGCTATGATTTGTTCGCTAATTTACTTACTTGTCAGGGGTCTCTGTGGTACTTCTGTGGTACTGCGCGTACTTCAAACTCCATACAGACTCTGGTCGAGCACAACAGCTCCATAACAGGCTGCTCCGTTTGATCTCGTCGATCGGAGTCCGATTATCCATCAATGTTTACAAGATCCATGTGAGTGCTGCTTAGCTCAGCGCTAACTGTTAGCCTATGATTTGTTCGCTAAATTACTTGCTTGTCAGGGGTCTCTGTGGTACTTCTGTGGTACTGCGTATACTTCAAACTCCATATCAGACTCTGGGTCGAGCGCATACAGCTCCATAACAGGCTGGTCTGTTTTATCCCGTCGATCGGAGTAATTATCCATCAATGTTTACTACTAACATCCACATGAGAGCTGCCGGTGCCGGTGCTACAGACAATTCTGTGACCCTTCAGAATAAGTGTCTCTTCCGGGGCGACGTCATGAAATGGGCGTAAAACATGCTGCAATTGGTCGAGAGCTCCGCGGTTCAGTACAGTCAGCCATCTTACTTCCGTGTTGGAAATTAGATGCATCGAAAAACTAATATTTAACATCAAATTAGTTTCTATAGTAACGATGGGAACATATCTAGCTCATAAATCCTATATTTACTTTTGTAACATTTAAAAGCATGATACAGCTCCTTTAAAGGAATTCTGATCTCAGACAGGTGTGAGGACTTTCCTTATCACTCGACACATCGTTGTCTTTCTAAGTATTGCAGCACATCGTACAAATCTTGCTGTGATGTAAAATGTTGGATATATATGGCTGGAGAATCTAGGTAACTCCAGAAGAGTGCCAGTTGATGACATACTGATATAGAGATTATATCATAAATGTTGAAGTTATGAAAAGTCCTTGCACTATCCTCATTGTTTATTAACTCAGCTTCTAAATCTCTGGAATCGCGTTTGTACGGACAACACGCGTCTGACAGCTGCTTCAAGGGGAGGAGACAGACAGAAACTCAGGCTTTCTTTAAGGGGAAACTGCCACCGAGGAGGTTTACTTAATGCCTTACAGATAACAGATAACTGGTAACAGAATGGGTAAGACTTACTTCACTTTCAGAAAACCCAGTTTCCTCAACTCAGGGTTGACATACTTAGTTTTCACATAACGTGCTTTCTGTAACATCCCTCTGTTCACACTTGTATCTACGTATGCATAGTAAGGATAGATCGATACATCGTCTGGCCGATATTTGCATTTTTTGCTGGTATCGGCATCGGCCGATACGTTGGATGTGTTGGCTGATACCCCCACTTGGCATAATTTACAGACTTTTTAAAAAAATATTATTACAAGTTTAATGTTCCTCTTTAATATTTGTTTACAAGTGCACTTTTTTTTTATGTGTTTATTTGAGGTGCTTTGTTCTTTTTTTTATATTAAAAGAATTGTAAAGTAACTTTTAATGATATCTTTCATGATACATATTAATTTGGGAGTCAAATGCAGTATCAGCCCCAAATATCAGCAGGTTGTACAGTATCAACCATCAGCTGAGGCTGATAAGAAAAAAATCGGTATTGGCCCTAAAAAATCGGTATCGGTCGTTCCCTCAATAAATATATACATAGATTTTCTTTAATACCTGCATGTACACACACATGCACACATACAAACATTTCTCTCCTCTATTCATAAATTTTGTTCTTGCTGTTTCAATGCTCATTGACTTTCGTGTTTTTAAGAGAATCTACGTTTTTGCTTTGTTTGGTGAGTTTATATGATCATATGCATGCGGGTTAGGGTTAGGGATGTGTTTCTGTATGTTTTTGTCTCTACTGGAGCCTCTTGGCCAGTTCATGTCTGTAAATGAAAATTGAAGAAAAATGAAGGTCAAATAAAATTAAATAAAATAAATATTAGCAGGTGGGAGTGAAATAGAAAAAGTTAAATGATGTTGAAAAGTACTTAAAGAGGTAAATGGATGGAGAAAAGATCACGAGAGAAGAGCAGCCGTAGCATCTCATCATGTTTTTACACTCCGGGTTCAGATTGGCGACTGCTGACGTCATCCTGTGCTGAACATTAACTGTGCTGCACTGCAGAGGTAAAACATAACTTCTGGATGTTTGAGCCATTTCAAAACCTCATCATATATGTCTGTGGAGCAGATTGTACTGGCAATTGTACTTTGTTTTTCTTTCCAGGCTTAATTTTGGCTGTTGTTTTATTTTGTAGCTACTTGACTGGAACAAGTGAAGCCTCTAATGTGACAGCTGATCAAAGCTACTAAAAACAATGATAAAGAAAAAGCAGAACATTATTAGCTTCTTATTTCAGAACTGCTGAGTTAGACTGAATTTGTTTTAGCTCTGAGGTTAAAGTTAAGTTCTGCTACTCAAATATTAATCAACCAGAGTATAAATAAAAGAGGTTTTACTCCTGCAGGAGCAGCACAAACAGACCCAAACCGGCAACTCCTTCATTTTTTTTTATATTAAAAGAAAATTTACTCGAGATCACATCACTGCAGTGGAGTGCTTACTTATTTATTTATTCATGTATTCATTCCTGCCCAGAGCTGACCTTCATATGGTTTATGTTTATACTTCTGTGCTACATATAAAAGGAATCTATGTGCTGTCACAAAGTGATTGTTTTTCCTTTCATGTAATCTTCTCTGAAGGCAAATGTGAAAATAATTCATTGAATGAAATATGTACCCTGGTAAGTTTGCTGGACATAATTCTGAGATGAAAATATTTGGTTGTCAAGGTCCAGAAACACAGACAATATTTTTTATGTATCGGGCATCAAGACAACATAAAGAATTCATCTGGTCTTTACCAGGTATTAAAATGATTTAAATTAAACATCAGATGAATAACAATACATGATACATCACACTGGGTCATTATTTATGGAACAAAAACTTTGCTCAAATGCAAAAACAAGGTGAAAAACTGACTCAGCAGCTTGCAGAACCACCTTGAGCTGCAATAACTTACTGAAGCTTTTCTGTGTGACTTAATTTCCCACGTCATTGCAGAGTTTTATTCAACTTTTCTTTGCAATGCTGCTTCCATTCATTGAGTTTTAGAAGGTTCCTGGACAGATGGACTCACAGTACGGTGAGTTTAAAATAATTTAGTACAGGGATTTTCAACATTTTTCATGATGGGGTCCAAGTTTTCAGTCAAAACTGGTCCAGGGTCCATTCATATTGTAACATCGTATTACCGTATTACACCGTGTAATGATCTCATTTTAGGTTTATTCATTTATTAACTAAACCAAATCCACCTGCCTTTATACAAGAACACATCAGAATTAGGCTTTAAATACAAAATCTACAACATTTTACTACAAAAAGAGGGACAACAGAAAAAACTGATGGAAATTAATTAAAAAAAAGAGATAAAATGGTGCAGTAATAGATCATATTGAAAATAAAAAGGCTCAATTTAAATAATCTGTAAAAAAAAAAAACAACTGTATTTTCTTTGTTTAGACAGGCCAATAAAGCACCCAGTTTCATTGACCAATTTCTTTATTTAAACTTTTCATAAAATTTTTTAAAGAATGTCCAAACATAACAGACATTTTCCACATCAACAGCTGATTTTCTCTCTTTTTTTCTTAAAAATCTTTTCTTTCCAACGAGTGTTAGATGTTTGTTTCTAGCTGAAGCTTGCAGATTCAGGTTTCAGGGCTCCTTTAGCGTTAGCATTAACGTTAGCATTAGCTGTTGCTCCTCAGTGGTGACTTCTCAGCTCTGTTTTATCTCCACTTAATCTGTATATTATATGTTGGATTGGATTTTTGCCTTTTTTAGGGGCATTTTAGGATCATTTCTGTCTTTATTATTTAGTTGTAATAATTCTTTACATCGTTTGCTACAGGCTAGCAGCTAGCTGAGTGTCTTCTTCTGCTTGTTTGTTGAACTCTGACAAATTACCGTCACCAGGTGGGCGGGAGCTATATTGCAACCTATCCAGTCATAAATAACAGTGAAAATATACAGCCCTCGAGGCCCACATGTGTAAAAAGGAAAGTTTTTTTGGCGGCCCTTAATGTGGTGCTTGAGGCCCAAGCTTGGGCCCATGGTTAAGAGTCACTGCTGTAGTAAGCAGAGGGGTTCATGGTGCAGTTAATGACTGCAAGCTGTCCAGGTCCTGTGGCTGCAGAACAAGACTACATCATCATCCTCCACCACCAGTGATTTGTAGTTCACTCTTCATCCACTAGGGGCTGGCTTCAAAATAGAGTCAATCTCCATAGACTCCCATGTTGAAAAGGTCAGCTTCACAGCAGAAATAAACACATTTACAGCCTGGTTTAAAAAAATCATTTAAGGTTTAATAGGTCAAGTTTACCTTCATGCCAACTGTGAGGGGGTGAATTTTTTAAATGAATGACTTTTACAATTAGGTGTTGTTCAATCCTGAAATTACGTACAATTAGGGGTGTGCCCTTTTGATTGACAGGCGACAGATTGGCTGCCAGCGTTGCTCCCCTGCTTGCTCCCAGGAAAGCCTCAGCCTGTACCAGAGTAGCACAATGGCCGTTTTTAGCATGCTAACAGCATGCCTTAGCTTTCATCCATTTATTTCCGTTAGCTCCTGTTAATTCCGGGTTAGCTCGGTTAGCTCTTAGCTTCAAGGTCCCCTCCCCGGTGGCTTCTTGGTGCCTTTGGGGGGGTTGGTTGGGGAGGGGGGGGGGGGTGTTTTCCCGCCTTGACGGGGCCTTCTGAACCTTCCCCCTCTCAACACCCCCTTCTTCGAGCCGAGAAGCCCTTCAGTTCATTGGTTGTCGAACACTCACTCCAACACTCACAGCCCCCTCTATTTGCTAATTTTTGTATTTTTTTCAGGAGTGACGACACATGTGACACAGCCAAGATGGCGACGGTGGGAACCACCCAACGAGTTTCACTTCAGCTCTTCAGAAACCAACCGGTTACATGAGCAGAAGGTTTGTCCGGTTTATATATACAGTCTATGGTCCTGATGCACGAGTGTAGGTCTGCTGTGCAAGTTCAGGAGTAATCCATTTGTACATAGAACTGCTTTTAGATGATTTAGATCTCACTATGTGGTTATTTGTCAGGGCAATCAGGTTTTAGGGCACATCGAAGGTATTGTTTTTGTTTTTATTCACTCTTTTGGCATTTTGTTATTTTTCCTCTCCTCTGTTTGCATGCAGCCCAGAAGTCTTGTGACCTTTGGGCATGTTTTGGGAATTTACCTGCAAAGTAGAGTCTGTCTTTTCAGCTTCAGTTCATTGGTATTCACCAATCTAAGAGGAAGGATGCAAACAATTTTTTGGTTTTCAGTTTTTGTTCTTGTTTTTAAAAAAAGATATTAGAAAATTAGAAATTTTAAATGAGACTGATACAGAGATAATGGTGATAGGGGCCTATTGTTCCGGAAGTCTTGTTTTTTGTTCAGATACAGCTTTGCAAACCGGAGCCGTGCTGCCATGTTCTTTTCAGAGAGCGGAGGTTTTCTCCTCCAACCCTTTCAAACAAACAGGGTGTGATTTGCTGGTGGGGATGGTGGGGATTACCCCTTCTGTGGTTTTTACATCCCACCCTCTGCTAAATCGTTTTTGCCCTCGGTGGGGAGAAAACTTATTCCCCCCACCAAAGCAGGACTTTCGCCACATTGCCCCTATCTTTGGCCGTATGCCCCTCAAAAAAATCATATCTTTTTCCCTCTGCATGATTTTCCTTTATTTACGGTTGTATGACCAGTGGTTTGATTCTGCTTCTTATGAAGTGTCCCGCACAGAGCTATACGACACAGCACCACCAGGCCAAGCACAATTTAAATATCAAAAAACGTCTTCTTTCATGCTATAAAGTCTCAGGCTTTGCACTACGGTGTCTTTAAGACCAATTAGGCATATCTCTGCGAGAAAATGCTAAATCGTAAAAGGGGATTCTGCTTCTCAGGGGTGGCCCAGAGCTGCACGCAAATACTCATTTTCTTATTTTGGATGTTAGCTAAGTTCTACGGAGGGATTTTGAAAATCAGAGGTCAACAGGAAAAAATACATTTGATGTTTTTTAGACCCCACCACCCTCACAAAGAAAATGAGGAGAGAAACCACCTGATCCTCCTCCTGTATGAGCATTTTCATTTTCCAGCCATGTTTAAAACTAAAACACAAATACAAGTCATGATAGTAGAAAACAGCATGGTGTAAAATTTGACCAAAATAATGATTTAGCACAAAGATACTATCATTGCTGCAGATTTGAAGGCAGAGTCAGGTACATCTTACACTTTTCATTTTCATCATCTGCTGCCTACAAAGTTAAACCTGCTTTTATATGAAATATCTGAATTTGAGCATAACTCAGCAAGAGAACACAAATACGGAACAAAATTTCAGCATGGAAGGAATAAACAGGCGGGGCAGCAACGTACAGGTTACCTGATTTTAAACTATACTGTTGGCCTGACGTTGTGGTCATTTTTCTGACCAAAATATTTGGAAACAAGTCAGTCACCCTACAAACAAGTCATCCTTGTTCAGCCTTTTTCTAATCGTAGTGTCCTGAACTTGAACATTCAACATGCTAACTGAGGCCTGGAGAGTCTGAGATGTAGCACTTCACTTTAGGCTGAGGATGCTGGGATTTCCATTGCTGGGAAGATTACAGACTGTCTTAAATATTTTCCACATGTGAATAATCTTTCACATGTAGAATGATGGACTCTCAATGGTTTGTATATTATGAATTTATAAAGTTTCTCAGATTGAAGGGCAGCAGCAGTTGCTTGTCTCATTACTGACATCTTTCCTTCTTGGCGCTGTGTTAACACACCTGAATGCTGCAGACCTGCAAACTGCAAACAGTTCTGCTTTGATAGAGATGATCACATTGGTGATGATGAATTAATCAAGTGCAGGTGTTAACTAATTCTTACCAAAGCAGTAATGGTGGATGTTGCTTTTGCATGTTTCTACATTTTTGCTTTAGTTTATGTTCAGTGAAGAAAGACAGCGAAAAATGTTGTTGTCCAACTAAGGTTGCATTTCCCTCATTTACCAAGATCTGTTAAGGATCAGATTATTCATTCATACAATAATTGAATTATTTATTTTTTTTAATGATGTCTTTATACATGAAACCTTACACTTTAAAGAGATGTTGTTTTCTTTTTCTCTTTATGAAGGGGCTCTCCCTAGTTCATTTTACTGTTAGTGTTTGGTAATTATTTTCCCTTCACGATGTCATTGTAAAATCCTGATTGATACATTGCTTTAATTACAGAAAATCACATCTCTCACACTCGCCACTGCAAGTCTCTCCCAAACACTGATTTATCCATACACACGATTTCCTTTTACAAACAGGCCTGTTCTCCTCGCCCACCTCCCATGGGACAAACATTCTCTTCGATTTTACCAAGGAAAATAAACATGGAGGGTTTTTTCTTTCCACTGCCTCCTTCATCTGCTATGGCCAGAAACTCTAAAACCTTTAGTTGTTTTTCTGTCAGAGCAGCAACACCTTTTACCATTCTGAGCTGGAAAACTTAGCCTCTGTTTGCCGAAGTAGGAAGCAACAACTTTGAAGGAGATTTCCAGCTCTGAGTTACACAATGTGATCCAAACACTCCACATCTTATTGGCTTCAGTCTGCTTCGTTTGTGTTCGTACAGATGCACTAGAAAATTCTGGTGCTATTAAAATATGGCCTTTTACTTCCAACACTGGTGACAACATCTGAATTTAACTCAATATAAGAATTTAACTTTGGCTAAACTGAAATATCTATCTTTAAAAACGGTTACATTATTTCACAAAAGCACTGAATGTGCTGTAAGATAAAGGACTGCTGTATGAAATAGAAAATGAATAAAAGCTTAAATGCATTGAAAAACATCAGTTCACATTGAAGTCATCTCATGGCTTTTTTACACAGTCCAATTCAACCCATTTCCTTGAAGTTAATTTACTATCCGACTGAAACTAGGGAGTTTTTCCCGGTTCCCAGTATTTCCCGATAATGACCTGCGTTTCATGCGTTACATCACATCAACACTCCCCACAGGTCTTTAAATTTGATTTAGATTTTTTCAAATTTGATGCATTAATGCGAAAAGATTGAATCAACTTAATTTCTTTTGTTTTTGCACATTAATGCATAATGCTGCCGCACACAAGAGCTTTCTGCTGAGCTAAAAGTCTCTCGAGGCCGTTTTCTCAGCAAATAGTCGCCGTGTGCGCCTGATTTTTGGTGAGTTTTCTGCCTCACAAGGCCTTTAGGTGAAAATCAAACATGTTTGATATTTTTTGCTCACCGTGTGCGCTCAACTTGAGCTCTGCTGAGGGCAGAAGATCTAGCGACCAATCAAAACGCGTCTGCAGATCACATGATTTCAAGATGGCAGCCCTTTGTCATCACATTATACTTGATTGATATTTTGCAAAAAGATCTAAAGACTGAAGGCAGAAAAGTTTTGAGGATCTTTTTGTTAGAGACTGAATTGTGTTATTGTATTTAATTTTTATTTATTTTGTCGTTTTATTAAGTAAATCGTAACATACTGTACTACAGTAACATACTGTACTACAGTAAAATCATACCAGCTGGTGGTGTTAGTGCACCTTTGAGTTCGCCAACCGCCATTAAACTCAAAAGAAGAAGATCATGTGAGAAAACTGAATGAAACTTAGACAGAGACGATATTCTGATGGATGTTTTTGAAGTCCATCGAAACATCATATAAGAAGCTATAGTCTGGCCGTATTTCCACCAATTGATCCTCTAAAATGTAAAGGACTACGTCACAGTGAGCTGCCATCTTGAAATCATGCAGTCAGTTTAAGGTGACTAATCAGGCTTTCTAACAATGTGTAATACAACCCCAACTGCTATCACTGGAGTGAAAAATAATCAACCAGATTTTTTAAGTCTTTGTGAAATTTTTTTTTCTAACTTTCTGACTGCTGAAAACTTCTGCACCTCTGCAGTTTTTCTTTTCTATTTGTTTGTTTGTTTTGTGAAAACAGCATGGCATGGAAACAAGCAACCTTACTGTTAAATCATAGATCTACCCTCTTGGTCAAAGACAGCAACTTAACATTGTTACACCTCAGACTGAACAACCAAGAAAAAGACTTATTCAAGACTTCAGGCAGAGGAAACACTGGTGATGAAAGCACAGAGAAATGTCATCTTCCAGTATGTTAAAACAGCGTCTTAATAATGACTCTAGTAGTTATGTTTTATATGGTTGATGTCTTTCTCTTTTTCTTTGTGTTACACAAAACTTTGAAAGCTATTTTGGACTTTCAACTCAATTTAAAAAGTGCCTTCTGTGTGGTATTAGGAGTTAAATAACCTTTACAAAGGTCAGTGATGGCAGGATTTGTCGGCTTATTTCTACATGTACTGAGCCAAGAGTCTTAAACACTGTGAGAACAAGTTGTTTCTTAAAAGTGACTCTTGTGGGTTTAGGTCACGTACTTTATTAACCAGTTTGCATCAGAGGTAATATTTCTCCTACTCGCTCGTTATTTTTGGTCCTCTTTAAGCCGCCACGTGGCAGCGGAGGCCGGGGGAGTGGAAGAAGTGGTAGCAGCATGGTCTCAACCTGTGTTTTAGCTCTAATCTGTAATTGCATCCAGTGAAGGAGGAACAAGCTCCGTTACGTGACCGACCGAGAAGCACAAGGCCGGAGCCGCCAGACAGAGATGGAGAGATTGAGCGGGAACAGCAAACACAGATAAAAATGAATAAAAAAGAGAGAAAGCAAACGGATTGACTTTGGCGAGAGGTCACTTCTGAAAGTCCTCCCAAGTGATTGTTCGAAAGTACCATTTTTTCTCAGTTCAGGACACCCCAGAGATGTGAAGTGTAAGGTTATAGTATGGCCCAGTGCTCTATATTAATGGTGACTTTGGCTCACCTAATACGGATTCTCAGGGTTATAGCCCCCGGGTGCCTGCTGAGCAGAATGTGAATGCAAAAAGAGCCAATCCCTCTCCCCATCCCCTCCCTGGTCACCAGGGCCCCACCAGCTCTCGCTCAAGGTTACAGCCTGGCAGCGATGAAGCCATCAGCGTTGATTTTAAATGATACCCTGGACTAGCCACCACTTAATGTGTTCCCTCTCCCTTTACTTTTTCTTTAAACTCTTGATTATCCTCTTTTCAAGTTGATAGTGTGAAGCATGATCAGAAGAGAGGCTGAACGGCAAAGACGCATTTCTCCTTGAGTCGGTCGCAGGAGTTCCTGCTGGGAGGAAAAAAAGAAGAGGTTATGATCAAGGAGCTGCCTCTTAAGCCTTGAGCTATGCTCAGGATGTTTTTGTATTTCACTTCGAACCCAGCCTGGGTATAAATAATTTGCTATGCCGAACTGCTGCAAAACAAGCCCTTAGATGTCTCTCACATTACTTCCATTTTCCAGAGAAACTATCCTGCTACTACATCCTGTAATTAGACCTTTAGATATACTGTTCAGAGGAAGAAAGCTCTGCTTCGGCTTTCAGATGATACCAGCACTTTTTTTGAAAATGTGTGTGCGTGTGTGTGTCACTCCCATCTCATTGCTCATGTAGATTTCGCTAATGCTTATTTTACGAGTAAAAATGTTATTCTAATGATGGTCGAGGGAGCTGGGTTTTAGCAGGTAGTTGTTATGGAAACTGCAGCTGCAGCTTAACTGTGCGATAAGCCTCCTCTCTTACCTCTCC
This sequence comes from Atherinomorus stipes, assembly GCA_023101725.1. Classification (NCBI taxonomy): domain Eukaryota; kingdom Metazoa; phylum Chordata; class Actinopteri; order Atheriniformes; family Atherinidae; genus Atherinomorus; species Atherinomorus stipes. The sequence goes on along the minus strand of JALJCO010005225.1, from coordinate 1,011,644 downwards.
CCCCATCTCCTCTTCCTTTTCGATCTAGTGAACACAGCATGTTGGAGTCATTACCAGAGTACAAATGGTTAAAGACAGAGCCAATACAGAGGCGACAACATTCACTCAGATGCTCAGAGGATGTGTGCAAACTGTTAAGTTGCTTTTTGGAGCCACAATCTTTCCCAGACAAAGGAGGATTGTTCAGTTTTTTTGTTCCATTTATGTGATTCATTCTTCAACTTGATGTTTATTTCTTTGTGTGCTGTTGTTGTATACTGATATCAATAACCACGGGGAAACTGGTCCTGAAATGATATCCTTGGATATCATTTTCAAGAACTGATAATGGGATGAGGCCTTATTCATGTAAGGATTACCGGGATGTTCTGATGTAGAATCCCTCCAATAAATGATTAATCACAATTCTGGTATTTGAATGAATAATTAAAATGATCCAAATAAATGAGACTTTGGGATCGGGATGCCACCTTCAGCTGACAGAAAATAAATTTAGCTGGAAGCCATTGTGATGATTTGAAACTTTGATTAATAATTGAATTAATAAGTAAACCAAAATATCCACTGATGGCGAGTAAAGGCTGAAAGGGTTTTGGAAATGGACACTTCTTATGTGGACTAGAAATCCGCTCAAAGCAGTGATTGAAAAGATTAAAGCAAAAAGAAAGCGTTTATTCTATAACTATGTGGTTCATCTGAAAGACTTGAAAAAAGGGTGTGTGTAATGGTGTGTTCAGCAGATAGACTAGACACTTATTTTTTTGTGCTGCATGTTTCAGCACATGTTGTAAATAGAAAAAACATTAAATAAAAAATAAGAACAAAATGACCAAAAGCTGCCTTTGGGATCTGTATTAAAGGCCAGTTCAAAAGATTATGGTGGTGCTCATCGGAGAAAGACAGCTCGGTCTCACAGGAAAGAGTCCTTTTGTCTAAATGTCCAAAACATTTTAAATGATAATTGTGTCACCTCAGAAGTAAAATTGAGGGATTCACCAGTACCACATTTTTCAAATGGAGTACCAGTTCTTGCATTTGAGTACTTGCCGACATCGAGTTTGGACATGATCACTAATAATTCCCTTTATAGTTTACTGGTAAGGAGAGGAGATCAGAAAGTCAGAAGCATCAACTGCATGGTTCATTGTGTCATAGATCAGACGAGCCATCCTGCGTCCTTCCTTGCAGGATGGTCGCAAGAAAACTACCAAGAACTTCCTAAATGAGGAGGATAAAATAGTTTTTGCTGGATTAAAGAATTATTTCTAGAAAGGTATATGGAAGAGGAAGGATAAAAGTAGGAAACTTTAGTAATCTAATGTGTCAGCATATATGAAGGTAGTATTGATATGTGTGTATATATCAATATAGACATTGTATGATGCATTGTGTTATATGTTTTACATCGGTCAGGGGTGGGCTACTCCGGTTGTCAAGGGCTGGCATCCTGCAGGTATGAGGAGTTTCCTAGCTGAAACACATCTAACTCCAGTCAACAGGTAATTGTGCAGAGCTTGATGTCAAGTTCAGCACAAGTCACAAGGTGCCTTGCCCAAGGAAAACTGCTAATACCTGCAGGATACCGGCTCTCGAGGACCAGAGTTGCCCACCCCTGACATAGGTGCATATATTGGTATATACTCTTATTGATATATTCATGGCAGACTTGGTAGCATCCAGTGACCCGTGAGGCTACAGTACACGTATGTGTACAGTATGTGTGTGCGTGTATGTATACACATATCTGCATAGGTGTGTGTGTGTGTACATTGAATTTTAGTTGTGGTTCAACATAAATACAAAAATCAAATAAATAAAACAAGCAAACAAGCACGATAGGGCTCCTTAACTAAAATTTTGTTGAGCAACACTGAGGCAATCACTGCAATCAAGTGTTTTCTTCAACATCCAATTAGACGCCTGCACCTGTTGACCATACCGCTACCATACCAGCTTTATTTATAAAGCACTTTTAAAACAACAAGGCTGAACAAAGTGTTGTGCATTAAAAATCTGAGTAAGATAAAAAGTAAGAATAACCATATTTTTAAAAAAAAAGAGTAAAAATGTAGCAGAATATGAAGAACATGGGTAACCCCCCCCCCAAAAAAAACATTCAAAAGGACACTAAAAGATATTAAAAGAACATGAAAAGACCTTAGAACAATTTAAAAGAAGAAAAAAAAGTACACAAAACAGATATAATGAAATGCCACGAGACCATCAGACAACTGTTTGTCACCATCACACCTTCACTCTTGGTTAAAGGCCAGAGAAAAATAAATGTGTTTTTAAACAAGATTTAAAAACAGCAATAGAAGGAGCCTGTCTGATGCGCTGTGGAAGATTGGACCTAAAATGGAAAATGCTTAATCACCTCTGAACTTCCTTTGTGCGATCGGCACAACTAACAGGGTCTGATCAGCTGACCAGAGAGAACGAGTGGGGGCATAGGGATATAAAACGTTGGTCAAATAAGAAGGAACCAGGGAATTAAGTGACCTAAAAACAAATGAAATAATTTGAAAATAAATTTGTCATTGAACAGGAAGCCAGTGAAGGGACGTCAAAATGGGTGTGATATGTTCTCGCTTCTTCGTACCTGTTAAAAACTGAACTGCCGCATTTTTGACTGCTTGTAGTCTGGCTGCACTGGCCCACCTAACTCCTACCAAAAGTGAGTTGCAGTAATCTAATTGAGATGTAATAAAAGCATGGATGACAGTTTCCAGATTATGCTTAGATAAAATAGATTTCACTTTTGACAGTGCCTAAGATAAAAAAAAAGCTGGATTTCATGACCACGTTTACATGCTTGTCCAGCTTTAAGTCAGCGTCTATTTTAACACCTAAGTCAGTGATAACAGGTTTCTCATAGGGGGCAAGCTAAGAGCAGTCCACACTGGGTGCCCTGCATTAGCTGCTAGGACTAAATATAATAACCTCATTTTTATTTTTATAAAAATTGAGGAAATTTACTGCCATCCACTTCATGATTTGTGACAGGCAATCGAGGAGAGGCTGAGCAGAGCGTGTACCTGTACGTGCGAGGGCAAAATAAAGCTGGCAGTCATCTGCATACAAATGGAAGGAAATATTATGCTTCCTAAAGATTGTACCCGAAGGCAGAGGGTACAGGGAAAAAAGGGGCGGCCCAAGAATTGAGCCTTGTGGCACCCCCCAAGGGAGCTCAGCATCGGTGGAGCTAATATGCCCAAATCTGACACAGATCTGGCAGGTAATTTTGTCCACTGTTCATGAGCAAGGTGCTTTAATTTGTCAGGGACCATTTTGTTTGTTTGTTGTTATTTTTTAAATATTCTTTTCAACTACAAGTTAAAATCAATACTTATTTATTTCACTAAATTATTTTGTAAATTTTCATTTTTTGTTTGTTACTTTTGAAAAGTTTTGACATCAATTGACACTGCATACGTGTTCCCAGCAGCTTCGATACAGGAAGAAGATGGTCACATTGGATTCAAACACTGTTAGGAATAGTTATGGATTCTTCTGCCATCGCTAAATGATCCAGATCTACCGAAAGACTATAAAGAAAAAGACTATCAGCGTAGTAAACAGTGTTATAGCATGCTATTACACTCGAAATGCTTATTTCTTCATCCTGCCCCTAGATCCTTTAAAGTGGACTGGAGTCCTGAACACCTGCAAGTTTGGGCTGGTGTGAAAGTGAAGCGGACTAGTTGAGAACTGCAACATTACAACTTTTAGGCCCAATCGAACTATGTACCGAACTAACAGGTTTGAAAGCACCCTTAGATTCAGGCTGAAAGACCCACAATGTAACTTTAAGACCTTAAAGGAGTGATGACATAGCAGTTAAAAACTAGTTTATGTTGTTGGCATTACTTTATATGTAAATACTCCAAAGAAAAAAACAGCATTTTTTACAGCGGAGTATTGTTTTGAAACGCCAGACCTCACTTCCTCAGTAATACAGTTGGGTCCGGTGATGATATGGAGCTTTACCCGGAGACCACGTTGACTTCATTTTGATTGGCTACACCTTATTTGGCTATGACCTTATTTGGAGAATCTCGGTCAAGCTGCAGTCGGAGTTTGCTAAAGGCTAACTGCTAGCAACATGGGCACTTTAGACAGTGTGAGCTACGTTTATCAGACAAGACAGCATTTAGAAAATAAATACACTTACAGGTAAAGACGAGGTTGTGGCCCCCTCCCTCAGTGTTCCTGCAGAAGTTTGCTTTTAAATCCATTTGTTTGAAAATCCAGACCTGACTGCACAGAAGTTGCTACTAGCTCCATACAGGAAGCTGAATCAGACAGGGAGGGGAGGGGGGGAGCGGACGGTGCATAAACCGTTAGGAGAGAGAGAGAGAGAGAGAGAGAGGGGGGGGGCGCTGTTTACTTGATAGTGTGCTCTTATTGGAGCAATTAAATTACGTAGAATGATAGAACTACGTAGAATGATAGCCTGCTGTCTGATTCAACTGTTTCTGAGCAGAGAGACAAAGCTGACAGACCATAAACAGGAACTTTGATTCTCACTCTGGACATTCACATGGCCTCATCAGTGCACAATAGATCATATTATACACCCAAAACCCCAGAAAAGTGAAATTTGATGTCATGGCACCTTTAAAAATATGCATTTCTGACTTGTTTTGATGGCACACCAACATTCATTATAAGCATTTTCGAGCCGTCACTGCCCAGCAGCATCCTAAGGCTCAGAGACTGAATTATGTAACTTTTTAATCCGGGACGAGGCCGTGATGTTGGAGCCAACTATTGGTTGTGCACTGCATCATGAACTAGCGAACGGACACGAACACAGCGGGTGTTTAGAAAGCGCATCATGTCGGATTTGGCAAAGAAATCCAAGGAAACATTCCTGGAGGAAGAGTGGAAAAGAAAGAAAGGGAAGGGACAGAACATGAGTCAAGATAAGACTCTTTTACTGGCTGGAGTGAATCACAGTACAGGTATGATGCAAGATGGATCCTAGTTTAGCCGCTGATAGGGCGTGTCACTGAGAAAACTGCTAAAAGTTTCATTGTGGGTTTTTTAATTCCTAAAATCACTGATTCTGGCCACCTGGTCCATGATGAGGCAGGCTCAAGCTTGTTACATACTCCACGAGAAGCGAGAACTTTTTTCTTGTTCTCGGAGCTGCGAGAACAAAATGACGTCATTTTGTTCTCGCGGACGTATTTGAGGACAGCGTGCGGCTTGTTCTTGTCCCCTCGGCCGGGCAGAACTTTCTTCTCGTGGGGGATCCGAGAAGTATTACATGATTGGTCAGAAACTTGAAGGGCGTGGTTATGAACAAGCCGGAACCTTTATTTTGCTGGGAGGAAGCCCAGGACCGACATGACCTGCTTACGTCGACACAAGGAAGTAAACAATGGATAACTTTGAGGAACAACTAGCCGAGGCGGTGAGGAAGTATGATCATCTCTACAACACTTCAATAAAATCATATAAGGACATACAAATGGCAAACAATTCGTGGAAGGAGATCGCTCAGACTTTGTCCACCGACGAAAGCGTCTGTAGAAGAAAATGGCGCTACCTCCGTGACAAATTTGCTAAGGCGAAACGTCGCGTCCAGCAGAAGAAGAGTGGTGACTCCGGAGGAAAAACGGCAGTACCAGCTCTCTATGTGTCCTTGCAGTGGCTTGACAGACACATAAAACACCGTGAAACGACCACCAACTTTACAGTTTCTCTAGAGGTAAGCTGTCGTTCCAACCATATAATCTCAGCATGCATTAATACCCAGAAGTTTTCAAGATTATATGTATGCCCTGCATTGTAATCAGCTTCATGTATTTGGTTAACGTGAATGAGCACACGACTCAGAAGGACTGGTGCGAATGTACTCAAAAGTAAAATATGCCAATGATCTCTCGCCACCACTGTTTGAAATGTGTATTTTATCTTATATTATTTTTTTTTTTATTTGTTGCTTGATTCTAATACTTTTTCAACTCGTGCTTTTTCAGGACATGGATCCAGACCCTGAAGAAGGACCTTCATGCAACCTTTCTTTGAATAATGACTCTATTTGCATGAGGGATCTTGAATTCTCTGCACTGGAGTCCTCAGAGCTTTATGCTCCACCCACACATGAACTATGTACAGCTGGATCTTCTACTCCCGTTCCCAATCCTCCTTCTGGATCATCTACTCCAGTTCCCAATCCTCCTTCTGGATCATCAACTCCAGTTCCCACTCCTTCAACTGACTCTACATCCCCTACTTCACCAAGAAGATCAAGATTTAAAAAGAGGAAGCGTGAGAGCGAGCCAATCTCTAATTTTGAAGCTGCATTAGCTGTACTGGATAGAAGAAGAGCTGAACGTGAAGCTGCAGTGGAGGAAGGGCGGCAGAGAAGAGAATCCATGTTGCAGCTAATGGACCCATGTGGTAGATATGTCTTGCATGTGGCTGATTTCATGCGTTCACTGCCACCAGAACTTGTATCCGAGTTTAAATGGAAACTCCAAAACCTTATGTACGAGACTGAACAAAAACGTTCCCAGGTTGGGGTGTACTATACTGACTTGTAGCGAAGTATTCACCATGTGCCACATATTTTTATTTGATACTTTTCACTATGTTGTTACAAGTTATTCATTAGTTTTTTTTTGTGTGTGTTCTATTTTTAAGTTCTTTTATTCAGTGTGAAAGTGATTCGGTACTACATAAGAAAAAATAAACTCTTGACTTTGAAATTATACCTCTTCATTCATTACAAGGTCTATAAACATGTCGACAAACCTGTGAAAATTTGGTTTACTGAGCAAACTTACTAAAGCAAGAGTAGTCAGACTTCGTTTTCAAAATACAAATTTAATACCTTTTGGAACCAACCAAAATTACAGACTGTGGGGAATAAGCATTTTCCTCTTGGCAAAGCTTAACAGTAATAGTCACAGTCACTTTTGAAAATGTTTTAGTTATTAACTACTGCAGACACCCCCTCCGGATAATGTCTTCTTGCCATGGCACAAGTCCTTGAGGTGTTTGAAAGAACTCACAGAAGTCATTTCTTGTGGCGTGTGCTGCCCTAGATGCTCTGACTCCAGAGAGTTTCCCTGCATCCTGGAGATTGCTGTCTCCTTCCACCTGCCTCCTCCACTCCCCATGTTGCAGCTCTCCAGAAACGGCAGTAGAGTCTGCAAAGTTTGCAGCGATGTATCTCACACCTGGAGCATTAGCAGCATCTGTGCAGGCAAGGTAGTTGTGAAGGGCAACACAGGCCTTGACCATATCCCCAAGCTTATCTGGAAAACACTCCACTGGACGCCCAAGGATCCTCCATCTTGCTGCCAAGATTCCAAATGCATTTTCAATCACACGCCTGGCACGGGAGTGGCGGTAATTGAAGACAAGCTCCTTTGTTGTGAGATTCCGATCTGTACACAAGACAAAGAAAATGAATACATAAATGAGCAGCATATTTCAAACCAATTTTGTGGTTACATATCAAGCATAAGTCAGCTTCCACCGTAGATGCAGATTTGCTAACACTTCCATGTTTTATTCATTACATCACTTAACTAAATTACAATCATTTTGATATGTTTACATTAAACCAAAAAACAACATACCTGCATAAGGACGGGTGAGGTTTACATGCAGAGGGAATGCAGCATCTCCCACAAACACATGTGGAGCCTTGATCGTTGTGCCAGGGAGATGTGCTGGTGGTGGCAGAGGAAGTTGCCCTTTCTTGAGTGCAGACCCAAAGGAGCTCTGTTCAAACACTCCACCATCGCTCTCCTTGCCGTAGGCACCGACATCCACCATTGTGAATCGATAGCGTGCATCACACACCGCCATCAACACAATAGAGTGGTGGCCTTTATAATTATAATAGTCACTTCCTGCTTGTGGTGGGGCTTTAATTTTCACATGTTTTCCATCGATGGCCCCGACACAATTGGGAAAGTTCCAACACCTCCAAAAGTCCCGAGCGATATCGATCATCTGTGTTGGTGAGGGGAATGCCACAAAGTCGTCCTTCAAAGCTAACCAGATAGCTTTGGTCACCTCAGAAACAATGGAGCACACGGTCGTCAACCCCATTTTGTAACTGGCGGCCACACTGCTCTGGGAGCTCCCAGAAGCTAATATCCGCAGTGTGACCGCTAATCTCTCCTGGATAGAGATCGGGATGCTGTGTGTGGGTGCATGCTGAATGAATGGCGTGATTCGATGAACGAGGTCGTCAAAACGCCTGGCAGACATTCTGAAGTAAGTAAAGTGTCTCTCATCGTCCATTGCCCTCATCTGTTGTACCAAGACGCTGTACTCGCCTTGCTCAGCCCTCGTTGTATTGAGTGGTCGAACATGCCACCTACGTTTCCTTTTTTTTTCTTTTTCATCTCAGCAATCGACAGTAACAACAACAGATCCTCTTCTTCTTCTGCGTAGAACATGTTTCTTTCCTCTTGTTCTTCTTCCTCCATCAACTTATAAACTGCCATAGCTGCCTTTAGCGTGCTACCAAAGTGTTGTTACTTGTTTGGATCAGGTTCCCAAAATGCTTAGCGCGTCTTCTTCTTCTTCTGCGTCTTTGACTATCCAGATGCATCAATCCCGTGCTTCTGCCATCTATCGACCACTACTATTCAGCGTCAAATATTGGAGTGGGCGGGCTCTATGAGGACTTCGGGAGATTTTTTTCTCGGGGAGTATAATATGCCCTGCCGAACAAGAACTTTTTTCTTGTTCTTGCAGCCTCGAGAACAAGAACAAAGTTCTTGCTTCTCGTGGAGTATGTAACAAGCTTCAAGCTTGTTACATACTCCACGAGAAGCGAGAACTTTTTTCTTGTTCTCGGAGCTGCGAGAACAAAATGACGTCATTTTGTTCTCGCGGACGTATTTGAGGACAGCGTGCGGCTTGTTCTTGTCCCCTCGGCCGGGCAGAACTTTCTTCTCGTGGGGGATCCGAGAAGTATTACATGATTGGTCAGAAACTTGAAGGGCGTGGTTATGAACAAGCCGGAACCTTTATTTTGCTGGGAGGAAGCCCAGGACCGACATGACCTGCTTACGTCGACACAAGGAAGTAAACAATGGATAACTTTGAGGAACAACTAGCCGAGGCGGTGAGGAAGTATGATCATCTCTACAACACTTCAATAAAATCATATAAGGACATACAAATGGCAAACAATTCGTGGAAGGAGATCGCTCAGACTTTGTCCACCGACGAAAGCGTCTGTAGAAGAAAATGGCGCTACCTCCGTGACAAATTTGCTAAGGCGAAACGTCGCGTCCAGCAGAAGAAGAGTGGTGACTCCGGAGGAAAAACGGCAGTACCAGCTCTCTATGTGTCCTTGCAGTGGCTTGACAGACACATAAAACACCGTGAAACGACCACCAACTTTACAGTTTCTCTAGAGGTAAGCTGTCGTTCCAACCATATAATCTCAGCATGCATTAATACCCAGAAGTTTTCAAGATTATATGTATGCCCTGCATTGTAATCAGCTTCATGTATTTGGTTAACGTGAATGAGCACACGACTCAGAAGGACTGGTGCGAATGTACTCAAAAGTAAAATATGCCAATGATCTCTCGCCACCACTGTTTGAAATGTGTATTTTATCTTATATTATTTTTTTTTTTATTTGTTGCTTGATTCTAATACTTTTTCAACTCGTGCTTTTTCAGGACATGGATCCAGACCCTGAAGAAGGACCTTCATGCAACCTTTCTTTGAATAATGACTCTATTTGCATGAGGGATCTTGAATTCTCTGCACTGGAGTCCTCAGAGCTTTATGCTCCACCCACACATGAACTATGTACAGCTGGATCTTCTACTCCAGTTCCCAATCCTCCTTCTGGATCATCTACTCCAGTTCCCAATCCTCCTTCTGGATCATCAACTCCAGTTCCCACTCCTTCAACTGACTCTACATCCCCTACTTCACCAAGAAGATCAAGATTTAAAAAGAGGAAGCGTGAGAGCGAGCCAATCTCTAATTTTGAAGCTGCATTAGCTGTACTGGATAGAAGAAGAGCTGAACGTGAAGCTGCAGTGGAGGAAGGGCGGCAGAGAAGAGAATCCATGTTGCAGCTAATGGACCCATGTGGTAGATATGTCTTGCATGTGGCTGATTTCATGCGTTCACTGCCACCAGAACTTGTATCCGAGTTTAAATGGAAACTCCAAAACCTTATGTACGAGACTGAACAAAAACGTTCCCAGGTTGGGGTGTACTATACTGACTTGTAGCGAAGTATTCACCATGTGCCACATATTTTTATTTGATACTTTTCACTATGTTGTTACAAGTTATTCATTAGTTTTTTTTTGTGTGTGTTCTATTTTTAAGTTCTTTTATTCAGTGTGAAAGTGATTCGGTACTACATAAGAAAAAATAAACTCTTGACTTTGAAATTATACCTCTTCATTCATTACAAGGTCTATAAACATGTCGACAAACCTGTGAAAATTTGGTTTACTGAGCAAACTTACTAAAGCAAGAGTAGTCAGACTTCGTTTTCAAAATACAAATTTAATACCTTTTGGAACCAACCAAAATTACAGACTGTGGGGAATAAGCATTTTCCTCTTGGCAAAGCTTAACAGTAATAGTCACAGTCACTTTTGAAAATGTTTTAGTTATTAACTACTGCAGACACCCCCTCCGGATAATGTCTTCTTGCCATGGCACAAGTCCTTGAGGTGTTTGAAAGAACTCACAGAAGTCATTTCTTGTGGCGTGTGCTGCCCTAGATGCTCTGACTCCAGAGAGTTTCCCTGCATCCTGGAGATTGCTGTCTCCTTCCACCTGCCTCCTCCACTCCCCATGTTGCAGCTCTCCAGAAACGGCAGTAGAGTCTGCAAAGTTTGCAGCGATGTATCTCACACCTGGAGCATTAGCAGCATCTGTGCAGGCAAGGTAGTTGTGAAGGGCAACACAGGCCTTGACCATATCCCCAAGCTTATCTGGAAAACACTCCACTGGACGCCCAAGGATCCTCCATCTTGCTGCCAAGATTCCAATGCATTTTCAATCACACGCCTGGCACGGGAGTGGCGGTAATTGAAGACAAGCTCCTTTGTTGTGAGATTCCGATCTGTACACAAGACAAAGAAAATGAATACATAAATGAGCAGCATATTTCAAACCAATTTTGTGGTTACATATCAAGCATAAGTCAGCTTCCACCGTAGATGCAGATTTGCTAACACTTCCATGTTTTATTCATTACATCACTTAACTAAATTACAATCATTTTGATATGTTTACATTAAACCAAAAAACAACATACCTGCATAAGGACGGGTGAGGTTTACATGCAGAGGGAATGCAGCATCTCCCACAAACACATGTGGAGCCTTGATCGTTGTGCCAGGGAGATGTGCTGGTGGTGGCAGAGGAAGTTGCCCTTTCTTGAGTGCAGACCCAAAGGAGCTCTGTTCAAACACTCCACCATCGCTCTCCTTGCCGTAGGCACCGACATCCACCATTGTGAATCGATAGCGTGCATCACACACCGCCATCAACACAATAGAGTGGTGGCCTTTATAATTATAATAGTCACTTCCTGCTTGTGGTGGGGCTTTAATTTTCACATGTTTTCCATCGATGGCCCCGACACAATTGGGAAAGTTCCAACACCTCCAAAAGTCCCGAGCGATATCGATCATCTGTGTTGGTGAGGGGAATGCCACAAAGTCGTCCTTCAAAGCTAACCAGATAGCTTTGGTCACCTCAGAAACAATGGAGCACACGGTCGTCAACCCCATTTTGTAACTGGCGGCCACACTGCTCTGGGAGCTCCCAGAAGCTAATATCCGCAGTGTGACCGCTAATCTCTCCTGGATAGAGATCGGGATGCTGTGTGTGGGTGCATGCTGAATGAATGGCGTGATTCGATGAACGAGGTCGTCAAAACGCCTGGCAGACATTCTGAAGTAAGTAAAGTGTCTCTCATCGTCCATTGCCCTCATCTGTTGTACCAAGACGCTGTACTCGCCTTGCTCAGCCCTCGTTGTATTGAGTGGTCGAACATGCCACCTACGTTTCCTTTTTTTTCTTTTTCATCTCAGCAATCGACAGTAACAACAACAGATCCTCTTCTTCTTCTGCGTAGAACATGTTTCTTTCCTCTTGTTCTTCTTCCTCCATCAACTTATAAACTGCCATAGCTGCCTTTAGCGTGCTACCAAAGTGTTGTTACTTGTTTGGATCAGGTTCCCAAAATGCTTAGCGCGTCTTCTTCTTCTTCTGCGTCTTTGACTATCCAGATGCATCAATCCCGTGCTTCTGCCATCTATCGACCACTACTATTCAGCGTCAAATATTGGAGTGGGCGGGCTCTATGAGGACTTCGGGAGATTTTTTTTCTCGGGGAGTATAATATGCCCTGCCGAACAAGAACTTTTTTCTTGTTCTTGCAGCCTCGAGAACAAGAACAAAGTTCTTGCTTCTCGTGGAGTATGTAACAAGCTTCAGAAGCTGCAGTCATTCCCATGTTCTGTCAGAAAGGCCCAGCAAAATAAATAATGCCTTTCTTCCCCTGGACTTTTCATTCAAGGCTAACTTCCTGCTTCTCTTGTTTATGGTAAAAGTCAGCTGGTAAACTTGACCAGGCTTGTTTCCCTTCATTCAGCTCTGTGTGTGCTTTGCTAATGAAGAATTTTAGGTGAAGAAAGTATTGGTTTTTGCCCTGATCGAAGTACGTGGTGCTCAGAGAGCAGGGAAAGAGCTGAGGATCGGGGCCAATGTGCCTCACTTGGTAACTTCACAAGTTGTAGGAATACTGTTTGTTTTCTTTGCCAAAAACTCTGCACAGCACTCCTCGGGCTTAATAAACCCCATGAAGTAAAACAACACTCATTTTTGTATTCAGGTAAAAATGTTGGCAAAACAGAGTTGTCAAGTTTAAAAATTTCCCTCAACACGTTGTGTAATGTTTTCTTCCTGCTGAGTTTAGTGTATAGTGTTAACTAACAGATAAATTGCTAAATTAAACTCACTGCTGAACAGTAGAAAATAAACATGAAGTAAACGCAAGTAAACAAACTGGACTCAGTAAAACATGAATTATTAAATGTAGATCAAATCACAGATTCAACAACTACAATACTTATTTCTGGTGCAATTTAATTGCACTGTATCATACGTGTCCTAGATTTTAGTTTTTTTTAAATCCTAGTTTTCACACGGAAACCCAAGACGACATGGTACTTTTATATAGTCCCCATAACTATATTTTCTGCAACAAGGCAGTAATTAAAATAGTTTGAACTAGTTTTTTTTTAATGGTTTACCATGAATAGAAAGGGAGGTTAAATCAGAATTGCTTGCATTAACATTTTCTAACCTAGATCTTTGTAGACCAGAATGTGTGGTGAACATGTTCTTTAGTGATCAACTGAGACTGAGTTTTTTTAGGGCCAATACTGATATTTTCTCATTAAGCTAAGCCACAGACCAGGAAGTGTTTTCTCCCCGGCGCACTTCGTTATGAAAGCAGTGTGAAAGACGTACCTCTTATCGTCACAGGAAAGAGCCTTTGCTCTAAAACTCCTGAGGAGGAGGAGGAGAAGATCAGCAGCAAATAAAAGGGTGTGGGTCCACCCGATCCTGATGGCAAGGCAGGACTTGGGGAAGTACTGGCTCGACCAGGAGCTCCACTTTCATCCGGACAGCAAAAATTAAAAAAAATTATATATATATCGGCTGGCCAATGTCTATCCTTAATGATCTTGATTGCTGGGAAATATGTCATGTCTGCATTGTTTTTTAGTCATTCCAATCATTGAAACTGTGAAACTAACTGAGGTCATCGCCAGGGTCCCTTAGAAAGGAAAAAAAAAAAGCTAGATCAAGTCAAGGACTTTTTGTTGGGGATAAAAAAGAGCTGAGTCAAAGCGCAACAGATTTGCAGCAATTACATTGTTGAAGGTTTGCAAATAACTTTGTCAGTCAGTAAGGGTCTTTTTATCTCAGCTGGTTAAATATAGCTCATGGGGCCAAAAACACAGTTGCCAGATCTGACCAACAGTTTCTAGCCCAAATACAATGTTAAACCCACCCACCTCAGTAAAAACCAGCTCAAATTTCAACCCCTCTCAAAACTCATGTCAAAACCGGAGAGCTGTTGCATCTGCACAAATACATCTTAAGCTTATACCTCAACAACTAACAAAAGGTCACACACATAGGCTCCCTGATTAGCTAAGAATTAATACAGTGATCTTACCTGCTTCTTCTTGAACTGAGGAATCTTCAACATGCAGTTGTGAGTGCGCAAACGGATTCTGATCCGGAACAAACAAGCGGACTCAGTCCGCCTACAAACACATGTCTCGGTCCGATTCAAGTGAATCAAATACAGAAGTGGAATACAAACTGCTGCTTCTTGCATTTGGTTTAGTATGGCATTGTGGGTTAACGCTATGACAAAAAACAGATGTTGGACTGCAGTACTTTTAAAAATGGTTCGTGGTCAGACGTGGAGTGAATCCCATTTCATCCCTTGACCCTACCCCTTAGCCCTTCCCCTACGTTTTGCGCGTTTATGTGTAGGGGTAGGGGGTGTCCCAATACTTGTTAGGACAAAGAGGCAGGGCTAAGGGGTAGGACTATATGCCACTTCAAACAAAGATTTTTCAGGAGCACACTTCAAACGGAGAGGTATGAAAATCACTGGCAAGATGGCTGCTACCGAGTCCAAAACATCTACAAATATAACTATTTTCTCCATAGATAAAGTTTAAAAGTATGAAAACCATTTATTGTCTAGTTTAACGCTGTTGAAATGTTTAATGGTCATTTTCTTTGTGAAATCCACATGAAAAAAATTCGCTAGTACCACATTGACACTTCAGTTACATAAACGCTGCCAGGTTGAAAACCAGCAGTGCTCTGTAGGCAGCCCTGATAATCTACAGTGATAGATGATCAATAACAATTTTGGCAACATCGCTGCTGGTCTTCATTTACATGGAGGTCCTTCGTGGGATATAACACAGGGAGGGATGTCATGCACAAATCAAATTTGCTTAACGTTAATCAACAGCTGTAGACGGCTTGATTTCTACAGATTTGCGCCGACAGCTCAGTGCACATCTGCTTACACACAAGTCGGCGGGATCACTGATGATGTATGTGATTGTTGAAGGGCTGTCCCAATTTGTAGGGGTTGACTTTCAGTCCTACCCCTTGTAGCTTCGTTTTACGTGGCAAGGGCCAAGGGGAAGGGGTAAGGGGTAGGGGTAACAAGGAGAATTGGGATTGGGCCGTGGAGTGACAAGGTAGTAAAAGCTTTAATCGATATTTGGTCTGATGAAAGTGTATCCCAGCTCCTCGTAAGTACGAACAAAAATAATGTCATTTTGTGGGGAAAACGGAAGTTGTGAGAACCTTCGTGTTCATTGTATGTCTTGTCTTTGCCTACAGTGAATCCGAATGCAGCGCCACCTCTGAAGAGATTGGGAACATTATTCTAAAAGGTTTGGCTCGTTTGGCTATGGTGCAACGTGAACGCAATCTCAGTCCGGAAGACTACCCCCGCCCCCCAGCCAAACTGAGTCCCCAGTCGGACCGAGACTGCCGGTCTATGCTTTCTGAATGCGCCCTTAGTTAACCAATAACTATCACTGAATTATGATGCTAAGTTCGACTAATTATCTCCATTTGAGAATAAATGAACTCATAATAGGAGTGCAAGGACACAGTTTAGTGAAATGTGTAAGTTTTGTTGTATTTTTTGCCACACATAGGCCACTTTTTTGTATTTTTCTAAAAACCTGCCAAATGTTGTAAAAAGCTGCCCAAATTTTATTAACCAGCCCAATGCCATTTTTTCCAGCCTAACTTGTTCAAAAGAAACCCGCCCAATCTGGCTACGCTGGCCATAAAAGCATGAAGCCAACAGCAATACATGAGCAGAATGGATTTTATTTTGAGTTGGGGTTTTAGCTTCATCCACCAGGATGTCCTTGCAATCTTTATGATGAAGATAACATAGATGGGCTTCTACAGAGAATCCACAATAGTGAAACAACTGGTTGTGGTTTGTTTACGGCAAACACACACAGCTATGGTGCAATAAAAACAATAAAACATGAACTTACATGGGCAGGAACAATGCAGGATTTGTCATGTTGTCTCTCATCCGCACGTTGTAGACTTCCAGGATTTTACATTCGGCCGTGTGGAAGTTAGCCTGAAGCAGCAGATGTTAAAAGATATTTGAGAGCTAAACTGTTGGATATGTCTCACATCTTCCTTCCACAACATCAGCCATGATCCTGAAAAAGTCCCGTGACTGAATACAAGCAATGAGGAGATGAGGGACCATACAAACCAGCTGCTTATGTGTGTCCTTGTATCAGAACCTAATCCAGTCCAGCTCTGATGGCTCATTATTTTACACTGGCAGCTGGATTTTTATCTGTGAGGCTCCAACAGAGTTTGGAGAACTTACAGCATCGCCCATGTCAGAGCCGGGGAATTTTCTTTCTCTGAAAGAAGACGAACACTGACAGTTCCTTCTTAATTTACTCATTTTACTCTGTTCCCGACTGACTTACCAAACAGTTTGATCTAACAACTGGTTTGTCAGGAAGAAGACAGAGACAGAGACTGGGCTGGTCTCACAGAAATAGGTGAAATAAGACTTCTTAACACCACATTACATTACATGGTGGAACAAGCTTCTCCCCAGCTGACTTGGTTAGCTGAGGGATGGATCCTACACCAGGAGACGGTGAGAACACCACCAAAGGTCAAAGATTCATTCAGAGGAGGGCAGTAACCGAGTTGGAAAGTCATTTATCAGGTAACATTAGGTTGCACTTCCTGGTCTTTCCTTAACAACTGGTCTTAGATAAGAACAGTCTTTGGAAGACATTTTAATGTTGGCTGCTCCATCAGAACTTACACCTGATCTTAAGAACGTGCAGTCTTAGCAATGCTTGTCCATGTGAGAATTTGATCTATTCCCCAGAATCTAGTTCAGGGGTGTCCAGCTCCGGTCCTCAAGGGCCACTGTCCTGCAGGTCTTCTATGCCTCTCTGCTCCAACAGACTTGACTGAGTCATTGTGCAGAACTTCATAGGCTGTTTGATTCATTTAATTGCATCAGGTGTGTTGGAGCAGGAAATGAAAGAAAACCTGCAGGACAGCGGCCCTCGAGGACCAACTTTGGACACCCCTGATCTATTTGCACTTAGAACGTTGTGTTAGGACCAACTTTTGTTTAGACCAGCAGGGTTCCAGACTGCGACCAAATGGTCGCATTTTGCAACTAAAATGTGAGATGGTGCATACATCTACTTGTGTTTGTGCGACCAATAAACTTGTTAGGCCATTTTCATTATTAGTTATAATTAAATATATTTTTTTGCTGACAGACTTTCGCATTGGGTCCGTGTGCACGGTGTACTGTATGTGGTGGCGCCTTGCTACGCTTCAGTCAATGATTTAATTCCACATCAGATAAACCAGAAGTCATAAACATTTCATCGCGGTATTGGGTCAATTTTTGACAGAGCATGCTTCCACAACGCATCAAGCTCTCAGCAGTGTAACTAGGGCCTGACAGGAAATCAGAAACGGGAACAGTATGAAGCATCTGGCAAATTTCAAAATAAAAGCCCACAGATTTGCCATGGCTGAATTATATACATTATGTTATTACCAGTGCCACCAGTTAGAAGTCAATTGATCAGGGGGTTCAGTGTGTTTTTCATCATGGACCACTGGACTTTTATCCAGCCCTCTTTATCATGGTTATTATCATGTAAACTGACGACATCACGCATGGCCTTGCAATTTTGTCATCTGTTCCTAGTCCCGTTACCATAATTTCTTTATCATTAATTTATTTTTATATAGTTTAGTGGAATGAGTAAAGATGTGTTTTAATATGCAAAAATACTGAATACTGAATGCATAGAGGTGAATTTGTCTTGGACTTTTTTTTCTTTTTTGCTGACCCGAAAATTTATCTGATCCATGACTCAGAAAACAGAAACCGATTTGAACTGTGAGGTCATTGATCTGTTGCACCACTACCCACAACAAACGGGACACAAAGTTTACTGATAAAACTGGCAACACCCAACTAAAACACAACACTTAAGAGTAAACACAGACCCAGTTTGAAACATAACATGTGTCATGACTTGTGAGCATTGTAGTCTCTGCATTTATTGTTCAAGTATTTTTCAATAATTCAGAGAAATTGGGAGGAAATATGAATATTTGCTTTGCAAGTTGATTTCAGTGTGCACCCCTGAATTTTCTGCTTGTGCTCCTAAAATTTTAAAGGTAGAGTCCAGAGTTTTCCTCCTGAAAAACACTAGACTTGAGTGTGAAATCCGGCTTACTCCACACCTTTGGGCCTCTGGTTTCATGTGGTGGCAAGTTTTGTTTGCAACTCCCCGTCCCCTGACCTTTTCCCTTTGTCTTGCTGTGTTCGGGATGTTTCTGGGTGGAGATTTGCGTGTTGTTTTCAACCAATTCCAGAGCTGAGGGCGCAGCTTTCTGTTGCGATAAACTCATAAATTAGAGCAAACTTTTATCTTTTTTTAAACATCGACTGGAGCCGACACCAGATTCCCTCGAATTCTCGATAAAAATGGCAGATGCAGTGAGCAAAGGAAGTATTTTGCTCCGAAAAGAGCTTTGGATAGTGCACACTCGAAAACCAAGGTTAATATTGGCTTTCACCCACTTTCTAGCTTGGGAGAAGATGCTTGCGCTGAAGAGCGATGTGACCATTATTCTGGGGGGAGGGGCTCTCAGTTTGAAAAGTAATTACAAACAGAAATGGGCAAACACTCTGGACTCTACCTTTAAGCTAGGGGGCCCCTATGCTCCTGGTGAAAAATGCTAGTCTGGAGCCCTGACTGGGCATAAGGCCAGTTGGTGCAACTGGCCCTTTGAGTCCTACATTTTCTTATAATAAAGGAGTTTTGGTGCTGAAACCAAATCAGAAACACAAGTAAAAACACCGACCATGGCTCCTCCACCTGTGCTTCACCTCAGAGAAGTAGATATTTTGTGCCTCTGTGCACTTCTTCACATCAACTCTGTAATCTATGTGTTCGTTTCAACCTGAGAATTTGCATGTCCACCGCTGTTTGACTTCTCATTAGCATCGTTTCCATGGCGCCTGCATGTTATATCAAAACATTAAATGCCGCCACGATATAACAAGGTGATAGAGTTTGTGCTTATTTCATGTATTCCTTTGAGGTTTACACTAAACAGATGGTTCATCCAATTACCCTCTAACTCCTGTCCTTAATGTTTCCCACAGACGACCTCTGTGGAAAGAACTGAAATGACAGAGAAATGTTTTGTTGTTTGATGGTGCTGCCTTTAGAAAAACTGTCTATACCTTCCAAGAATAATTTTCTGTCTGGGCCGGCATTGATTGTGCAAAAAGTGCCTGTAAATAGGATGTGAGCAGCAGTCTCCCATGTCAAATGGTTAGGTCACACTTTGTTGACACAGCCATTCACCCATATCTTCTCCTTTTATATTGCATGTCACATTACTTTGGCTCCTTCATCTGAGTGACATCTGTCATCATTTGCATACCCACAAGACGCCCTTGAACGTGAAGCTCATTTTAGTTCGGATCTTGAGGGCATTTTCTGGCAACAAATGGACTTGAAATTTTACAGGTTCTAGCTTTCTACTGTAAACTTGATATAAATGAAAACAGAACATTAGCATGCATTGCTGTGGAACTATCCTCTTGAATTTAGCATTAGATATTCATTTTTTCTCCTTTACTAAAGTTTGAGGCCCTGATGGGTTAATTAACTCTTCATCCTTTTGTTTAACACAGTAATTTTATCTTGGGTATCTAAATTAAGATGATGAGTGAAGTGTGAACCATTTTTTGGAGAGTAATTTATGACATCTTGAATTTAAAAAGCTCAAATCATGTTTTCTGTGTCTTATCTGGAGTAACAAAACTAAAAAAGAAGAGCTTAAAAAAAGTATTTACATGTGTTGATTTATATTTATGAATAAAAAGCACAATTTATCCTGTAGTCTTGCGCTTTCAGCTGCAAGAATTGCACCCCAGCTAGGATTTGCACATTATTCATCATGACCATTTCAAAAGGAGAAGTTTGTGCTTTGGAAACATGACTCCTGACTGGTTCAGTGAGACTTTAAAGCTGCTATCACCTGGTTGCTAGTCACTATTAGCACCAACTAGCTTCTACTGTAGCTTCTATTAGCCCCGTGAGCAGTGTTTAATCAGTGTAAAGGTAACTAATTGTGCTGAGAGCCCTTTGTGCTTCTACTTTTGTTTATTGGGAAACTACAATAATCAGTTTTTCACTTCTGCATCCAGAAACATCAGAAACATGGAGCTCCTCACACAAGCAGCCATAGTTTGCAGTTAGCAGCTATCCACCCACTTCACACATCGACAAACAGAAGGCATTAGCAACCAAGAGTGTCAAGGCAAGTTTATGTGTATAACACATTTCAGGTACAAGACAATTCAAAATACTTTACATAAAACATTTAAAGCATTACAGGTAGGTGCAGAAGAAGCAAAACCATAAGGAGAAAAAAAGATAATTTAATGAATATTAATATATAGATAAATAAATCAAAATGATAAAAAAACAGCAACAGTCTAGGTAAGTTTATTAAAGATGCTGAGTAGATTTTGTGCATGGACGTTAAAAAAGCATCTATCAGTCGCGTTTGTACAGAATCGTAATGGTACCCTGGTGTTGTTAAGATTAGGAAATGGCACCGAACAATACTGATACGTGGTAGATCCTAATTTTAGAAAAGTTGAAAGACTGCAAAGTTCATGTATGAGAAAAGAAATGTTTTTAACCTGGATTTTAAAGGGTCTGCATCGAGGGAAGGTTTCATCTCCACTCGCAGTTTGTACCACTTTTTTGAAACGTAACAGTTAATGCGCTCCTCCATGTTTACATTGGTCTGGACTAGCTGACCTGAGTCCTTGGTAGAGATGGGCAAATTGATACCCCGGAGTTAATACTTCGATACAAGCTAGACAAAATATTGGAATCAATACTTTTTCGAGTATCACAACACCACTGTACAGATAAAAAAACATGCAATTTTTTGCCATTTCTGAGAGTTTTAGGCAATAAAACGATGTGAAAGCAGCCAGATATCTAGCTTCTGTGTCACATGATGGTGGTAGCCTATCAGATGTCATGATGACGCTGCAACTGTAAGCGATGATGATGATGTTTGAGTATTTTTCAGTACGTTAAAGGTGGAGGCCGAAGTTTTCCCCCTGAAAATAAACGTTGGACTTGCACAAGTAAAAACTGTCTCAAACCGCGCCTTTGGGCCTCAACTCTCGTGTAGTGGTGAGTTTGAATGCAACTCCCTCTTCCCTTGTCTGTAATTCACTCTTTTGCTTTGTTTTGGTGCAATCAGGACGTTTCTGGGTGGAGATTTCTGTTTACAGCACCAGCCAATGACAGAGCTAAGGGCATGACGCTGTGTGGGAATAAGCTCATGATTTGAGCAGACGCCAGTCACTCCAACTCTTGAAGGAAAAAAAAAAAGAAAGAAAAATGGTGGATGCACCGAAGAAAATGTAAGAGCTTTAGATTGTGCACGTTGGAAAAGCAGGGTTAATACTGTTTGACTTTTACCCACTTCTGAGCTCTAAAGGAGAGGCTTGAAGAGCTAGGCAGCCTTTAGCCTGAGAGGGAGGGGCGCTCAGTTTAAATAGTGTTGTTTGCAAACAGAAACGGTGGAGGGACTCCGGACTCTACCTTTAATGAAGGTTATTGCACATTATGGTTTGGTAAATTATAATATTTCTGTTACATTTTATATTTGAACATTTTCCACTGAATACATTTAAATAATCTTAACCTACTTAAGTTATTTGATAATTGAAAGTTTTTAATCTTAGTTTTATTTCATTTTATCATCAATATAATTTATTATGGTTTTAAAAGCATTTCTTTTCAGTTCTTCTTCTCTCAAGTTTTACATAAATATCTAAAATTGCTCTTGCATTCAAGATATTAATGCAAACTGTACAATCATGTAATTTTCTTTTAACCCTCTAGTGACTAGGGGTATAAATGTTCGTTTTACACTACTTTTGTTTTTACCTTTAAATCTCACTTTTAAAAGTAGTTTACCTGCCTTGTTTGGTTTCTTTTTTTCCAGCACAACATCACCAGTGTGATTTTACAGTTTATTTTTTTATTTTGATACACTGTTTTAACACAGTTGGCCTAAAACCATTAAAAAAACATAAAGTCCGAGAAGAAAAAACTTTGATTTTTCATTGTGAAAACCACAAACTTGTTTCACGAACCATTTTTATAACTTAGAATGCAAATATAAGTAGTGTGTTTTAAAAATATTTGGAAAAATTGGCCATCAAAAGAGAGATAAAATAAGAATACATCAAAATGCAGCAAAGTCTAAGGCGTTTTTTTCTTCAATTATTTACAAAACAATCAATAATCACCATGAGATGCCAAAAAGATTAATTGATCCAATCCAAAAAGATGGTTCCTGTCATCACAAGACAGAAAGGACATTACAAGTCTGATATTTCCAGGATGTGTTAGTCATCCTGTCCACCAGGAGGCAGCCCTGACATCTGATTTTGGTGAATTTTTGGTAACTTCCACCACCTCCTCTCTTTGTCAGCAACAAAATGCATCATGTTGTCACATAATTCTCATATCGGTTGATATGTTGCATTTTTTGACCAACTGTAAAGAGGTTGTTAGGTTTTTGTGACACTTCTTTTTTTTTTTTTTATAAATCTGTTTATTGAACATTTTAATTAAACAAATACAAATCACAGATTCAGTAAATATACAGAATAGATTCAAACCCTTGTGCCCTAACCCTGTATCCTACACAGATAAATATACAAGCAAACAAGCAGGTGTTTTTGTGACACTTTTATTTTAGCTTATGGGCACTTTCCATTGATGTCGTCGTTTTTCATGTTATTTTCATTCACCAAACACGCATTAAACATGGATGTAATATCAGTTGGAAAACTAGGTTGTACATTTTATATTATAACTCCAGTTATATTCTGTCAATTAAGACTATTTAAAAACTGGTTTGAAGTCTGCCCTGTCCAGAGAAGTTGGAATGGTGTCTCTGTGCCACTGCGTTTAGCTGCTACGCCATCTTAAATCGGGCATGTGATCTGGACGCACCAGTGCGTCCAACGTCCCGGGACGAAAGGTATTGGTATCGATATCGGTATTGACAAAAAAAAACAAAACATTAAACTTCTGGCAGGAAAATGTTCGGTATCACCCATCCCTAGTCCTTGGATCTAAATCTCTGTTAGGTTTATCCTCTGAACACATCACAGATGGATTCTGGGCCTAAACCATTCTGGGATTTGTAGGCTACCAGTAGGGTTTTTAAATTATTCTCTTACTAACTGGAAACCCGTGTAAAGATGTTAAAACTAGCGTGATATGTTCAGATCTCTAAGTGCTGCTGGTTAAAACTAGCAGCAGCATCTGGATAAGCTGCAGATGGTTAATGCTGGTTTTTTTGAAAGTCCAGTTAAGACCATTACAGTTATCCAGGCTACTGGAGGTGGATGCACGGAGGAGTTTCTTTTGGTCTTTTTCAGAGTCACAACTTTTAATTATGTTGATGTTTTTGTTGGTATAAAGCTCTTAAATTATTATTGCTGTAATCTTTGCTGTGCTGCTCATATTCTGGATCTGATGGTGGCTTGATTTAAGGTAATATCATGCTTAAAGACATAATGTGCTTTTCAAAAGTATTCCTTGGTTTATCAGCTGCTGTTACTGCCAGACTTTGTCCATCAGCCCTTTTCTACCTCTTTAAAAAGCCTCAAGGAATTAAGTCAGAAAACAATCCTATCATCTTCAGGAGGATGCTTCCCCAAGGAGAAAGCTCTCCTCCGCTTTGAAATAATTGCAATCTATTTTAAATTACATGTGCAAAGCTAATCTAGATCTGCCTGAGATTAAGATTTAAAAGAGTAGAAATGATCATGTCAGGTTTTCTTTTAGTTGCGCTGTTTAAAATGATGGGGAAAGTGTCAGAGGTTACTCCAATAATGGTGAGGAATGACAGCAGGTTTTTATTTCACTTTCAAACTTCTTAGTTGCAGCACAAGCAGTTCAATTAAGCAGGAAGGGAAATCTTTTATTAGAAAATACTTTCTATGTTCCCTCGGTCAGACCTCTCACTTCCTCAGAACAGCTCGTCTTTCCTGAAACAAACATTTAATTCAGAGAAAAATTTGGATTGGAGAAGAGGAATTTCTCCACAGATTGAAGGCCCAACAAAATGTAATTACTGTGGGTAAAATAAGTGGATATTTGGACTTTTTTCAGGTTTTGACATGGCTGATAATAGCATTGAACTGTTTGCAGTGACTAATGAGCTCCATGTGAGATCACTCAGGGTTATAGCCGGCAGCTTCACAGCTTAATGTGACTCGGTGTGCCACAGTTTCTCTCAGTTTCCATCGAGACTCCGTCATACTGAACTTCCACAAACTTGAGCTGAAAGTGTGGTAATGTCAGTAATGATCTCCAAGTAAACTCAGCTAAAATAGCACAGTGACCTCATTATTGTTTCCATAGTTACAGAATGGCAGGGTTACAGCTCCTATCTATAGCAGCATCACTTCACATAAAATACTGTGTTTTGATGGATGATAGTGGTTAACAGTTAAATTGGAAATTATGAGATTTATTGGTAATGTTGTGTGAGGTGGGTTTACTTTGCAGCTGGTTGCAAACACAGCTGAATGTGTGATGCTCAAATCCCTAAACTGTGATCAAATTCTCCAGCAACTGAGCCCATAAGCTGAATATTTGACATAAATCATTGCACGGTGCTCTCTGATTAGGATTTACATCAGTGTTTTGCTTGCTGTTGATCAAATGCTATCATTGATGATATAATTTAAATTGCACAAACAGTGATGTCAGTTCCAACCCTGAAACAGCTTCACTGCCACCCACCTACCTTCCTCACTCCGGGTGCCAGGGAAAGCATCGCACTTTAAAGTGAACCAGCTGGCTTTTTCAGGCAGGGATCCAGGACATGAATCTATATTTGCAAGCTTATATCACTGTACATGAGTCAACTAAAACAAAATGAAGCTTGTGTATTAAAAGAAGACCTCCCAGGCCTGTACTGTAGATGAGTGAGTCTTTTCCTCTATATGTCTAAAAGATTACAGTTTATTCCTGCATGGGGTATTTTTGCTTGTAAGGGGATGGTTGGCAGTGTGGTGGATTTTTTTTTTTCTTTTTCAAAGGACTTTTCTTGTTCCCGTTTTTGTCTCGGTAGACTGGTGGTAAACTCAGCTGCACCAAAGGCAGAAGAGATCCACAGCAAAGGATGTGTCAGCAGAGCGTTGACAGATTAGTGCCAAGGATATTTTTTAGGGGAAAAAGTTATCTTTCTTGTCTGCTTCTTATATTTTTTTTCAGGTAATTGTTTGACAAACCGCCAGGACTTTCTGTAACTACTTCCATCTACACTTGAAATGGCCTTCATTCTGCTTTGAGGGGTTGTTAGTTGATATTGTAACCATCATGCAGAGATTTGCATCCATTTAGCCTCCAGTGCTCCAGTTTATGATGCAGCTGCTGGACTGTAGTTCAGAGCTTTGAGTGGGAAAGAAAAACTTCACAGCATTAAACCTGAGAGAGGTCTTCATGCTGCACTGTGTAGAAGTCTTAAAACAGCCCTCATTTATTCGGTTCTGCTTCCAACCCGCTAGACTTTTTTGTGATCTTTCTTGTGGTCTTGACTTACAGTTCTCCAGGCTTTCTGAATGTCCTTCAAACTTTTTTTCTTTTGACATTCGCAGCTTTTTTTGCTCATTTTCTGTCCAGTCCTTGTACCTGACCATTTTTAGAGGAAAGGGTTCTTGCTTTTTAAGTTATTTAACGTTGAAAAGTGGATTATTAAAGCATAAAATTGCTTCAAACTCAAAGGATGAACCAGTGTTGTGTTGACACATGAACGGCAACTTAACAAAGAACCATTTCCAAGTTGGATCTTCAGACTCTTTCTTGCCAGCAGCCTGTCACAAAAACACGTAATTTGTTCCTTCATTTCATCTGTGAAAAACAGCGAAGATAATGAAGTCTGACAGGAAGCAGGATTCTAGCAGCAACAAGGTGATTTAAGAGTCGTTACTGGAAACTTGGCATGACTCAGCATGGAGCAGAAACTGGACACGTTGAGGACAGAAGAAGAAGAAGAATCAGGACTAAAAACTATTTACAGCAAAGACCTGGACCAGGATGTGAGAGGTGCACCTGGACTTTCAGTCTAGAAGCCGCATCAGATTCAGAAATGGTCTCCATGGAAACATGGATGTCAAGAAGTTGTTTAAAGGAAGGGAAACGGAGGAAAAGCTGAGTCACATGACCAAAGAACTGGACTGAGGATCAGCGGAAACAGGTCTGATGGAGGGATGGATCCTCCCCAGAACCTGGACCTCAACAGGT
The DNA here is from genome assembly GCA_023101725.1 of Atherinomorus stipes. NCBI lineage: Eukaryota > Metazoa > Chordata > Actinopteri > Atheriniformes > Atherinidae > Atherinomorus > Atherinomorus stipes. The sequence goes on along the minus strand of JALJCO010005225.1, from coordinate 985,143 downwards.
CTTATGGAGGGATGGATCCTCCCCAGAACCTGGACCTCAACGAGTCTAATGGAGGGATGGACCCTCTCCAGAACCTGGACCTCGACAGGTCTGATGGAGAGATGGATCCTCTCAACAAAGAGTGGAACAAAAGGCAGAAACATCTAAAGAAGAATTCTGGAAAGTCCTGGAGAACTGGTCCAGAAGACTACTCAAAGGAAGCTTGTCTCAGAGGGTTCAGACTGATGGAGAATTAAACTGCTCAGACCAAATACTCACTTATAATCTCCTAACAAACTGTACGTTCCATTTTTTACTTTTAATATTTGGGTTTGTACAGGTTTTAATAACTGCACTTGCTTGATGAATGAAGAAAGTTTTGCACAGGTCTGTGTATGACACAGAAAATTGCCTCTTTCATTTCCTCATTCAAAGATTTATTTGTAGTTAACAGAGAATATACCCTCTACTCATTAATTACAGCACATGTAACCTCGTTTTCACCGCCGCCTTTTAATGACACCAACCACCTTTTTCTACATTTTTAAGCTGTAGAAATGATTCTCAGCAGGAAAAATGCCTTCTGTTAACTGCAGCACAAAGTTAACTAACAATACCAGTTTTAATGAATGCGCTGCAGCTTAGAAATTTTTCTAAACATGTACCAGTGAGTCTGCAGGTGAAATTCCAAAGGTCAACATCAAACACATCTCACTTTTGTGTAGCGAGCTTTGCTAAGTTCAGAAAATCTCTGAATAAAGCATGAGTGAATTTAGCTGTTAATTCTCACAGCTTTCTCGGTGGATGTGCTGCTCTATGCTTTTTTCTGTTTCCACCTGCTTGTTGTGGTGGTTTCATGTTCAAGCAGCTAATGTATGGATGATCAGAGACCCCGGTTGTCCGTGTGCTCCACCTAGTTTCTGAGTAGGAAAATTAAAAACACCTGCTTATTTAAAATAAATGAGTGTGTCCAAACTTTTTGTAGGAAATGCATCCCATGCCCAGTATCTCCTCTCGTTGAGTGCATGTGTAAGCCAGCAGCAATCTGCTGTTTATTTCTGAAAAGTTTTGAGCCGGAACTTCAAGGATCCGGCCCAACTTTCGAACCACTCACAGTAAGTTTTGTTTCTTCAGCAGCAGCTCTCACAAAATTCAAGGAAACCCTGTAGCATAAGGAAGAAATTTCACTTCATTGACTCGTCATTTGCGTGGGCAACAAACCTGGAGTGTAATTGAACAATGGAGTCTCATTTAGCAAAACAGAAAGCTGCGGCATGTGTCGGTGAGCTGCCATCATTTCTGAAGAAAAGCTGTGGTGATTAACAGCTCTCATTTCTTCAGTAAAACACTTGGAAAAATGTCATTTACTGAGCTCTGAGAAACAAAAAACCTCATGAATTGTGTTGTATGTAAGTTTTTGAAAGAACCTTTTCTCCAGCTTCTCTCATCAATTCATCTCCCAGATGATGATGATGATGATGGCACCAGGGTCTCTGCAAGAGGGGACTATTAGGTGCCATATAACATCTGGATAAACTCTGCTGGCAGTATTTAGAAGTAAAGTTTTTCAGCAAAGACCGTGAAATGTTTTTATTTATTTATTTCTGGGTTTATGTGCAGCTACATCACTTGGTTGTGTTCGTGTATCCATGTTTTTTTTCTCTTTCTTTTCTTCGCTCTGTTTTTTTGGTTTTTTTGTTCCACTCCTTGAAATGCTTTTATAAACAAGCATTAAATTCAAGAGCAACCATTGCTGGGTAAACTAATAAGAAATATAAACAAATTGACAAAAATGGTCCCCAAGGGCTGCCGTCCTGCAAGTTTTGGATATTTCCTCCAGCTGCAGCTGAATCAGATTTAAAGCAGGGGTGTCAAAAGTCAGTCCTCGAGGGCCGCTGTCCCGCATGTTTTCTTTCCCTTCCTGCACCTCCACACCTGACTCAAATTAAATTAATCTAAAAGTCTATGAAGGTCTTCACAATGACTCATTAATTTGAGTCAGATGTGTTGGAGCAGGGAGGCAGAGGAACCTGCAGGATTATGGCCTGGAGGACCAGAGGTGGACATCCCTGGATTAATGCGTCAGCTTGGGCAGAACTTGACAACAAGCTGCTGAGGTGAGCAGTTAGATTTAAATCAGGTGTGTTGGATCAGGGAAACATCTAAAACCTGCAGGACTGCAGCCCTCACGGACCAAAACCCTCACTCCAGCTGTAAGTATATTAATAACGTGTATTTTCCAAAACACTGAAGATAATAAGACCAAGGTGGGAAACTGATCACATTTTTATTGAGAATTTGTTGACCCTTTATTTTATTTAGTTTTGGATTATTGACCCACCACATACATAAAACACTGTAGATATTGTAAATTTAAAAAAATCTGTTCCAGATAAGGCAAAGTCCTCATGAACTGAGCAGACTGACATGTTCTGACCCAATACCACAGTTTCCCAGAATAAGAAATGGAAAAGAAAGCGTTACACACTACTGCAACACCAAATGAAATGAATATTTGTGTTCCATCTCATCTTATTGATTCCTCATCATTATGACATCATCATTAGATGTGTGGATGCGCTGTCTTTGTAAAGTTACATTTAAAGGGACATTTAAAGGGAGCAGGAATATAAAAAAACATGCATGTCCATTTTGTTGAACTCTTATGGGTGATGAAACGCTAAATACCCCCCAAAACAAGCCCACCCACATCTCTCTCCGTTGCCTTGAACAGGCTGTGTGCTGCAAAATGCGCTGCAATTCGGTGTCCGAAATTCCCGCGCTGCCCTGCGGACGTGACGTCAAATGACGCTACATCCGCAGTTTTGATACAGGAAGAAGACGGTCGCAGTAAATTCAAACACTGTAAGCGATAGTTATGGATTCTTCTGCCGTCAGCAAACGATCCAGATCAACTAAAAGACACTAAAAAGTGTAACTACAAAGAAAAAGGTGAGTAAACAACATTATAGCTTCATTTTGTGCTCCTGTGACGGCTTGGTGGGTTTAATTTCTTAATCTTGCCTCTAGTTCCTTTAAAATAGAAAAAATGATACAGGAAGACAGCTATTCCCTTTTAAGACATACAGTAAACATCTTCTTGAGATTTCTGTTTTTCCAAACCTCACCCATGTATCTTCTGTTTTTTAACCAGTAGAAAGTTGAATGTACACGCTAATTCACATGAAGGGAGGGAAGATGGAAACAAAAGCTGGATCTGTGGGGAATGACAGCAGCTAAAAAGCATGGAAATCTAATTTAGAGGAGTGCTTCTCTACCCAGGGCTGAAGCCATTGATTACCTTGGTAATCTTGTATTCTAACCTTGATTCCATCAATTAATAAAGTAATCAGATTTTAAAAAAGAAAAAAAAAAAGTTTTCGCTTTATTAAAAAGCAATAATAAAGATTGAGAGAAACTAATTGACAGTTCTCTGAAAATGAACCTCTCATTGGTTTCCTTTTCAGAAATTGCAGCAAATTTCATTGCTGAACTGCAAACATCTTTAAAAAGAATTAAAGCCATTACTTCATGTTTGGTTTGCTTCTCTTCTACAATTTTTGATCTCATATACTGCATTTCAATCTAGCCTTGTTCTTCTAAAAAGCCTCTCACTTGTGAATTTTCTGACTGTACAATCACTTAGTAAAAATGGATGCAGTGACACCAGTTAGAGCTAAATGTTAATCAGCAGTCAGTGATTTTCCAAATGCAACATCATCTTGGAAAATCCCTCTTTGATTTCAGTTGAACTTCCATGTAAAATGATTGCAAATGTCTGTTTGTATGTTTCAGCTTTTGCCTTCTGCTGGGCAGAAAGGTGGCATATGAGTTGTTTTTAGCCTAGATTTGTCAAATGCATCAGATTATGATGTCAGAGGAGAATGGGCAGACTGGCTGGAGATGACAGAAGGCAACAGGAAGTCAGATAAGCACTGGTTCCAACCGAGATATGCAGAATAGCATCTCTGAACACACAACATGTCCAGCTTTGAAGCAGATGGTTTCAGCAGCAGAAGACCACACCGGGTGCCACTCCTGTCAGCTAAGAACAGGAAACTGAGGCTACAATTCACAGACTCACCAGAACTGGACAATAGAAGATGGAGAAACGTTGCTGGTGTGAGTCTCCATTTCAGCTCCACATTCAGATGCTAGGTTCAGAATCTGCTGGAAACATCATGAAAGCACGGATCCATCCTGCCTTGGATCAAGGCTTCAGGCTGCTGCTGGTGTAATGGTGTGGGGGAGATTTCTTTCCCCACTTTAGGCCCCTTAGTACCAACGTGGCGGTTTAAAGGGACTAGAAGCAAGATTAAGAAATGAGACTTGAGAGTGCCACGACTGGCGCTGCGGGTAACTGCATCGACCAGCCAAGCTGACATGGGAGCACGCACCAACAGATGCTATAATGTTGTTTACTACGCTGATGACATCTTTTTCTTCGTAGTTACACTTTTTAGTGTCTTTCGGTTGATCTGGATCGTTTGCTGACGGCAGAGGAATCCATAACTGTCCCTTACAGTGTTTGAATTTACCGCGACCGTCTCCTTCCTGCATCAAAACTGTCGGGGATGACGTCACATCCACAGGACTGCGCGGGAAATTCAGCCATCGGATTGCAGCGCTTTATGCAGCACACAGCCTGTTCAAGGCAACGGAGAGAGACGTGGGTGGAAACGTTCTTTTTGGTTTTTAACGCTTCATCACCCATTAGCATTAAAAAAAACTGGACATGCTTGTTTATTCTTTTTACAGTTCCTGCCTCTAGTCCCTTTAACCACCACCACAGCCTACCTGAGTATTGTTGCTGACCATGTCCATCCCTTTATGACCACAATGGAGCATCTTCTGATGCTACGTCCAGCAGGATAATTCAACATGTCAAAGCTCGCATCATCTCCAACATGACCATGAGTTCACTGAACTCCAATGACCTCCACAGTCACCAGATCTCAGTGCAACAGGGCAGCTTTGGGATGTGGTGGAACAGGAGAATAATTTTGTGGATGTGCAGCCACAAATCTGCACGAACTGTGTGATGTTATTATGTCAATATGGAGCAAAAACTCTGAGAAATGTTTCCAACTGCTTGTTGGATGAAACCAAGAATTAAAATTTAAGTATGCAGTTCTGTTTATAGATGATGTCAGGGCTAAACTTCTGTTGTGGGAGTTTTCACTCTGTATTCATCTGTTCACATTTCTGTGCTGAAAACTGAAATTGTGAAATTAAATAAAATATGAAATTCCTACTCTGAATGTCATATTTTGTTTCATTACACAATATCCATTTTCAGGACAGAGATAACATTGTGATTAATTTTGTTTAGTCATTGTAAGAAACAGTGAAAAGTGTGACAACATGCTTCACTTTCCTCTATTAATTTTCATTTTGGTGCCTATCAGGAGATAAAGTAACACATGCTGACAATTTCTCATTTCACAGAATTTAACAGGACTCCATCTTAGAGTCTCCAACCACGCATTGCTGAATTGCGGGTTCAGCTGCACACAGGTGCTTTTGAATATTCATCGGCAACGCGCCCTCACAGATTCAAATCACTGTCAATATGTGTGCACTTTGCAACCGTCAACTGCACACACAACAAAATGCACCTTTGCACCAACTGTCTTTAAAAATCTATGTTGAAATGAGTTCTGAAATGGCAATTGTTCTGAAATTGTGGGAAATTTCATTTAAGACTTTGTTCCATAGTTGCAATGTTTCTTGCCATTTAAATACACTTAAGTATTGCACTGTTGCAGGATTTTGGTGTTGCTTTACTTTACCCCCCTTTCCAGTTTAAACATTAAATGCATTGTTTATAACTCTGGGTGTAAAAATAAGAACATTTAAAGTGTCATCATGCAATAGTCATCGACAAATACATCCTATAAAAGCATAAAACGATATTCACACCTGGTTATTGCTGCATTAAAATGCATTATAAACATATGTTAAACATTTACACAGTGTTTTCCTCGTGAAAGCTCAGTAAAGGCAGCTGAAAGTGCTTCAGCTTGAACAACCAATATCTTTTTTTACTGGCTGACTTATCTTCATTGTGCCAACTGGCGCCAGAGATAGAGACAAAACAACTTCTCATTTGCAGTTTGTCTCCAGGATCTATTTAAGAATCTTCCAGATGTCACCCTGTAGATGCTGGGAAATACGACCGCTGACACCCCGACCACTCTACGCCACCGCAGGGTCCATACATCCCTGTACTCTGTGTTCCTCTGTGTGTTTATTTCAAGATTAGTGTCCAGACAATTTCCACAGTGCAGAGATGACATCTGTTACGACCAACTTTTTTTTTTTTTCCTGTTTTTTGTTGCTATCTGACAACATTCGGAGCTGTGCAGAGATGTACATTTGACAGGGTCCTGCTACACTTTCATTTTAGATGATACGGCTGAGGGTCTGATTTTACAGCTGCAGTGATGGATGTGTCTAAAACTTGCAATAAAAACCTTCTTCCCCAGCCAGGATCTAACCCACTTAAAGGTGTGCTGAAAGAACTAAAGCTCATACCTTATTCGCATACAAGGCAGGCCTGAACTGTGCCTTAAATTAAACTTAATGAACCAACGGCTTCCTGCAGCCTTTATGTACAATAAAATCCTTATTTTCAGCCACGTTTATCTCAGTGGTAACCTAGATTCCTCTTCCCTTTCCCAGCACCAATCAATACAAAGTTAAGAGCAAGCCTGGTGATGTGTTTGGGGGTGTGCAGAGGTGTGTCCTGACCAGAAGAGCAGCAGTGTTGGTAGTTTGCTGAAAACTGTAAAATGAAGAACTCATTTTTGCATTCAGCGCAGGTTTCTGTGAACCGGAGCATCTCTCTGTTCCCTAAACTAAACGGTTATAGATCAAAACTCAAATAACCCTCCGAGCTGCAGTAACACTGCCAGATGAGCAAACGTACTCATCTGAAATGAACCCAGAAAAAAAAAACAGAAGAAGAAAAAAGTATCTCCTGATAATTGGGAATGAAATTTGTTTTTGGGGGTTTTTTTTGTGCTGTTTACTTCTGCAAAATTAATCAAATGTTTATAACATTATGCACTGAATTATTATGCATAAGCCATTTAGTCAATTTCTCCTAAACAATTAATGCTAATGACACTGTATAGTTTCTAATTGTCACAAACAGTGTTAGGTTTTATAATAGTCTGTATTTAATTGAACAAAACTCCCACTGATGAAAAAAGCATCACTCAAATTCTAGTATTCCAGATTATTCTGCATAACAGTTTCAGAACATTAAAAAGATTCTATAGAGCTCAAAACGTTCACCAGTCGTATTATTTTACATCAAATTATTCTTCTAACATTTTTCTAGATCCAGTTATGTTGTCATGGGACTCTTTGTTTCATGTCACATAACAACCTTCTCATCCACTGAACTTGGAAGTCCATGGATAGTTTCTGCCTGGATATCATTGAGGAGACCAGAATTACCTCATAAAGTCACTGCCCCCACAGTCATAGATGTTTTAAAGGATGCAGGATGATGATTGTGGTCCCACCGTGAGTTTTTCTCCCTTTTCCAGCAGCCTGAGCTGCTGTTTTTCCTGCAGAAATGGCAGCGCTGTCTGCACAGAAAAAGGAACAGTTCCTCCTTTTCTACCACAGCAGGAAATGGTCAGTTAGAAGCTGGACATATTTAGCAGAGACCACTCTGAAGGGTGTGACCATCTCACTCCTCATTATTCCAGCCCAAACCATCACTTCACCACCACCTTGCTGCAGCCTTGTCGGGGCATGGTGGCCATCCACCAACCATCCAGATCTCCATCCATCTGGACCAGCCAGTGCAGCACAGTATCCATGAGCGAAGGAAACTATTTGAAGATGAGTCTTCATGTATTTTTCAGCCCTCTGCAACCATTTCTCTTTCCCTGCAGCCTCAGGAGTGTCCTGCATGGACAAGTTCACCAGCAGCTTCAAATACCTGCTTGAAGCTCATCAGCATATTTGCATTTTTTTTCTGATGGAGGCTTTCCTTGATCTGCGTTTATCTGAACAAACCTCTCAATCGCACACTAATTCTATAACAGGTTCAGGTATTCCTGAAATATCCACTGTTTTAATCATTTTACAGGACATAGCATTTTGTGGTGCAGAAAACTCCTCACAACCTCCTGAAGAAGTTTCCCTTTAATGATCGAACCTTTCTGAGTTTATTATCAATTATCTAAACACAGAGGAGAAACGACACAACCTAAATCTTCCACAAAGAAACTAAAATCCAAATGTTTCATTTACAGGAATCCTACCAACTTATCTGAACGCAGCAGACATTTGGACATGATGTTGTAGCACTACTCTTACTGACAAGAGAATAAACTGATTTCCAAAAGGGACTGAATCAATATGAAAGATAATTTTTAGTGTATTATTTTCATTTTGTTCAATTTCAGAGCACAATAATGAGAGCCTTCCAAAAGTGTGCTCATCTCAAGATTTTTAGGCTCTCAGATAACTCGTTAAAGTCTGAGGCCTGAAGTATCTTGTTAGGGCTGTTCAAAGCTTTTTAAATAATGACCACTCAAGCTGTCCCAGCAGTTCTGCTGTGAGGTCCTCTAAGTGTCTGGCACTCTTGAAACTTGGGATAATTGATGCCCATGAAGGGACAGAAGGCTCTAAGATGATAGCAAAGCATTTACAGGTAGTTGCTTCCTCAAGCTGCGTTTTGAATCTAAAGAAGTTTAGAGGTCTGGTGGTGGTCAAGTTAAGGCTGCAAAGACAAAGAAACCTTTAAAAGAGAATTAAAAAGCATGCATGATCTTTGCTGCAAAATCTACCATCCAAGTAAAACAGCATCTGAAAAATTTCTGCACATATTAAAACAAATTTGTGGAAGTCAAAATAGAACTTTTAGGTTTTGGTTGCAATGAGCAAAAATTATGTATGTAGATGCAGAATTTCATGGTTAAAAAAAAAAAAAGGAAACGCCTCTTCATCTGCTAAACACAGTGGTGGTTTGATCATGCTGTCACCTTTGGGTTGCTATTAGCTTTATTTATTTATTGCTCCACTTCAGTGATGAAATTGTCAAAACTCAGTTTTTTTTCAACAAGTTCATTCACCTGCTCGGCTTGCGGCATGGCGGTCTCTTCCATCTTGATGAAAAATGAACTGTAACTGCAATCGCAAATGGGTAGAGCTAGAGCAACTTCTGTTTCTGGTTGGAGCAAGTGGGTTAGTCGAGATGCAGCCGGGTCATTACGGAAAAATAAAACAAAAACATTTGCACAACTAATATCATCTACAGAACATGATATCAAAGTATCCTATCTCCCTTGTCATACTGGCATATCGCCCAGCCCATATGGGAAGACAGATGTTTACATTGTTTAGAATGATTTTTGTATTCATGCCACTGGTTTTAGAAAAGAAACAAAAGCTTGACCATGAAAACATATCTGTGAAGATAGCAGTGTTTGCATCTGTCTCTGGGAACATTCCTGTTGCATCGTTCCCAGTTTAACAGGACCTGGAGAGTTCTGGAAGGCGCTGACAGTGCTGTCCTGCCTTCAGGCTTGTATCAGAATCTTGTCGTTTTGGATGAAAATGACAAATGAGACTTTGGAGGCCTTTGTGTTGGACACTTTTCAGCCTTTTCCATTGGTGTGAAAATCAGCAGGTGCTCATGGTGTCCTACAAGCAGCTGGCAGAGTCTTGAACCGCAGTCCTCCACTGAGCCGGGATGAGGGATGGGAGGTCAGCGCCAATGCCATTGCCAGGGCTGACTGAGTCATTTTACACTCTGTCATCACTCTTATCACAATTTTACCCCCTCTTTCACTCTATCTTGATTGGTCACTCCTCTCTGGAACACGTCTGCACCCAAGAGAATTTATCTGTGATTCCTTATCATCCTCTTCTCGGTCTATCTCTCACAGCTGCCCCCTCCTTCTCTTTTCCTCCCTGCACCTTTCTCACTCTTCCTTTCCATTTGTCTGTTGTGTTTGTCCTTCTCTATCTCCTGTAATAGAGTTGGAATTATATGTTGAAAGTAAATAGTGTTGAGGTAAAATAGATGTAGGTTTCAGTCCAACTCCTCCTGGAGGACACATTTACAGCTTCTCACTTAATGATATTGTTCTTTCTTGGGTACATTTTGTGTCATATTGCTCAGTTTTATCCTGCAATCACACAGATGAATTTATCAGTGCTGTAGATCAGCGAATAAACCGCCGCTGGACTTTACACGTTGCACAATGTAAGCCGAGTTGGACGCTAATTATGATATTTTCAAAGTCAATCATATTCGCTGTAGAAGCACATTTATGCAGGGTTCATTTAAATTCGTAATTGTGCCTCAGTGTTATGTGAGTAAGGGTATTTGGTGTATAGCTTTGGGAGCTGTTTGCCCTTGGTGATTCTTTCATCTTCAAATTTAATAGCACGAGTCAAACAGTGTTTGGTAAATTTGACTGGGGTACATCAAGTAGCTGGAGCTCATTGTGCCAATATTGACCAAAAGGAGTGGGTGAAAAAGGAAGCATAGAATATGAAGAATCCTCCGAGATGGAGCAGAAACCAAAATGCAGAGAAGATAGTTAGAGGACGAGCATGTTTGATATGTGTCCTTTGTCTTTCTTGCTTTGAAAGTCACTCGTGTCCACGACATTTGCTTTGCATCTGATTTTCATAATGAAGACGAAGGTCGCTCAACGCTGCTTTGAAGCTGTTGGGCGAACCTGTTGCAAACTTCACATTTAACTATTTTACAGAGGAGTAACCCATGTCTCTGCATTTTAAAGAAAACGCTACAATAGTTGAAACGAATAGTTAATATCATGGGTTCCACTGCTGTGTTGTTGCGGTTGCTCTAGATCTGAACAGAAATAAAAGCACAGGATCAGTTCAAGCTCCCAGAATGTAGAAATTTCACTTCTTTATTGAACTCATGACACTGAATGTTAATATTGTCATTTCTCAAAGTTTCTACAATAAAGTGTGATCGTGATGGTCATGTATTCAGGACTGCAGTCACTCACCGGCCTCTGTATCAGCTCCACCTCTTCAACTGCTGCTTAAAGGGGAATTTCGCTTCTTTTGAACCTGTGGTCTGTTTTATTAATGTCCTTTTAATATATGCGAGTGATGTGAAACACCCCACCGGTGTTTTGACACGAGTTGCGTTATTTTGGAAATCGCACGATAACGCACGTCCCCCACCGGTGATTTGGCGCAACTTATGCAATTTCGGAATGAAATTTAATTTCCAGCATCCCGAGATTTGGACACAAACACCAAAACAAATAGCGATCGCCAGGTAATGTAGATACTTTTGTTCATTCTGCCTCTCTAGAATGTTGTAGGAGACTCATTGGGACTATCCGCGCCCTTCAGTGTGGAAAAAAAGCAGGTTTTTAGGGCAAACTTAGACGTGGGGGCCAGTTGTGGCTTATCATTAGCCGGGCTGCTTGGCTGCTGCTAGGCTGCCTGCCCGGCTAAATACTGGAGCTATCTTGAAAATTCCTTTCCCCATCACTCACATATATGAAAGGACATATGAAATCACACCCCAGGTTAAAAAAAAGGAAAATTAATCCCCTTTAATACAAATATCTGATCAGCCAATTACATGGCAGCAACTCAACAAATCTACCGTAAATTCCGGACTACAAGCTGCTAATTTTTTCACGCACTTTGAACACTGCAGCTTGATCAACGATGCTGCTAATTGATGGATTGTTACGGGCAAATGGACTTTATGAAGAAAATCTGGTTCTTCTCACCTATGATGTCTCTGAAGCCATGTCCACAGTGTTAAAACTGCTTCTGTATGAGGGATCTGGATTTGGTGTTTATTTGGCAGAAAACGGCAAATATATATGAGACTCCCACTTCCGAAGGTTGACCCGAAGCAGCACAACAACACTCACACCGTCGTACTATGGACATGAGCTAAGCCCTACAGTTGGAATTTCAAAGATCAGACATCAAGGAGGAAAGTTACCAGCCCTCTGTCCGGTGTTCTGTAGAAACTTGCTACTGCAGAGTGAAATGGCAGGCCCGTCTGTCCATGTGCACCACCCTGTCATAATGTTGCACGTATGTCTTGACCAGTAGGATGAAATGACAGAACACCGGACAGTAGCGCTGTCCAGTGTTCACCTGTGAGACATTGGAGATGGCAGCAGGACTATTTTTCTTTTTAACCAGCCCTGTTACACGCAATGTTCAGAAAAAATAAAACATTTATGTCAGTATATATCTCATGTAATAACTCAATGTGGACACGTGGCTTATTGAGAAATCTGCGGCGGCCTGTCTACGTACAAACCTAACTTTCTAGTGGGTGTGCTTTGTAGTCATGTGCGCTCAATAGTCTGGGAAGTACAATAGTCATGTAGACATGGTGAAGATAACTTGTTGAGGTTCAAACTGAGCATTAGAATGAGGAAGAAAGAGGATTTCAGTGACCTTGACCATGGCATGGTTGTTGGGAGTGTTCACTGGGATTTCCACACACAACCATCTTTAGGGTTTCCAGAGAATGGTCTAAAGAAAAGAAAATATCCAGTGAGCAGCAGTCTTGCTGATGTAAGAGGTCACTGGAGAATGGGCGGACTGGTTGGAGATGATAGAAGGGCAACAGCAAGTCAGATCAGCACTGGTTCCAAGGTCTGCAGAACCATGTACTTATCATCGGATCTATGACACCAAGAATTAAAGGAGTTTTGGAGGGAAAAAGACCAAATTTCCCAAACGGGATTAAGAAAGTATAAATCAATCAGATGTTTACACTTTTAAATCCAGGTTGAAAACATTTCTTTTGTCATGCATGAACTCTTTCAACCTTTCTAAAATTAAGGATGTATATCAAGTACTGGTATTGTTTGGTGCCATTTCTGGACAAACGCTATTGTTATCAATACTTTTTGAATGTCTACCTAACCGTTGGGTTATGACAGTGGTGGAGTCAGACAGACACACTTCCCTTATTCTCCCAGCTTCACCTAACTTTGCATCCAGGCTTCTTCAGCATCATCTGAACAAGTGTCCTCCACCACTAGAGAGACACTCTGTCCAGAGAGGTCTCAGCTGCAGCCTGAGAAAGTAAATATGTTGCTTTTTTCTAACAAAAACTGTTAAGACCAAATGCTGCAGAAGTGCCCCGAATGCACTGTTCTGTTTATCTGGGTTTTTTTTTTTTGTGATCTTCTGTTCTAAAAAACGTTTAATTGTCAGAAAAGTTTCTGTTCTGCCCTGATCCTCCTTGTGGGAATAACAGTTATAATAATGATTAAAAAAAATGTAGAATTTGTAATGTCTTTGTTTACTCTAAATTAAGTCGTAGCATCAATGAGAGTATTAATAAATATTGGTATTGATAAGAACTATCAATATTGATATCCATATAGATAAAATCATTACAATATACATGAAATACTGTTTGCATTCAGTCATTTAAATTGAGCCATTTTATATTCTTTTGTGTATTTCATAAATTGTGACTGTTGCACACTATTTTAATGATGTTCTAATATGATTTTATTTGTTTCACTGTTTTTTTTCTCTTCATTTATTCTTTCCATTATGTAAAGCCCCTTAAATTGCTTTTATAATTGAAATGCACTGTACAAATAACTTGCCTTACTTCACCTGCAATGTTTAAGGACAGAGTGAAGTTATATTATCCTGTCAGTTCCTGAGGGCTTTGTTTCCAGTTGAAAGTGTGTCACTTCTTATCTGTCAGTGAGTCTCCACACTGTATACTAATGTGACATAAACAATTAGCTAATTCTCATTTATATTACAGCTGACAAAGTGAAACATTATACTTAGACTAAAAGTAAAGAGATAACTTTACTGCTGTGCTGCCCACATTTTTTTTTCATATTACTACCCTCCTGCATTCAAGGATATGCATATCAGTACTACTGTGATATTCGAAAAGGCGTTTGTTATCACATTAGTATGGTAGTTTAAATCGTTTTTTTAACCACTATGCAGATATTTAGGTATTGGGTGTTAAATGCATGATTGACTTTTCTCTTTACACTGCAATAATTTAGTTTTTATTTTGAAATAATTACTGTTTAATTTGATATTGTTGTGAAAAGTCTGTTATTTCAGTGGTGTTACAGTAAACTGCAGCAGAGTTTATAATCATATTTGAACATTGATTGTCACAGAAGGCTGCTTAGCATATGTTGTTATAGTATTTTTGTCATTTGCAGTATAGGTGAATAGTAATCGATGATACAGAAATACTGACTGCAACAGTGCTTGAAAGAAAAGACGTTTTCTTTATTAACACAATTATATCACTTCCTATTTCAACAAAACAGACTTCTCCCAAAGAAAAACAAGTTTACTAACAAACAAACAAGTCTGTGGGTTTCTACAAACACAATGGCTGCATGGTAAAAAGAATATATTTTCGCCTCAACCATAATGATTTTTAACCCGAACCAAGTCATTTTGGTTTTACACACCTAGGCAAAAGATATTATTGCACATGAAGGAACAAGCCGACCCTTCCTGGGTTGAGTTTGCATGTTTTCTTTGTGTGTGCATGCGCTCTCTCTGGGTATTCTCGCTTCTTTTCCCAGTCCAAAGACATGCATGTTGAGCTATTTGGTCACTAAATTCTCCCTAGGAGTGAGTCTGGGTGGTTGTCTCTCAGAGCTGGCCCTGCAATGACCTGGTCGGAACCTATTCACGGTGTACCCAACCTCTCGACTGCCGTTTGCAGGGGTGGGCTTCAGCTTCCCCTTGACCCTGAAATCGAATAATCGGCATGGAAAATTGATTGATGTATCAACTTTTATGTCCCTCCTACTGCTTGAAGGGGCAGTATTGCAGAGGAAACTGTTTTGTGTTGTATTCAAAGACATCAACACACAACTTATTTGGTCATTGAAATTGTGAGACTCTGTTTCAGCTTTAAAGGATAACTTTCTTTTTTGTTCAACCTAGACCCTATTTCTAGTATATACGTGCATTTACTCACCAGTAAAGTTTCTGCATCACTTTGAGTCCTTGGGAAGATATTACGTTGATTGGCCCTTTGGTGTACATACAGTAGAATGGCAGAGACGGGGCAGCCACTATATAAGACATTAACTCCTTGATTTCATCAATGCTTTAAATAAAATGAACAAATGAACGAGTACTATTGTCATGTGAGTTCAGAGGTACGTAAATTGTGTGTTTGTCATCGTCTGGGTAGCGAGCTGCTCTTCTTAGCTGTACTACGGGAGCACGCATCATGAACGTGTGGCCCCGAAAAGTGTGTAGAACACCCTGATAACTAACTGAAAGCTAAATCTGGACTCACAGGACAGTAGTACTCATTTGTTCATTCATTCTACTTAAAGTTTTGGTGAAAATCAAGGAGTTTTGCTGCACATAATTTCTTATGTAGTGACTGCCCTGTCTCCGCCATTATACTGAATGTACACCAAAGGGCGACTCGACGTAATATCTTCCAAAAGAGTCAAAGTGATGCAGAAACTTTACCGGTCAGTAAATGCACGTATATACTCCTAGAAATAAAGTCCAGGTTGAAAAAAAGAAAGTTATCCTTTAAAAAAAAAGACCATGTAGGCTTAAAGTTTCTTCTTCCAGCCATCTGTTTGCAGAATCAGATTTTTTATACAAAGGAAGACAGACAATGTCTCAAACATATAATCTTAACGAACAAAATCAAATGGAATCTCGAACACAGTTTGTGTTGTCTTTCTTTAGCTGATACTATAGATTCTATTGTTACTAATTCCCTGAAATGTTCAGTGGGTCAGAAACAGTGACACCTAGTGGCTTAAGCTACAAACTGAAACAAACTTCAATAGTTAAGTATAGATGTGATAAAATTACTCACAAAACATTTAGTCATAACAGAAAAATAAAAGATTTTAAAGTAAAATTGTACCATCAAGCTACAGAATGAAGTTGCACTGAATTGTGTTGCAATAAAAACATAAATTACAAACATTTTACCCATATATCATATTTAAATCTGTATTTTTTTCATCCACAGTGCATTGCTTTGTGTATGATTTTTCCTCTCATCTCTGGATGTGTACTTGACTTTTACTGGCACATTAGTATGTGTGTATGACACCTACCACACCTGGCTTTCCCATCTCTTTCCACTCCAGCTCATTCAGCAACACATTTTGTTGGCAACAAACTTACTTTTGATGATTATTCTGGCACCAAACGCATTTTTATACTCTTTGAAGTGAATATATTTTAGAAACAGCTTGAAGTCCTCGCTTCCTAAGTTTAGTGGAGCTGCGGTTATCGTGGGCAACAGATCTAGAGACTTCCCTCATTTCCCTGTTTATCAGTTAATTCTGTCCAAAATGACTTACTGTTATTTTCCCTACTTGTTTAATGGAACAGCATTATCAAGGCCCTGTTTTTATGAGATAATGCCTGGGAAGACACTGCTCAAGGTCTGGCATGGTCTAGCAGATGTCAGATTAACACAAGAAAAGGCACTGTAAATAAAAAGCCCAAGCTGTCTTGCTGTTGCGTAGCACTGCATACGAAATTGTGAGATATCAGAATTATCAACCTATTACAGTCTTGACAGTATTAAAATCCAGTACATGGCCTTCTTGTGTGCAGTGAAAATCACCATCACCTCCTCCATAAATAAAGCAAGTGAAAGCATTGTGCAAAAAATAAAACGGCTTGTCCAGTTTCTCCATTTTCTTTTTTTTTCAGAGGCCAGTCACAGCTTACATCGTCTTATGTTTGCTCCATGTTGTCATTCTCAGCACATTTCATAATGGATGAACATATTTCCTTCGTATACAGGAAAGCGCTGATAATGAGAGTTATCGTTCTTTAGAATTTGCACCACTGATGATAATGGACTTCATTATGTCCCTCTTCCAGTAAGCTGTCACCCTGAACAAATTTAAATTAGCCAGCCCCGAACAGATCTTACACCAAGATTATTTCCATTCAAGGCACCATTTGGAGCTGTTTTGATTCCCTTTAATACAGGACTTTTCACTCCAGCAAGCAGCAGCCCTGTTTATTTGACTGTCACAACATTATAAATTACTGGCAGCTTTCTAAGCAATGACAAGAGGGGAGAAAGTCACCTAGAGCCAGCCTCGGCTATGAGAGTGGGCTCGTGTGAAGGATGCTGGCTCACTGGCTTCGAACGGGGCAAGGTTGGGTCTTGGGCGAGGGACCCTGAGGGATCCATGTGGTGGAAACCATACTGTGACTCATTCAATAAAGTTAATTAATGATATTTTATACATAATGAGGGTCAGTCTCCCCTGTGGTCCTCTCCCGGGTTGAGTTCATGAAGAGACAGCAGTTTTCTGCTGCTGCAGGGACCTTCCTGGAAACAAAACAATGGCTTTAACACATCAGTTTGTGTTCAGGTCATTTTTTTAATGACTTTGTCTTTTTGAAACATGTTCGATAATTAAAGGTTTGTAGGTTGCTAGTTGGGAACTGTCTTGTTGCAGTAATAAATGATGTTAAACCGATGTATCACAGGATGCATGCTGACAGAGGGAAACACACAGAGGGAAAATAACATTTCTGGTGATCCGTCTCCAAAGTCTTTTTCTTTTTACTTACAGTTTTTGTTTTATTTCTTTACATTTAAGGGAGAGATATCTATTTTTGTAGCTCTCATTTTACCCACAAGAGGGTGAAGTGCACCACCACCCTTGGCATCTGACAGACTTATGTGGAGAATCAAAGGTCTTTACCTCAATCCTGTCTTATAAACAAGATTACAAACATCCAATCCTTTTTTTATTTTCACACTTCAGCGGAGGGGAAATTTCTCTATGAAGGATGATAAACACAGTGTGGGTTGTGTGCCTTTTTTGTACAACTTATCAAAATCAGGGGGCAACTGTGTAAGCTTGTAATCATTTGGACTTCAATAGTTATAGTTTTCAGAATGTCTGAGGGGCCAGAATTAGATTTAAGTTAACCAGCAACAGGTCGACATGACTGAGGATCCTGCGTCTGTCAGTGTTCTAAGTATAAGTGGTTACCTTGGCAACATAAAGTTGAAAAAGCTGAGATTTTTGGCTAGACTTACCCGAGTATCTTCCAGCGTGGTGACCACAGCAACTTTTTCAAAGAATATGAATTTTTAACCCAAAACTTGTCTTAATGGTGGTTGGGTAAGGCCATTTATGTTTTTGTGTTATTATTCATGCTCTCTGAAAAATAGCAAAAAAGTAGGAAATTCTGCTGGGGACACAACTGTTACTAAGAAAGTAGTCACCCAAAGCTGGAGACCTAGAAAATGATGTGACATCACTAGCCACGTTTACATGGAGCCAAATATGTAGGCCCATTTATACCCTATGGTAAATATGAATACAGACGCTTTCATCCATATCCGGAGGTTGTTTCGTCTGTCAGTATGTCCATAGGGGATTATCACGCTTACCGGAACTTCCAGGTATTTGGACACTTCCTCTTTCGGGCCATGTTAACAACAACCGTTCCTGCTTTGTTATACTGTTTAAATCGTATAAACTCCAAACATACTTAAGTTTTCATTCCAGACTGAAGTGATACTGGATCACAAGCTGGATCAAAGCGATCGATTCGCCGCGGTGAAGGGACGAACTTTATAATAAAACACATGTTTGTTTGTCGCCGGTGGGGCACAACACCGGCACTTCACAGCATGCTAGCATTAGCCAGCTAGCGTTTACTGACGTGCTTAACATTGTGCGTCTTAAAACACACAAACATCTGAAAATCGGGTCTGTACCCCCCCGTTTCCAGTGGAACAACAGGGGACTGCCAAGAAAGGAGACGCTTTCAGATGCTTGTGTGTTTTCAGCCGCACAAAGTTAGGCACATCATCGAGCTGCCTGCCAACACGACTGTGCAGACTGCCGGCTACAAACAAACGTGTGTCGTTTTATTATAAAGTTCGGTCCTTCACCGCGGCGAATCGGTCGTTCCTTCCTTAGCATCACTTCAGTCTGGAATGAAAACTTGGCATTGGCGTTAAGCCGGCAGTCTGCACAGTCGTGTTGGCAGGCTAGCATTAGCCAGCTCGATGACGTGCCTAACTTTGTGTGGCTGAAAACACACAAGCATCTGAAAGCGTCTCCTTTTTTTGGCAGTCCCCAGTTCCACTGGAAACAGGGGGGTACAGACCCGATTTTCAGATGTTTGTGTGTTTAAAGACGCACAATGTTAAGCACGTCAGTAAACGCTAGCTGGCTAATGCTAGCATGCTGTGAAGTGCCGGTGTCGTGCGGTGTTGTGCCCCACCGGCGACAAACAAACGTGTGTTTTATTATAAAGTTCGGCCCTTCACCGCGGCGACTCGATCGCTTTGATCCAGCTTTTGATCCAGTATCATTTCAGTCTGGAATGAAAACTTAAGTATGTTTGGAGTTTATCCGATTTAAACAGTATAACAGAGCAGGAACGGCTGTTGTTAACATGGCCCGGAAGAGGAAGTGTCCAAAATCCGGGAAGTTCCGGTAAGCGTGATAATCCCCTATTGTGAGACAGCTTACGAATCCGGAGCGCTCCGGACGAAACGGAGCAGAAGAAGAGTATGAAGAGGGCATTTAAAAATGTCAAAAGTTTAAATTACTTTGACCACTTTTCAGTGGTCGGACATGCCACTGCTGCGTACACTTTTCTTTTTCCGCCTTTTCTGAAGTAGACGCAGCAAAACTACCTCCACTACCGACGCCATGTTCGCGATGGTTGATGGCGATAAAGTTTAATGCAACACTGCCCCCTAGAGGTTGTATGGAGCAACATTCATAACAATGCTGAAACTGGGCGGAGGTATGTAGCCCAGTAATGAAGAGCCAATTTCGTCCGTATCCGGAGGTATGAAGCAAGCTTATGGCATCAAATTTCCGCCAACAGTCTCCCACGAACTACTGTATAACACTCCACGCACACATTGGAGACAATGTTTTTATTCACCACAAGTGTGTATTACGCTCTACAAGCATAATACATGCGAGTAGATCCACATTCTACTCCTCCACGGTGGGACAGGGATAACATAAAAGTGGCCAATCATATGCAGGTTAATATTCCCGTGCTTTTTTTCTACCCATGAGGCAGTGGGGGTCCCAAAGTTTCAGATGAGTGGGCAGGAGTAGGTCCACGAGTGAGCAGATTGAGAGCTGCGACTCATGCGCATGTTGTGTTTTATGCCTGCTGTAGAGTAGCGTCCGTGATCACTGAATTGTGTACATGGGACATTTAATGCACCCGTAGTACATGCTAGTGGTGAATAAAAATGCGGCCTCCAATGCGCACATGGAGTGATACATGCTCGTAGTGGTACTGTCTGTGGAAATTTGACACCACATATACTGATTGCAATCGGTTTGAAAGCTCTATGGGAATGAAAATGATCCATGTAAACACCTTTTTCGAAATGAAAAGTGCCAAACTGAAAGATTTATCATTTCGGTTTCACAGGTGTTGAAGACTCCTTTTCCCAAACCGATTGTGGTATCATGTAGCACTGAATCGGAAAGCAGCAGAAAGTTTTTTTTTTTTTTTTTTTTTACGGTGTCTATGCATTTTTCTCTTCATTGGCAGTAGGAGCGCATGAGTATCAACTGCTGCTTTATTAAAATACTGTAGAAACCACAACAACTTTGTAGACCTCATCTTTCTGTGCATGTCAGACAGGACCGTTCTGCTTAAATATTAGCACATGTACACATCAGATCCTGAAATCTTACTTACTTTATTTCAGAATAGATTGCAGTGGGAAAAATGATGCTTCCAAAGGAAACATACACTGCCCAGCCCAAAAAAAAGTCGCCAACAAAAAAAAGGTCAAACATTTCACATTTTGTTGGACCGCCTTTAGCTTTGATTGCGGCAGCATTCGCTGTGTTTCCAGAAGCTTCTGCAATGTCACCAAATTTATTTGCATCCTGTTGCATCAATTTTTCACCAAGATCTTGATGATGATTGTAGAGTCTGACCACAGCACATCCCAAAGATTCTCAATGGGGTTCAGGTCTGGACTCTGTGGGGGCCAATCCATGTGTGAAAATGATGTCTCATGCTCCCTGAACCATCTTTCACAATCTGAGCCCGATAAATTCTGGCACGGTCATCTTGGAATATGGCCGTGCCATCAGGAAAGAAACATCCATTGATGGAATAACCTGCTCATTCAGTATATTCAGGTATCAGCTGACCTCATTATCTGAGCTCATACTGTTGCTGAACCTGGACCTGAGCAACTGCAGCAACCCCAGATCATCACACTGCCCCCACAGGCTCATACAGTAGCACTAGGCATGATGCTGCATCACTTCATCTGCCTTTCCTGCCACATTTCTTCCTGGAAGACGATGGTCCACTATCCTTCCAGTTTTTCATAATGCGTTGGACTGTTCTGAACCCAGTTTTAGTAGTTTCTGCATCTCCTTAGATGTTTTCACCTCTTGATGCCAATGATTTGACCCTTCTCAGACAGACTAACATCTTTTCTAAGACCATGGATGTGTCTTTCCACATGGTTGTCTAGGAAATGAGAAGCAACTGATTGCACCAGTTGGGGTTAAATAACTTGTTGCCAGCTGAAAGATAATCGCCCATGCAGTAATTATCCAATAGGAGGCTCGTACCTATTTGCTTAGTTAAATCCAGGTGGCGATTTTTTTTGGCTAGGCAGTGTAGGTAAGCATTTGAAGAAAATTGGAACCCATTCATAATTTTACTAAACTCTATCAACACTTGTTAATTACAGTAACTTATACAGTTACAATACAGCCTTACAGCATCAAAACCCCATGCAGTAAACAAGTCATGTTTTCCATATTGTATTGTCTATCTCATCACAGTTTACTTCTCCCATATTTGCTTCATATTTTGCTTATGAAGGTTTATTTACGCAATATTTTCAATAAATTTTATTATAGTCACAGTAAAATATGCACTGCACTCTCTTAAAACCAAGCTTTTCTGCATTTTTAGCCATTACATGGTTAACCTAGATTTTAAAACTGGAAAGATTTGTCAGGAAAAAAAAAAAAAAAAAAAAAAACACAATATCCTCATTTTGATTTATCCAAGCACGCTGATCTGGTTTTTGTTTAAATGTTTCGTCTCACTAACTTGAGGGACTAGGTCTCTAATACCATAATGCCATCTTGTGTGATGATGAATACATTTAATCTTGAAAGCTGCTTGCAGTTCTCGCTGTTCAAATACAACCACAATTTTCAGATTTACTGGGGGCTGTATGAAAACACTGAAACAGACACAGGAAAGCAAACACACACAGGGCTCAGTGGCTAACATCCTCCTTATGTTGAGGATGAAGTTAGATGGGAAATGTAGTCCTGATTCTCAGTAACAACCATGGAGAACACTAGTGGGAGCTAAAAGCCAACCAATTAGCTTACATTGTGAAGTGAAACAGTAAATCACATTTGATTTAGCATTGATAATATCTGGTATTGATCACAGTACAAGTTAACTGGTAGATTTTATGGATAGCAGCTAAAATAAACATGCTGTTAGCATCTTCTTCCTGAGTAAGAAATGGCTAAAGTTCACTGTTTTCCTGATATCAACAACCAAGCTTTTCTGCATATCCTTTTCATCCATTCGTGGCCCTGGGAGTAGAGTTTACTCCCAGTTTGTGCTTCTGATTAGCATGTTTCCAGCTGTATTGACTGATGGTGCAACTCCAGGCTGGCTTTCCTCAAAAGGTGTAATAAACAGAACCTGGGAGGCTGCAGCATCTGCATTAACACCTTGCCGAGGCTGTCTCCCAGGGCCCAGGAGCCGAGGACAGTGCCTTCCCTTCACACCTCGTTACTCCTGTTCCCTCCTGTGACCTTTCCCTGCAGGCAAACACGCACCCCATGAGACGGCAAACCAATCAGTACCCCCTTCCATCCAGCCCAACCTCTTCTAACCCTTCCTCTTTGTCTCGTTCTGTTTTCCCTCTGCCCAAATATACACTGTCGCTGCAACTGACAGAGTCTCTTTTGCTGAGTGGTATCGTTGTCATGGGCCCCATCATTGTCCTCCACTCTATCAGTCAGTGCTGTTTACATTCAGGAGATTTTTTTGCTTTGAATCGCTCGGGCGGAAACTGATGTGACCTTGAAGAGAATGGCTGCGTCTTTTAAACCTGAAGAGGAAGGAGAACGCTCTTTGAAAGTCTTGTCTTTCAAGCCACTAGACAAGGGGGTTGTATGAACATCTTTTTTTCCTTTTTTTGACCAGTCATTACAAAGTTCAGGATGGGCTTGAATGCATCAAGCCTTGGAGAGGGAAAATGGAGTTCTCCAGGTGAAAGGAAAGTAGGCCCTCCGGCAAGGTTGCGTGGTTTGTCTTTGATGCTCCTGGCTTGACACGGGGAGCTCACCTTGACTGGGTCATTTATTCAGATGCACGCTAAGTCACCTGGCACTCTGAGGCTGAGACAATTACCTTCAGCCTTCATGGAGCAATGATGCCAGGGCACCAGAAAGCATCTATATTTTCAACTTTCCATGACTTGTCACAGTTTGAACGGGATCCAAAATGAATAATAAATATTTTCTTTCTCTCCCACATGAAAAAAAGATAAATTGAAACTGACTTTGCTCTCGGTTTTAATTAACTCGCTGGTAATTCTCCCTCTTAGGCCTAATCCGAACTTCAGCAAAGCCTTTTTAGTTGGTCTGTGAAAGAATAGTGGGAAACATCTGAAGCCCTGCATGGCACCGTCCTCACTGACACAAAGCTTATCTGAGTGATCTACCATACTACAGTGGGCTGTAAAGTTTAGATGCCCTCCCATTAAAAACGGGAAAAAAATCAGCTGTCAGTGGAATAACGTGAAACTGACAAAAGTAATCATAAATAAAAATTTGAGGAAAATCATGATACTAGTTTTGAATTGTGGTTCAACAGAAATATTGATAAACAACAAAAAATAAAAAATAAACAAGCAAACAAGCATGATGGGACTCCTGAACTGACATTTTGTTAAATAACCCTTTGAGGCAATCACTGCAATCGTGTGTTTTCTGTAACATCCAGTCAAACTTCTGCACCTGTTGGCAGGTATTTAATTTGTCTGGGACAGTTTTGTTTGTTAGTTTGTTTTTTTTTTTTATTATTATTATTACTATTATTCTTAAAACTACAATTCAAAACCAATGTTTTATTTTTCTAAATTATAATTTAGTGAATTTTTTTTTTTTTTCAGTTTCTTGTTATTTGAATTACTGTTGTGATTTTAGCCTTTTCTTTAATGGCAGGGTATCTAAACTTTAACATCCAATCGTTTCGTGTCGTGTCATATCATGTCATATTATATCATATCATATATGTCATCTGATCAAATTATATCCTGTATCATATATATTTGTGTATATTTGTGTGTGTGTGGGTGTGTGTGTGTGTGTATAGATATATCATCAGACCATCATATATATGTGCCTACTTGAAAATTGAGCTCACTGGCAAAGCCCTGTGTCTCTGTGATAAAAAAAAAAACTCTCTATTCTGGAGCCCCCTAAAAAAACATTTTTCAGGTATGAAACCAAACATTTTCATCACCAGTATTTTTTGCATCGCGTATATTGTGTTGTAGATACAATTGTGTCACTTATACCAACTCAGTAGTAGTTTCATTAGCATTAGTGCTAGTTTTGAACCTAAATGCTAAAAAAAAAAAGGGTTTCCTTTTTAATGGCTGTCTGGCATGGAGACGCAGTTGTCTGAAGTTAAGAATGTTTGTGGGACACTTGTATGTAGGAGGAAAAAGTAAGAGAAAGTTATGACAAGAATACGAAAATGTCGTTGCATGAGGCGGCCTATTTTCTTAATAGGAGAAGATGTCACTCTAAAACCTGTATATACACAGAGTCAGTGGCAGAACATATCTAATCAGGTGGCATTTAATAGCTGGGGGGGCACAAACTGCCATTCAAGAAGTCAATATATATTATGTACGTAAATGCTTTCTATGAGTTTGCCATCAACCCACACAGCAAAATACTGTAGTCCCAGTTACACAACGTTCTGCTGAAACTCTTTGTAATACACACACATACGTGTACTGTACTGCACACTCTCTCTCTCCTTCACCCTCTCCATCTCTCTCTCACACAACATAGAAATCTGACTGGTGAATCTCTAATTTGAAGAGTTCAGACAGACCCAATCTCAACATGTTACATTTTGCGTAATAATGAAGCCAAGGCCAGAGCCATGAAGTGAACTCAATGTCTCACCTTTAGCAGAGTTGCAAGCGGTCATCTGTTGGTGAGGAACTCCTTCCTGAACTTTTGTCTTATCCATTCTCTGTTCAAATGTTAGTTCAGTTTCATAGTGACTTGCTTTAACTGTGGTGAAATGCTTGTGCCGTAGTGCTTGTCAAAATGACAATGAATCAAACTAGGTCAGAGGTCAATTACTGGACCAATGAACGGCTTACATCATCACATGTGATGCAGATATTACCAACAAATGTGGTTTTTGTTTGATTTTAATTTTTTTACGTCATTTTCCGAGGATAATTTCAGGCTCAGTAAGGTAGATTTAAACAATCAGTGAAATACAAAGTTTAGCACAAAGGCTTGGCCTGCTTGCGGGTTAGTAAAGGGGGCCACAGTAACTCATTTGGGGGGACATGGCCCACAAATGACCCCAATAACGATGGAGCTTTTCCAGATGACCAAGTTGCCAGTTCCTTAAAGGCATTATACCTGACTTTACACATTTTTGAACAGTTTAGTTTGAAATGTAAGCCCCGCCCCTAACTGTTTCTCCCAGTGAGAAACGCCCTTACTCTCCCCTACTCCTCCCACTCAACATGCATGAAATAACATGCACATCTCATACTCATGCTCAAGGAAACTCTCCTGAGGAAACTCGCATCTTCCAGTGAATTTACAGTTTCAGTTGCAGTAATTGGCTGCAACATTACAACATGACAACCTAATAAAGTATCTATGTAAGTAAGTATCTACGCTGTCTCTGAGCCTGCTGGTTCTGGCCTGGAGACTCTGCAGCCTCTTCTCCGACGGCAGCAGGGTGAAGACACTGTGGGTGGGGTCACCTGTGATCCTGGTGGCTCTGCAGGTGAGGCAGGAGGGGTAAATGTCCAATAGAGAGGGGAGAGGGACACTGACGATCTTCCCAGCTGCTTTCACGGTGCGCTGCAGGGTCTTGCAGCAGGATGCGGTGCAGGCTTCGTACCACACAGCGACGCTGCTGGTCAGGATGCTCTCCATGGTGCCCCTGTAGAAGGAGTGCATGATGGGGGATGGGGGCTCTGGCTCTTCTCAGTTTCCGCAGGAAGTAGAGTCGCTGTTGGGCTTTCTTGGCCAGGGCCGTGGTGTTGGTGTCCCATGAAAGGTCTTGGGGGATCTGGACACCCAGGAACTTGGTGCTGCACCCGCTCCACCTCAGCACCGTTGATGATCAGCGGAGCATGCTGGACAGGCTCTCTTCTGAAGTCTACCACCATCTTCTTCGTCCTCTCCACGTTCAGATGGAGATGGTTGTCCTTGCACCACATGAACAGGCGGCTCACCTCACTCCTGTAGTTTGTCTCATCGTTGTTGTTGTTGAGACACATCATGGTCGTGTTGTCTGCAAACTTAATGAAGAAGTTGGAGCTGAATTTTGGAGTGCAGTCGTGGGTCAGCAGAGTGAAGAGGAGGGGGCTCAGCACACATCCTTGGGGGGCCCCCCATGTTTAGGAAGAGAGATTAGAATGAAATCAGGTAGGGTGCCTTTAATGCAGTGCTGATGACCAAGCTCATCTAATACTGATGTTTCTGCTGTGTCCCTCGTGCAGACATCTCCGTCCCAGATGCTCTGAATGTACAGTAAGAATAAATTAATATTTTAAGTCTGCACAATTCAACATTGAGAAAAAATATTTTTGTTCCACAATTCATCCAGTCAGCCCATCTTTACACCCCAGAGACTCTGCCTTTCTAGGGTGCTCTTTTTATACCAAGTCTCTGACCTGTTGCTAAGAAGCTTAATTCACTGCAAAATATTCCTCCTTCTGTTTCTCTATAGCAGTGGTTCCTGAACGCTTTGAAACACAACCCCCAAGATAACATGTTGTCCCACTTCAATAATTATTATCGCGTTTAGTATAATGTGTAATATATTGTATATGATATATCAAACATTGTTTAGTCAAAATATGTCACTTATTGTGCATAATGGACTGTGGTTTTGCTTTTAGTTTTGTAAAATGGTTTAACAGAGTTTTTAAACACATTTTATAACCATGTGTGGGTTGTATGTGTTGAATATGTTTGAATAACCATATTCAACACATTTCAGGTTCATGTCAGATTTGATTGATGTGTATTGCAGAATTGTTCCCGAGCATGGTTATGTAATACGACTGAATAAGAGAAAAGTAAAGAAGCAGTAAAAGATCTTTTTGACCTCACAGAGCCGAGAGTCTGACACACGGAAACTTTAACCTCTAATGTTGAAACAGGTCGTTGGTGAACAGTTTCTTTTTTAGCTGTTTCTTATCAGCTCAGTTGTGTAAGTGTTGCATTACAGATTCCACACAGAAACCAGCTTTATGATTTAAAGCATTTTGCAAGACAGACACCTGTACAGAAGAGAATTCTGAGAAAAGAGTCAGAATTCTGACTTTTTTTCCAAAACATGATTTTTTTTAGGGGAGTGGGGTCTCTTTTTTTACATTTTTTTTTTTTCAAAGTCCTAATTCTGAAGTGGAAAAAGTAAAAAATTCTGTGATTATTGTAAGTTGTAAGAATTTAGACTATTTTTTTCCAAAATTGAAAAAAAATCATGTTCATGTTCAAAATCAGAAATTTGACTTTTTTCTCTCTTTTTTTCATAAATCAAAAAAATAAAATACCCCCCCCCCCCCCAAAAAAAAAAAAAAAATCTTGGAAAAAAAGTCATAATTCTGACTTTTTCTTAGAATTCTGACCTTTTTTCAGATATTGGGAAAAAAAAACAACTCTTAAAGTTTTTTTTTTAATGTTCTGAAAAAAAAGTCAGAATTCTGATTAATTTTCTGAGAATTCTGTTTTTTTTCCCTTCAGTGGCCTCTTCTGTACACCTGGTATAATTAACACCGAGAAATATATCACAGATGTCTTACTGGAGTATGAAAGTAATCCACAAACTGATATTTTGACAAAGATCCTTAGATCTAGTGAGTTAAACTTTTATCCCCTCTAAAATATTTCCCCCCAATTCCCACAGCTTGCTGTTGCATCGTTTCCAATGAGCTTGAGGCGGTGCATCATCTTGCATATAAACACTGCTGATACAGTGATTTTAAAATACAGCCAGTGTTGTTACCTTTTGACTAATACTTCACTTGAGACTACAGGAGCTCTCGTGTTGTGTCTGCCAGCTACAGTAGCCAAGTGCAAAGCAACAAAGTGCACGGCCCTCCTCTGCTGCAGATGCACCGAGCCAGCTGGAAACAAGCTTGTTCGGATCGAGGCCCATTAAAATGCGACTCCTTGAACTGACAGGACAGATCTGGAGCTTTGGAGCTGGTCTCACAGCTGCTTTGTTCACTGTCTCTGCAAAAATAAACATCAAAGACGAGCAGGAGATTTTCTGTGAATAATTCATTCTGTGAGTTTTGATGCTGCTTTTTTTGTACAATGTTATTTTTTTTCGAGAAACCAGAGGAGTGAGAAAATATCTCAGTGGAAACTTAGCTTCTTGTGTGGAGTCATTTGAGGGAAGTAGGTGGTCTTAAAATGTACTCCCACATTTTCTTACTTGCAGATTTTAGAAAGAGTCATGAGAGCAGAGGACGTTTGGAGTCATCTGATATAGAGGATGTGTCCTCAATGTATCCTGTGTGTTGTCACAAATTCATGTAGCCTGCTGGTGATTGGATCAACAGTAATTAAGGCAGGAACAAGAGCAACATACACTGTTTTGCCAAAAGTATTTGCTAACCCATCCAAATTATAGGAATCAGGTGTTCCAATCACTTCCATGTCCACAGGTGTATAAATGAAGCAGCTAGACATGCAGACTGTTTTTACAAACATATGTGAAAGAATGTGTCGCTCTCAGGAGCTCAGTGAATTCCAGCGTGGAACTGTGATAGGATGCCACCTGTGCAACAAATCCAGTGGTGAAATTTTCTCGCTCCTAAATATTCCACAGTCAACTGTCAGCTGTATTATAAGAAAATGGAAGTGTTTGGAAACGACAGCAACGCAGCAACAAAGTGGTTGGCCACGTAAACTGACGGAGCGAAGAGGTCACCAACTTTCTGCATAGTCAATCACTACAGACCTCCAAACTTCATGTGACCTTCAGATCAGCTCAAGAACAGTGACAGAGAGCTTCATGGAATGGGTTTCCATGGTTGAGCAGATGCATCCAAGTCATACATCACCAAGTGCAAAGCAAAGCGTGGATGCAGTGGTGGAAAGCAGCCGCCACTGGACTCTAGAGCTGTGGAGGCGTTCTCTGGAGGACCAATCACGCTTCTCCATCTGGAAATCTGATAGAGGAGTCTTGGTTTGGCGGTTACCAGGAGAACAGTGTTTGTCTGACTCTGTTGTGCCAAGTGTAAAGTTTGGTGGAGGGGGGACTATGGTGTGGGGGTGTTTTTCAGGAGCTGGGCTTGGCCCCTTAGTTCCAGTGAAAGGAACTCTGAATGCTTCAGCATACCAAGACATTCTGGACAATTCCATGCTCCCAACTTTGTGGGAACAGTTTGGAGCTGGCCCCTTCCTCTTCCAACATGACTGTGCACCAGTGCACAAAGCAGGTCCATAAAGACCTGGATGCAGAGTCTGGTGTGGAGGAACTGGACTGGCCTGCACAGAGTCCTGACCTCAACCCCACAGAACACCTTTGGGAAGAATTAGAGTGGAGACTGAGAGCCAGGCCTTCTCGTCCAACATCAGTGTGACCTCACAAATGTGCTTCTGGAAGAATGGTCAAAAATTCCCACAAACACACTCCTAAACCTTGTGGACAGCCTTCACAGAAGAGATGAAGCTGTTCTAGCTGCAAAGGTGGACCAACATCATACTGAACCCTACGGATTAGGAATGGGATGTCACTTAAGCTCATATGTGAGTCAAGGCAGGTGAGACAATACTTTTGGTAATATACTGTAGTATATAAGCCCCAGGGAAACTTTCTCTGATGGAAGGTCTTTCAAAAAGCAGGCAATGTGTTCACCTTTAATTAAGATTAATCAAACTACTGTAAGGCAACATGACTGCGTGGGAAAAATCAACCCTACATTGCAGATGTATGTCGGGTAAACTGCTACGTCCTACACTCTGAAGCATAAATCTGGTTTTAGCCCATCTAACCTCTGAACAAACCATCCCAACCTGACCTAGGACGTCTGCAAGTCTCACACCTTAGATGAGTTGCAAACTGCAGTGTGGCAAGTCAGAGCACAGAAAAACCCTGTTAATTGGTCCAGTCTGGCTGGCCCCTGTCAGACGAGGCCTTTCATGGCCTTTTCATGGGTTTCTCCTGGGAAAACTGAGGAGGCTGCCTGTAATGAGGCACTGTACCTGGTTGCAGAGGGGGGGGGGGGGGGGGGATCAGGAGGGTCGCTCGTGGGCAATTAGAGAGAAATAATGAGAGCTTTCTCTTTCTCTCTGTCTCTGTTTCTACCCCCCTCTACACCCCACCGCCTCATCCCTCCTGTGAGAACGGTGGCTCATCAGGTAACTTTTTAGGGGAGCATCCCGTGAGAGGCAACTCAAAAGCCGAAAGCAGCTCTGCAAGAAGAATGCCGGAGCATTGCAGAGCTGCAAGAAATATGCAGAAAAAAACAGCTTTAGCTTCTCATGCCTGGCTCCGCTGCCCAGCACTGGAGGCGAGCGTTGCAGACATGAAAAGATGATGTTGAAATATGTATATGTGACAGTCACGCTGCCGGATCAAAAAGTGCCAGTACGTTAGAAAGGAGCTGAATCTGTGTGCAACATGCTATCATACCTGACATGTTGTGACTGCCCAGGGGCTGAGTAAACATACCATATATTAGCTGCATACAGGTTATTATACAGACCCAAGATGAGATGCTGCGGCTTAACTTGTATACAGTTCATTATACAAAACTAGTTTCCCCAGCACTCATGGGGTTTTAGTTTTTTATGCAGCTGCTGTTAGCTAGCACAGCTCCTCGCCTGCTTCTCCTGTCTGGAGACCGATTTCCACTTCCCTGACAGAGATTGATGTGCTGCCTTTCCCTGGCTGTAATAGCACTCAGCCTCCACTGCACTTAATATCCAAATGGCACCAAATCAAAATCACAGCCAGTCTGACACTGGAAACACCTCAGCAAAGTGTAGCGCCTTATTTACATGCAGAAAGTCAATCCATTTTTTAAGGAGGGTTGAAAGGTGATCAATAATTTACATGCGCATAAGTGCCTGATATGTGTGAAATTGTCTGCACGCCTTTAAGAATAATGGAGAGGTATTTGAACTGCAGTGCAGATTGTAAGTTATTGGATGAAAAGATCCATAAAAACTGATTGAATCAAATTGAAATCATACAGGTCTTTGGTTGAGTATTTACAACTAAAAGGACCTTAATTGTGTTTAGAAAAAATATATTGTTACTGTAATTAGTTTTGCCTGTTTAGTCAAGGAGAAACACAGAGAATACCAGGCTTCAAATGAATATTCAACCTTTTGTGCAGCTCTAACGTTCTGCATTACATCAAACTGTGAAATCCACAGGCTTAAATCACTGTGAGGCCGATCCTCCCACTCTCCTAGACTTTAATGATAATCACAGATTCCCTCTCTTTTGCTATTGTCTTGCTCCGGCCTTCAATTTTGCTTCTGCACAGTGCTGAAAAACTTGATTTGAATGCTTGTATTCATGCAGGAGATGGAGCTGCACCCGGTTAAAACGTGGCTGCTGCTCCTGCAGTGGACAGATCCTGCAGTGCGGTTGAAGGGGACTGAATACGATGCAGTCTGGTACCGAGAGCTGCGCTTTGCATCCAGCTTTGTTTTGAAGCAGTTCAACAATGATGGCATGACAGATTTGGGTTAGAATCCAGACCTTGTTTTGATCTTGCCTGTTTTTGCCTTGGAGAAGGGGCCATAAATGTTATAGCAGTGGTGGAAATCCCTCCTTGTAAATGTTCCATCTGTGCACTCGGAGTATAGCGGGATGTGTGCACGGCAGTAAAAAATGAATGTGAGGATTGTGAGATGGCCCAGGGAGTCTGTTACGCTGATAGAAAATGTAAAGTGCTATAGTCATGGATGTAATGTAGAATGATTGTCTGTCTCCCCTGTTTATTTGCCAGTGCAAGAGCTGTAATGGAGACAAATGCTTGTCTGAGTCTGTGAACCCAGTGTTTTGGTAATCTAGCTCCTCAGTATATGTGGCTGTTGTGCTAGTCGGCTCTGAGAGCTATGTGTGAAGGCAGGTGAAAGGTCCTGAGGTGACTAACCTGGGTTTTATGCCTTAATGACTCCTGGTTATTCTCAAACCTATTTCCCAATTGCCACCAGCAATTCCCCCTCTGTGTCCATTAGATGCAGGGAGCACAGATCAATATGTGATGCAATTTCCCTGGAGAATGAACAAAGCTTCTTCAGGGTGGCTAGCTGCTGTCTCCTCCTCTTTTCACCCTCTCATTCTTATTCTTCCCTTTCTTTTACACACCACTTCCTCCTCCTCCTCCATTGCAATCCATGCTGAGTGAACCTCAGGTAGGTGTTGCAGAGACAGGAGATTTAGTCCAGTCATTTATCTAACTGAGGTAAAAATGACCAACAACAGGAAACACTTTATAACAGCAGCTAAAACAGAAGCCTGTCACCCAGGTCCTTCTAAAGCAGATGAGGAATGAGTCATCACCGGTCCAACACCCACCCAGTTGCAAGGCTGGCACTCAGCTTGCCAGCAACATCATCTGCCTTACAAGGGATGCTGCCCAGCTATTATCTTTGAACAATGAGACACGGTTTGCTAGTATTCGATTTCGCAAAGGTCAACATCATTTTGCCACTGGAGTAAAGTGTTGTTTTCATAATGAATATGCCCTAGATTATGCAGACACAACATAGACTGTGCAGGCTCAGTGCATGAAAGTGCAGAGAGCAAGAACTCATGAAAATCAGCAACATTTCTTTGTTAATATTCTAAATAGATCTATTTTTTTATGCACCGTTATAGTCGTTGTGGTGCATGTTTACCTACACCTACCATTACATTTAAAATCCTGATTTAGGAAGTATATGCAAGTAATGTTGTAAAAAATATTGCAGACTTCTGAGTGTAACATAACCTATTGCAGAAAAAAAGCATCTATTAATTTATTAAAGACCTCACATCATGTTTTTATCTGATCGCTTCCCTGCAGCATTTCATTACTTTCATGCTGGCGGTCTGGAGAGCAACAAGGCTTAACGTCTGCACCAAAACAACTCAGCAACTGTTTTGAAATGTCTCTTTTATAGTGCATGTGTAACAACATGACTAGAAAACCCAAATGCATGATGTCTGTGCTGTGGCTAGTTTGGAACTCCAATAATAATTAAAAGTCATCTATTTCATATTTTGCAGCATTTTAATCAGTAAACTGACCAATCAGGGCGGGCCCTGCCCTGTGGGTGTTGCCCTTAAAGAGTCGGGAACCGAAACTGATGTTTCAGACAAAAATGAGCAGATTTACACTAGAAATCAACCTTTTCATGGCAGAATTTAGTTTTCATTTAATCTGAAGTCTTTATTTGGCCCTTTAATGAAATTTGATTGACATGTTTGTGTTATATTACCATGTGTTATGTAATAATTATTGTAGTGCACAAGACATCCAGTGGGGGGCAGAAGACAAGTATCAGATTGGCTTAAAGCCCTGTTATATTCAATGTTTTTATGACGTAACAGGTCTCAGACACATACAGTACGTAGAAACTCTAGCAGAAGCTCATGAAATGGAGCGGATCGTTCAAACTCCATTTCATCCTTGTGTCTGTTGGTAAGAACTTTATCCACTTGCCTCTTGTGTCGACATCACTGGAATATGAACATAAAGGTTTTTGTTGGTGCAGGTTGCAGAGGCCATCGGCCTTGGTTACATGGTGTTTTTTTTATTTCAGAATTTGGAATAAAATTATTCTCCTTTGTATTTACATGGAAATAATTCTGATTAGGTTATGATTGTAGTTTTGTAGCAGCAGTAGCTTAACACTACTGTTTTATTTATGCCATCATGCGCAGAATGACCGGAAATAACTGAGCGGAACGCTAGGTTTACATCACAGAGGAATTAATTAATCGAATTAAAAGAGGAGTAAACCAGCAGAAGGATTCAGGATTATTGTTCTTATACGGAATTAGGGGTTTACATCTTCTTAAAGCAGAATTAACTTTTATTCAGTATTAAAGAGGAATTAAAACTCTCATGTATAAGAAATCATTAGCGCTGATTGGCTGTTCACATGTACAGTTGTGACTGAAAGTTTGCATACCATCCCATTAAAGAAAAAGATACATTTGCAATAGTAATTCAAATAACAGTAATCTGAAAAAGTAATAATAAATACAAATTTACTAAATTATAATTTAGTAAAATAAAACATGGATTTTTCATTTTTGTTTGAAAAACTTGAAAAAAAAAAACCCAAAACAAACAAAACTGTCCCAGACAAATTAAAGCACCTTGCTCATTAAATGTAACTGTCAAAATACAACATGACAAGATACCTGTCAGCAGGTGTAAAATTCTTATTGAACATCACAGAAATCACTTGATCTCAGTGATTGAAATGTTGCTCAACAAAAATTTTTGCTTCGGAGCCCCATCATGCTTGTAGACTGGTTTTATTTATTTGTTTTCTTGTTTTTAATATTTCTGTTGAACCAAAGCACAAAATCAATGTCATGATGTTCATAGAATTTACATCTATTATTACTTTTGTCAATTTCAACATATTTCACTGACAGATGATTTTTTTCTGTCTTTAGTAGAAGGGTCTGTAAACTTTCAAGCACAACTGTAGCTAAAAACCCCTGTTATGTGACTGTGGAGGGAATGAATAATGGCACCAATGTGAAGCATTTGAGTGTTTTAAAAAGGGCTATATATGTCTAATATATTATGAATATCATTATGTATCAAGTATTCTTAACAATGTAAAAAATTCAAATCTCTTTAACCTCAATGCACATAAAACATGTTATAAACCATGAAAGCAGAATAATAAACGTATGTGTATAACATAAGCCCTTTAACACGAGAGCAGTTGTTAAATAAGTTGGAGCTCATTCCTTCTCACTTTTAATCCAGTTACAAATAAAATTTGTATTTCTTTATGAATAATTTTATTAGTTTTTGAATTTTCTAATATATTCATCAATTAAACAAAAAGAACGATTTGAGTCTTTTTTCTGCAGAATGTAAAAGTGTAAAATAGGGAATGAATAAAACTGACAGATACATGTAAGGAAGGAAAAGCTTCAAGATTTCACTCTGAAATTCAGTGGCAAAGAAGTGAAGAAAGTGGTGTAAAAGCAGCAGTTGAGTAAAAGCACTGAATTACACTCATCCACTGATTTGACTGCTTTAAAAGCCATAAATAATTAAGGAGATGCTGTTAAAAGATGCCTTACATGTCCCTGGACTTCTTTACACAGTAATATGTCAGGGCTCTCCACATGTGTTGCTGACTTGTGTTTCCATGACAACATTACTCTCGTTCTAATTTTGAGTGTCACAGTCCAGGGATTTTAGGGTGGTTTTTGACCAGGATGAAAATAAGATGATAAAAGAAGAAAATTTCCCTGAGTTCACACTCATCTCTTTAATATTCTTGGGAATGCTGGATAATTCTAGCCCCCAACATCATTAATGAAACCCAGAAATTCCCACAGCAGTACCTAAAAACAAGCCTACAAATGTTATTAACTCAGATAATGATTGTCTGAAATAAACTGATCCTGTCACATTTACTGAAAGCCAGAAGATGTGCAAGTTTCAGTGCCCTCACCTGCTCAGATATGTATGAAGAACTTAAAGTACCGAGAAGCTCTGTACCCTTTGTACAGGAGCATGTATGCTGTCAAGTGAAAGCATGCAAAATAAGCCCCAAGTCTCCATGGTTTCCCTGGAATAGTGATAGCAGTGACAGACCTGTCCTGGTCTCCACTCTGAATCTTACAAAACGACTTTTCTGCAGAGCAGCGGCCGTTGTTTCTGTGCAGAGGAGCCCCCACCCACAGAGCTCAGCCACACTGAAACCATTAACTTCAATAATTAGAAAATGCCTGGAGTAGATGATGCTGAACGCTGCACCCTCCCCCCACTAGTTTGCCTACAAAGCCGTTCTCTAAAGACACTTGAGAAAGCTGGATGTTCTTCCAGACCTCTTGTCAGTCCATTTCTTGGAGAGAAAAAGCAGACAGTGATGGTAAATTTTACAAGGCAGGTTAAGACACGCAATCAGGCCGCTGCATCGACACCAGAGCAGAGAGCTGCAGTTGAAACGTGCAGCCAGGAAAGCTGCATCACAGCTTGTCGTCATCTGGGAGTGCATTGTCTCAGTTAATTAAAGCATAGAGATATATTACTGCATGGGGTTAACAGCAGCAGCTTTACCTTTCACCTCACAATTGTTGCTGCAGAGGAGAAAGCAGCTGAGGCTGTGATGACTTTGAATTAAAGGCTGTTAAGTCCACTGCTTTGGCAAAAGACAAACCCCTTAATTTTGTCCATTTAGTGATGAGGGTACTATAACTGTTATTTTCACTTAGACAACAAAAGCAAGTAAACAACACATCATTGGTCACATTCGGTTGATCTGTTGGTAGTGATGTACTGATAAAGCATCATTTTACCACACACGCATGCTGCTCACAGGTTAAAGATGTTCAAGGGCCGGTTAAGTCCATGAACATTTGAGGAGTGGTGATGGAATACGTCCCAAAACTTCGAGCCCAGAGATTTGTGCCCGGAGAACTCGGCCTGGTGTAGAAATATACTGTAAGCCCTCTACTGTACATACATGGTAAACAGAAGCTACTTTTACTTTTAGCTGCTTTTCAGACATTGTTCACTTTAACTGGTGTGCTGTGTGTTTGCACATTTTTGTCACTTTAACAAGATTGGACAACATCAAAAAGATGGTTATGATGCTAAAGTCCTTATAGGGTTGTGGCTTCATTACAGCAAAATGTCACCATGGCAGTTGATCCTCTTCTGAAATGTGGTTTGTGTTATTTCACATCTTTAAAGGGATGCTGTGTAACTTTTGACCCAAACATTAGCCTAATGTACAGTAACTAATAACAGATTATTTCTGGGGTCAATATGCAGTGCTTGACACACGCTGGTGCTCCATGGGGGCTACCCTCCTCAAAAGCCAGACATTGTAACTTTGCAAGATCCATCTCTCATTGGATCATGTGACCTGGAGGACTTTGCTTCATGGCTCAGTGACTTTGCTATCAGCTGATCAAAGTGGTCTGCAAAGAGGATTCCAAAATAGGATAGACACGGTTTAATTTTGCAACAGTTGTGTGGCCTGTGGGAAGTAACAGGTTTATTTCCCCTAGTGGCTAAAAGGTCCATGGTATCCCTTTAAGTTTGTTTATTGTACTCTTTATTTTCCTGGTGTTTTTAGTACAACTACAGTAACAGATAGAAGATAGTCCACTCCAGAATAACTCTGTGTAACTATCATCTCTGCAATTGCTAAAAAGAAAAACAAATAAACAAAATAAAGAAAACATCTGAATGTTCAGTGCAGTGGACTGATGACCTGTCAGGTGCATGTTCTGCCTCTCCACTAGTAGCTACTGGGTAGAGTCCAATCCCATTGTATTGGAATAAACGGGCATACTGTAGAGGATAGATGGATGGATGGATGAATGAATAATTGGATGAATAATTGATTGGATGGATGGATGGATGGATGGATGGATGGATGGATGGATGGATGGATGGATAAATAATTGGATGAATAATTGTTTGGATGGATGGATGGATGGATGAATACTTGGATGGATAATTGGATGGATGAATGTATGGATGGATTGATTGATTGACATACAGACAGATGATTGGATAAATAATTTGATGGATGGATGGATGGATAATTGATGAATAATTGGATGGATAGATGGATGGATGGATGGATGGATGGATGGATAATTGATGAATAATTGGATAGATGGATGGATGGATGGATGAATGGATGGATGATAGATAATTGGATGGATGGATGGATAATTGATGAATAATTAAATGGATGGATGGATGGTTGGATGGTTGGATGGATAATTAATGAATAATTGGATGGATGGATGGATGGATGGATGGAGGATGGATGGATGGATGGATGGATAAATATTTGGATAGATAATGGATTAATAGTTGATGGATGGATGGATGGATGAATGGATGGATTGATTGATTGACATACAGATGAGATGATTGGAAAATGGATTGTTGGATGGTTGGATGGATAATTAATGAATAATTGGATGGATAGGGATGGATGGATGGATGGATGGATGGATGGATGGATGATGGATGGATAATTGGATGAATAGTTGATGGATGGATGGATGGATGGATGGATGATAGATGGTTGGATGGATGGATGGATGGATGGATGGATGGTAAATGGAAGGATGGATGGTTGTATGGTTGGATGGATGGTAATGGAAATGGATGGATGGATGGATGGATGGATGGATAAATATTTGGATAGATAATGGATTAATAGTGGATGGATGGATGGATGGATGGATGGATGGATGGATGGATGGACAGACAGACAGATAATTGGATAAATAATTGGATGGATGGTTAATTATTATGTCTGAGCTCTGAGGTGCGCTACTGTATACTTCCTCATCCCATAAAAATGGAAGTCTATATTAGCGGTTTTTAGGTTCCATAGATTTCAAGAGGCACGGAGGCATTCACATTGCGATGAAGTTCTGTAGAATCGCAACACTTTTATGAATACTGAATCAGAGTACACGCATATAGTACTGTGTACCGATCCCCGATGTATCAGTGCATCCCTACATTTACATCTAGTTTCATTCATTTTCTACTGTTCAACCTATCGGCACAAAACTTAGCAGTTTAAAAAACAAGTTTGTTCAGGGTGAAGCATACGTGCTTTTCCAGCTCTCCACATTTATGGAACTCATCTCAACAACAAGCCTGGTTACCGTAGTGATGCTGTTATTTTTGTTTGTTTTAAAAAATACAACAAATATATCTGTAAATGTCTCTTAAAAGTCTTCCAATGTCATTTGATATTTTTCTTTAAAGGTCTGGCTGACCTGGTGTTGAGAAAACTAATTGATTTATTCGGCTTGTTTGTAGAGTAAGATGGCATGTTGGCAAACATGTTGCGCAGCACCCAGATGCCACCAGGCTGCCTTAGTTTGGAGCCAAATTTTAGTTTAATTGTTTGGTGACAAACAGATTGGAAATACAAAATTTAATGTTTATAATGCAGCACACCTTTTTTTCTTCTTTTTTTTCCTGTCTGTGGTCTCCTCTGTCAAGGGTCAGTGATTTTCTGTGGGCTTGTTTTGCTGTTAGCGCCCTGTAGCCATTGAAAGATGTGCATGGTGCAGTGGGTGATCAGAAAGTCTGAAATTGGTCCAGAGAGAGTGCTGCTGTCAAAAAAAAAAAGACCACAACACTGAAGAAAAGAAATGGAAAATGCCATCCCCTGCTGTGTGAAAGAACACACAAGTTTCACTGTGAACTTTTGGTCATACAGTTCGAATCAGAGCATCAACCAAAAGAAGCAAATTCACCATGCAAGGATGATTTCCTTTAACAACCACCAGTACCGAAGCGTAAAGACCCTAGAGTTAACATTTCCACATTGCAAAGATATTTCTGTCACCCATTCTGCATTGATCTGAAAGGACGTCTTCGTCCCCCTCCTCGTCTCCTGCTAACACACAATGTTATCTTCCACAAGCCGCGGCCTCACATTTGTCCCCGTGACTGTTTGACGACTGCGGCGCTGCTACTGAATGGCACCATTTAAGAGATGAAAGAGCAGTTGTGCAAATGTTGTAAAACAGCAGAAAAGAGCGAGCTAAGTGGTGGGATGCAACAAAAGCAACAAAAAGCAGGCTCTGATTCAGGATCTAAAGAGGAGTCATCAGTACTTGTGGGCAGTGTTAAATAATTTACTCCCTGATCAGACTCAGTTTAATTAGCTCGTGTTCTGCTGATATAATCAGGCCCTCCCGGTCAGGGTGGCGGGCTCTGAACTGTTAGGGGCAAGGAGGCGTCATATGCTCGCCTGCTGTGCAATCACAGCGGGGCCCCAGGTAGAGGACGTGGGGACACGTCCTGTTGGCTGACTACAGCGATTACTAACAGGACACGGCTGCAGACCCGGTGACCCTGCTAACAACTGCTCCAGCACTTCTTCATGGCTTCATCCTATTTCCTGGCCTCAATCTTATACAATATGTGACCGGGGCTGGATGTTGGCTGGTCACCGAGCATCAGAGCCAGAGCTGTCGCTCCACCCCCTCTCTCAGGATTAGCGGCAGCATCTTTAGAACTTTCTGGAAATGATAGCGGTGCCTCTAAGTATTGTGTTGCCCGAGGCTAGTTTAAAGGAACTGTGAGCTGCCAAAGAATCCAATTTCAGGCCATTTCCCCCCTAAAAAAATAGTCTGAAGTGGAAAATCACACCTGATGGCCCACTAGTATGGCTTTCAAGCCACTAGATGGTGGTGTGGAAGACTTTGTACAAATCAATTTTCTGAAGGAAATAAAAAAAATGGAGCCAGTTTTGATAAAATAAAGAGAAAGGTTGAACAAAAGTTGCCATCCCCCCTAAAAAAACCCATAGTGGAGCATCTTTTTCCCCCCTTACACTGCAGGATCGACGTGAATCTGCCAGTGGAGGACACTGAATTCATTTTAAGCTGCACTCTCTGAGGTACACACTTTGATTTGTGACATGCAGAGAAACGGGGGGGTTGGAAAGAGAAGACGATGAGGAAGAGGAAGCAAGTGGAACAGAAATGTAGTGTCCCACTGTGGTAATTTGCCTTGGGTCTTATAGAGCTTACTCGCACTGCTGGCAGAGTTGCATGCGGGCTGATAGAGGAAAAGGAGAAGATGTGGGAACAGCGTGAGGAAGCGGCAGAATCACTAGTGTTGTGGCTTTTCCTCATAGCTTCAGATGAGACAGAGCTAAGGCTGGGAGTGGAGTCGGGGGTTTAACTAATACTCAAACAGAAGGTAACTGTGCTGCGTCTCATGAACACACAGTCATCATCCGGCGTATGTGGAAAAGCTAAGGTCAATTTTTATGGGGGTGTAGCAGTTTTGTGCACACATAAGCGCCTGTGACACCTTTGGCAGTGCCAGGAGCCCACACTTCAGCCGGCGCTGACAGCATGCCTGGCACATGCCTGAGGGGCTGGGAAACTTCCCTTCTATAATTGCATCCCATGTCAACCTGTGACAAGTCAGGCTCAACCAGCAAGGGAGCTCACTAATCACCGGCCAGACCTTCTCCATATCCTTTATCCCC
This sequence comes from Atherinomorus stipes, assembly GCA_023101725.1. Taxonomy (NCBI): domain Eukaryota; kingdom Metazoa; phylum Chordata; class Actinopteri; order Atheriniformes; family Atherinidae; genus Atherinomorus; species Atherinomorus stipes. The sequence goes on along the minus strand of JALJCO010005225.1, from coordinate 943,651 downwards.
TCGTTTCCCACCCCTTCCACACTTTCACACTCCCAATCAAGCTATCTGTTGTTTGCATCTGTTGGAGCAGCACCCCAGAGCAAGCCCATTACAGCCCCCCTCTCAGCACCTGACGCCGTCAGCATGACTCGGCAGACAAAGCAGCCCCGTCTCATTAGTCGTCTTCTTTAAGAGTATCTGTTAATGAAGTAATTTCCCATGTATACCATCTGTTATTCTCACCGGCGCTCTGTTAGCAGACGCATTTTACTCATTTTATGTTAATTACAGCAAATTTGTTAAAGTTAGTGGAGGGGCGGGGGGTGAAAATCATTTTCTCTCTGCTCTTGCAGGACTTCCAGTTGGGAATTCAGGGGGCCTCCTTCATACCTTCCAGGGAAAACCAGCGCAGTATTTGTGACGAATTAACACGGGTTTGTAAAAGTCGATTTACCCGGAAGTGGTCTTGATCTTTGGCGTGAGATATCAGGGGGTCTGTGTGTGTCCACATCTTTGATCTCTGGTGACTGATGTGTGTGAGGAAGTGGGAAGGAGAGCGGTCGCGGTGCTGGTGCCTCCTGCCTCCTACAGATTGAGGTGAGAGCAGCCAGGTGGGGCTCGGTCGTGTCTGTGCGCTACAGTAACTGGATGTGATGGGTGGCCTCTGGGGATCTCTGCCTTAGAAGTGCTAAACGAGCGAAGCAGAGCAATCACACTGTTCCTGCACAAGCATGTGTGTGTGTGTGTGTTGCAAGCCCACACACTCCCATATATGATAGTCAGTTTGCTTTCCTGTTGACACTGACTCTGAGTAGGTGTGTGTGTCTCCTATAAAGGACACTGCTTTCATCCCTGAACTAAATATAAGCATCATGAGATGGGTGATAAGATTAAAAAAAAAGCTGTAAATGTATTAAATGTTGCCAGGTAACAAGCCTTTTAGATAAATACCAACATGGCCGCTGCTGCAGGTCAGAGCGGTGATGCTAAGTGCTGCAGACAGTCCACATGTGGTGGAGCTGTAGCGCTGCCCCAGTAGCACGACTCCAGTTAGAGAGGTGGTAACAAGACACTGGTTCCAGTCTGGATATTGCAACCCCACGCTCCTCTAACCACCTCCGCCCGCCAAGTCTCAATGTGATTGTTAGCCTGAAGCCCCAGAAAGGGCAAACTGCCCCCTCCCCTTCATTAAGCAAATGGAATTGACATAATTCAATTAAGGAGTAAAAAATTCTCTTCCCACGAGAGGAGCCGGCAGTTTACATGTCGGGCTTTTGCACACCACGCCGTGACTCCTGTGTCCTCACGCGTGCACATATATCACCCGCGCAACCTGCAAAACGAGCCCTCGTGCATACGAGAGCGAAACAAAGTGTCGCAGGTTTGCGTTCTTGCCGCCGGCAAACTGAGCGGCCCCCCCGGAGGTGACGCCGCAGAGGCCCTCTGTTTAAAGCTGGAGGGGGGTGAGGGGGTCCCACAAGGCTCCACCCGAGTCGAAGTGAATGCCAAGGAGTCTCTGAGCCACTCCATCAAGCAGCACCCCCTCTCCACCCCAGGGGAACACCAGCCAATGAATTACAGATTAGATCATTGTTACAGGATCATAACGGGGATCTAATTGCCAATTTCTCTTTTTAATTGAATTTGGTGGAGTGAAGAGGACGGAGATGGGATTCATGGGACATTGTGTGGAGCCGATTGGAATCGGTCTGCTGTTGACCGGGCACAACATTTAATGAGGGGGAAAAAAAAAAAATACAGCCGCTTGACATTCGACTGCAAACTGGGCGTCAACTGCAGAAATGTCAGGCTTAATATCCATGACAGTGCCTCTTGTTTGGACCGAATCTAGTTTTTGAAATGTTTAGGGTGTGGGTCTCGCTGAAATTAGTGGGACTGTATTGGCAGCATCATGAATCACAGTTAGATTACAGCGGCCAGGCTGCAGCCCCCTGGTTTTCCCTTTTCTTTGTGTTTTCTTGGCTGCAGCCTGAACCTTTAGCCTGCTGCTCTCTGACCTAGGATGAGCTAATTGGAGTTTGTCTGTCTGTCTCCATGTCTTGCCTCCTCCACCCTTCACCTCTGAAAGGCCTGTGTCCAGTCTGACCGTAAATGAGCTGCACCGTGTTGTCTGATTATAGCTGGGTTAAATTAGATGAGATAAGTTAGCCCACATCTCCTCCTCAGCCTTGCTTGAGAGCTGACAAGCCCAATACATCTGCCGTGGCTATGGTAATTGAGATGGGGAGGGGAGGAGGGAGGGTTGGATGTGGAGGAGTGATTTGTGTGCGCACGTGTGCGTGTGTATACGTGTGTGTAGAGCTGTGTGAATGGGAGGGGGAGCCTCCCTCCGTCTCTTGTTCCTCAGTACCTGTCATTGATGAGGAGCCAAGGAGAAGCTTCAGCTTGAAGCTGTCATCGGCCCTCTGAATATGTCTGCCTCACTCTATCGCCCCCCCCTCATCCTCCCTTTCCCCGTTGTGTGTGTGTTGCAGGTTTAGAGTGTGTGAGCCGTGAGCGAGCCGGTGAGTTGTGTTACTGCAGGAATTTGGCTCAAGCGGCTCTAGAGGTGTTTAAATCGGAGAAGCCGGCAGACGGACTGGGGTGCAGGCAGCCCGCCGCCCTTACACCGCCGAGACCGACGCTCCCTCTCCCGGGTTGACCGGCCAATCGCAAGCCACCGCTCGCCCTCCCTCCATCCACACTATATGCCTTCTCCCTCTCTCGCTCTGATTCTGTTTCTGTCTCCAGCTCGCTCCGACTCCCTCCTCCTCTTCTCTCTCTCTCTCTCTCTTCGGTTTTCATTCCTTAACGCTCAATCCGTGTATCCCCTCCTCCTCCTCCTCCTCCTCCTCCTCACACCTTTTGGTCAGAAGAGGAAGAGGAAGCCCAGCCCAGGGAGAGACGCTGAGAGGATGAAACTCTGACACGCCGGCAGACCACAGGGAAACAAGAGCACAACTGTGAGTACAGCAGTCCTTTCACCTCTCACTCAGGCTTAACGCTGTCACACACACTTTGTGTCACACACACAAACACACGTGTCCAGCACATTTACTTCAAACACACTCTGACTTCACTCCACACGCACACTCGTATACTCACCAACCTTCCTCAAGCTCAAGTGTCTTTGTCTTTTTCAGGAGGTAAAAATAGAAATGAAAGAATTGCAGTGTCTGTTTTTGGCTGTTTCCATTTTGCTTTGTTTCGTATTTACGACAAAAACAAAACCAATCCTGCAAAAGTACGCTTCTTTTTCTACTTTCTGACACTTTAATCACTTTCACCTCCTTTCTATTAACAGAAAATTGCAGTTTTTTATCGTCCTTGATGAAAAAACCGCCCCAGTTATGAGGAAAATGTTTGACACACTCATGTTGTGAGCTTCTTTTGTCTGTGCAGTTATTGGCTATAAAGGAATGTGGGATCACCACATGAGGCGAGCATCCCTCTTCTTATCTCCCATCTTAAACGTATAAGCTGCTACAAGCCAATAGATGCCCGAGGAGTTAAAAAGAACGGGGGGAAAAAAGGGGGCACACTTTCTTCTGAATGGCACAAGCCATCCTGAGCAACCCTGCTGCTTATTATTTAGTGCTCAGCCGGGAGGGTGGGGGGGATGCACGCCGGGCTGATCTGCACCGTTTGCGCCACACTATTTTTTGATTATGTTCCTAGTTCATCTCTGGCCGAGGCGATTTCCTATTTCCTTCTCCCATTTCGAGAGCGGGGAGTATAATATGATAGCCGCTCACATGCGGGGAAGTGCAGACAGTGGATCTGTGCAGAGGACACAGATTGCATTTCCCCTGGAGAATGCTCTCGCTGTATTAAAAGGCACTAGAGGGGCTGCTCGGCACTTGTCATCAGCTTCACTAGTAATGCCGGCGAGGGGGGTAGACAGTAGACGTGGTGTTTACAGCCACACTCTCATTTAAAGAGCTCCCATTGGCCCCTGCGCCGCAGCTGCATCACACTGGCCCATTCCATTCCAGGTTATATTACATTTGTTGAAGCCCAGGATATTGTGTTGGCGCCTCACTTGCTTTGACAATCTGATGAGCAAATGCAGAAAATGAAAACATATATATGTTAAAGACCCCGCCGTATATTAGATTTGTTGTTGGACTATAAACTCCTGGAGTGAGAAGTAAAGTATTTGCATTTTTACGACGTGGTTTAACACGAATTGCCCGTCGATGCTTCAAATTAAACTCCTGCTTGCTTTTACTTTCTACTTGAAACTTTGATGTTCATTTAGAATTCTAATGATTTTCTGGCATGTTCTGCTGCCATATGTGATATTTTTCATGTTTTCCAAGTTGCTGCATCTAAATGAGGGATTGATTTTGACTGTTAGAAATGTGCAGTGGCTCTCGGGACCGGCCGAGGCTCCGGTTGCAGATGTGTCAGCAAAAGTGAATGAAAAGCCTGAGATTGACATCCTCGTCTGCCCGGCCTTGGCAAGTTTTCTCAGCCCTTGTGGTTCAACACGCACAGACACAATATTAAATCAAGGTAAACAAGACAATTATGCATCCTCTCCTCCTCTGTTTCCCCTCCTCACCACCAGTTCTCCCACAGCAGGCATGCTGGGAAAAGCAGGTGAAACCAGAACTATCAAAGCAGAGGGAGATTACAAAAGTTCCTTCACAAAAAAGTCATTTAAACTCTCTCAATTAATGCAACTTCATTTTAGAGTTGCCTTTGGCTTTCATGTGAAATTTATGGAATTTAAATGTGGAAAAGCTGACCAATTTAAATGGAGCTTTTCCACATTATATGTGTCATTGTGGAGAAATATGCAGAAGAGAAGGTAATAGCCTTTTATGCAAAGAAACATATTTAATTACATATATCTTTCAGAGTGAAGCATGTACCCCAGAGGTGCTGTTAACGCAAGTCTGTGATCTTCGCAATTATTAAACGGCTGGTGGAAGCCAGATAAGTCACTGCCACGCCATATTTAATACCATCGGCGCGCGTGTGCACCCATCGATTAGGTGGTTGGTAACCAGTCTTGATCATCAATACAGATCCTTACAAAGTGAGGACCAGATAGTCTTTCCACTCTCCCTGAAGGCTCAATTACACAGCATGCACAAGGAAATGTGGGGGGATGGAGATCAGCTTCTGACAAGGTCGAATTATATATGTCAGCTTCAAATCATTTATTCAGCCGTGTCTGAATGTATAAAGAAAGACACATTTGGGAAGTCAATAAATGTTGCATGCCACAGCCTTTTAAACATTTTAATCAGATACTTTGCTGATTAAATTATGTGCTCCAGAGGAAGAGGGGTGTTTTCTCCTTCTTTTCTGTCTTTTTTCACTATTTCTCCACCTAACTTTGAGATATCGGATTCCAGTAATTGCACATTTCAAATAGCAAGTGATTGAATTTGCTAATTTGCTGACTTCTGATTACAACTGCACGACCCAGACGCAGATGCAAGGCTGAAACCTGATGCTGTAATTTGTTCTTTTCGACAGATTTTTGGGGCCGTTTCCGTTTGCCATCCTTCTTTCACAATGCCTATTCAGAAACTGGTGAATGCGCGATTGACTGATGAAGGACATGTGTTGCAAACATTCAGAATACTTTGTTTTCTTTTTCTGTTGATAGAAAGCCAGAAATAATTGATTTGATGGGTGAGAGTGGGAAGTGTAGCCTTGCCTTGTGAGGAAGATGATAATTGCAGGTTGAAAGTGTTGTAGTGGAACAGAAGAGGGTTGGATTAGGACTCCAGTTGGGAGGTTTGGTAGACATACAAAACATGTAAAAACAAAAACAAAACATTAGTAGTGCTTCTAAGAAACAGCTTCCTAGCTGTTCACGGGATGTTAGGGTCAGCTCACTGAGCATTTCTCACCTTCTGCTAGTTTTTATCTATTCATGCAGACAGTTATGGTTGTGTCGGACATTGCCTGCCTAGTGTAGTGGAAGCAAACAGGACTCAGCCACTCAAAACATTTAAAAATACAACATTTAAGAACTGTTATGTCCTATCCACTAACATTACAATCAGTTTGAGAAACAGCAATGTTTTTTTCTTGTTTAGAAGATTAATTATTGGTTTAAATACTGTTTTTGTACATACAGTCATCCTGAAAACTAATCATACCCTCAAATAATGAAGGTAAAAAATCAGCTGTCAGTGAAATAAGCTGAAATTGACAAAAGTAATAAATAAAAATTCTATAAAAATCATGAAATTTATTTTGAATTGTGGTTGGAAATAAATATAAAAAATAAACACACAAAAAATAAAACAAACAGGGAAACATGGGGCTCCGAAACTAAAATTTTGTTGAGCAACACTTTGAGACAATCAGGTGTTTTCTCTCATGTTCAAAAAGACTTCTACACCTGCTGACAGGTATTTTGGTCCATGTTCATGGGAAATATGCTCTTATGCGTCTGGGAAAGTTTTTTCTTTTTAAATATTGATTTCAAACCATAATTCAGAAGCAATATTTTAAAATCAGCAGTGTTGAAGTAACACTTAAAGAGTCAATTTTAACACTAAGCCAGGTTACATATGGTCCTGCCCTGTACAGTGTTAATGTTACACTGGACCTAATGTTGAATTTTTAGTGTTAATTTAGCACTGATAAGAGTTGATTTCCATTATAGAGTTAAACTTGATCAACACTGACATTGATAATAAGCTTTTACTCTTTGAGATAAAGTAACACCCTATAGTGTTGATTTAATATGTCATTAGTGTTTGACACATCACATTTCTTAACATTTTTTCAATGTAAAATACTTCAGTTAATGTTAACTTGCGTCCAGTCAAGGTTTAATCAGGATTCCAGTCCTTTATTACCTTTTTGGCAAGTCGAGATTGTGAAGAGAGGTATAATCTGCCATCTTCAACATCTCTTTCATTTAGAAATCTGATGTCACACCAAGGAAACATAAGCTGAGCACATATACACCTCACTCATGGTGCAGGATTGAACAGTGAAGTCACAAAGCATGATGGGAAATATTCAAACTGAAAAGGGCGGAGCCTCCCCTGAGTAACTCTGATGTGAGTTATTTTTCTTTGACACTGAAAAGAAAAAGAACTTGTTTTAACTCTGAAAATTATCACCAGCACTGCTGGTCATCAGGGTGCAGTTTACTCTCACTGGTGTTGGATTTACTCTGAAAGAGTTAATGTGGTTCAACAATTCAAATTTTACACTGAGGATTTTGCTGTGTACGAAACTGTAATTTTGTAAAATATGATCTATTATTAGGTTCTTTATATTCTTGTTTTCGTTAAATTAATATTGTGAATTTAGCCTTTTCTTTATTTGGAGGGTATGCATAATTTTGAGGATGACTGTAACAACTATATTTTTTTTTTTTCCATGTAAACGATCTGAGTGAAATTTAGAAAAGTAAATGGAAGTTGTAAAATTAACAATAATCATGAAAAATATAAAAGAATGATTAAAAACAAACAATGAAGCAAACAAATTTCCAGTTCAGTTCGAAAAAAGTTGATAAACACTAAAAAACCCATAATGGGTTATTTTTTACCCACTGCCCGGTTAAAAAGGGCAGTTTTTTACAGTTTTTAACCTACTGCTCGGTTACATAGGAACCAACCCAGAAAATTGGGATATTTTTTTTTACCCAACTTTTGGGTTGAATATTTAACCCAGAGGTTGGGTTATATTGACCACAATATAGGGGATTATCACGCTTACTGGAAGTTCCCGGATTTTGGCACTTGCTCTTCCGGGCCATGTTAACGACAGCCGTTCCTGCTCTGTTATACTGTTTAAATCGGATAAACTCCAAACATATTTAAGTTTTCATTCTAGACTGAAATGATACTGGATCAAAAGCTGGATCAAAGCGATCGATTCGCCGCAGTGAAGGGCCGAACTATATAATGAAACACGTTTGTCGCCGGTGGGACACAACACCGGCACTTCACAGCATGCTAGCATTAGCCAGCTAGCGTTTACTGACGTGCTTAACATTGTGCGTCTTAAAACACACAAACATCTGAAAATCGGGTCTGTACCCCCCCCCCCCCCCCCCGTTTCCAGTGGAACAACTGGGGACTGCCAAGAAAGGAGACGCTTTCAGATGCTTGTGTGTTTTCAGCCGCACAAAGTTAGGCACGTCATCAAGCTGGCTAATGCTAACCTGCTAACAGTAGTCCGCCGACTACTACTCTGTTAAACTTTGTTAATCGGATAAACGGCAATGCCAAGTTTTCATTCCAGACTGAAGTGATGCTAAGGAAGAAGTGGATCAAAATGACCGATCCGCCGCAGTGAAGGACCGAACTTTAACGACACACGTTTGTTTGTGGCCGGCTGACTGCGCAGTCGTGTTAGCAGGTTAGCATTAGCCAGCTTGATGACGTGCCTAACTTTGTGCGGCTGAAAACACACAAACATCTGAAAGCGTCTCCTTTCTTGGCAGTCCCCAGTTGTTCCACTGGAAACGGGGGGGTACAGACCCGATTTTCAGATGTTTGTGTGTTTTAAGACGCACAATGTTAAGCACGTCAGTAAACGCTAGCTGGCTAATGCTAGCATGCTGTGAAGTGCCGGTGTTGTGCCCCACCGGCGACAAACAAACGTGTGTTTTATTATAAAGTTCGGCCCTTCACCGCGGCGAATCGATCGCTTTGATCCACTTCTTCCTTAGTATCATTTCAGTCTAGAATGAAAACTTGAGTATGTTTGGAGTTTATCCGATTTAAACAGTATAACAGAGCAGAAACGGCTGTCGTTAACATGGCCCGGAAGAGGAAGTGTCAAATGTTTCAACTTCCGGAAACCGGAACGGGGAAGCGTGATAATCCCCTATTGGGTTATTTTAATCCAGAAGTTGGGGCAACAGCCCAAATGTCTGGGTTGAAATACCCACTGAATTAGTTGGTCCCTTTTTAACTCAGCAGTTTGACCCAGGAGTTTTTAGTTTGCAAGTATGATTATCCAGTTTCTTCCAGGACAGATGATGTCCCTGATATCCCCACTGTTTAAAGTCAGTCCTAAAAAGGAGCTTTTATTCCCTCTTGGATGCCCCCTGCAGTTGTGAAATATTTCCACTCAGGACAACTATTCCTTCCCCTAAGTTACAACAAAACTAACATAACTCATACCTTCACTGTGCCACCCTGTTTAGTTTTTACAGCTTTTCACTTTTGCTTTAAAAGGAAGCCCAGCTGTTTTACTGGTTAGCTACAGGGAAGGATGGGGGTACAAAGCACTGGTGTTTTAACTCCTGTAGCTTCTTTCCCTAGAACGACTTCACACCATTACTGCAGGTGCAGAAGCCGAGCATAATGTCTTCCTGACTTCACAAGCTGCCCTAAGTGGGACAAAACCACATCACTGTTGTGGTTAGCGAGGGGAACTCCAGATCCTTTCAGACATCCAGATCATTCGGCTTTAGGAAAGAAAGCTTAAAAGGAAAGGAAAAGAAAAAAAAGCAGTAGAAGTTGGCTTCCATATTTTACCAAAAATGAATCATTAATCTAACCAATTCAGTGGTAATGACATATCGCTAGTCACTGTTTTTCACTTTTAATGAAAGAGCTCCTTCTTTTTCTTTATTGTTGTTTCTGTACTTAAAATATCTATCAGTCTAATATGTCATATCTAATTATTTAAAGACACATTATTTGCTCAGTATCTCTAATTGTTTGCTTCAACAGCTTTGCTAACAGCTAATATTGTGATGCTAATGACAGATTAATGTTCTATCCAAAAGTAGAGAAGCAGTACTCATTTAAAACTTAAGGAAGTCAGAAACCAAAGTTTAAACCTTCATGTTTGCTGAAACGGTACCGTAGCTTCCGGAGTTAGCATGGTGGATATCCAACATTTAAATCCTCTAAATTTGTTTAGCAACATACATGACGTGGCATTTTCTTTTAAATCTGGTACTGGGTTGTTTCTAAGTTTAGGTTTTTAAGGTATCTTGCCGTTTAGGTACATAAACAATTCCTGAGTGAAGTTCCAGTCACTTGCGGCTGAGCTCACTGCTTCCTGCTGGTTTCCAGCGTGACTCCTCCTGCAGCTGGGTGGGACTGGTGGAAGTTGAGGCTTTCATTGACACACTGGAAATGTTGAGCCATGCACCTGACTGCTTGTCACTTATAATAAATATTCCAACATACAGAAACATACCAAACGGACTAGAACGCAATAGATACTCGATTTTCTTTTCTTTTTTAAGGCTAATATTGTATTTTTTTATTATTATATGTTCTTTAAGGATATAAGAAATCCTGCTCTGAACATGTTATTTATATTTATGGGCTGATTGTTTATTGAACATTTTGTTGGACTTGATGAATTAGTCCATGGCTTCCTGTAAAAATAACCAAACTCTGGAGCAGATTAATTATGAAATCACATTATGTTTTCTGAAGGTGTTTAATGGCATCTGTGTGCATGAAGTCATTATTAGTATGGTGTTATTTTCTGTTAGATAAGGGGAAAAAAACAGGCAGAAACAGGATAGAAATGTCATTCTCCCTTGTTTTACTGCAATTTACTCAGACGGGGAACATATTCTCTGTGGTCTACAGACATCCCCAGACACCAGGAACATGAATATGAAACTTATCATTGTGGATCAACTCTTTATTATTTATCTGGGTATGTCTTTTTAAATGTTTTCTTCCAAAAATATGCCCTAAACATTACTTAAGAATACTTAAAACTATTTATTTCAGCTAACCAATATATGTTCCCTCTAATTTTTAATCTCTCTGAGTAACTGAGCAATGTCAGACATGCACTACGGCATCACACTCGTTAAAAACCTGAAATCAAAAGTTACATGGTTTACTAAAAGAACCAAATTAAAGCAGTAATTTCTGATTGCTTTTAATATACAGTTGTGCTCAAAAGTTTACAAACCCTAGCAGATTTTTATTATTTTTTTGGGCATTTTTCAGAGGGTGCAAATGATAAGAAAAAAATAATAATGGCACCACTATTGGGACATCCCTACTTTTTTAAGTATTGCAATACCCTGTAAAGTACTAAAACATGCCATTTTTTTTCACTTCTAGAGTTTTGGGCAATGAAATGATGTGATCGCTGCCAGATTCTAGCTTCTGTGTCACATGATGGTGGCAGCCTATCAGATCTCATCATGGTGCCTCCACTGTTAGTGAGGATGATGATGTTTTGCTATTTTTATATTTACATTATGTTTTGGTAAATTTATAATGTCACTGTTACATTTTATATTTGAACATTTTCCACTGAATAAATTTATAAATTATTTGTTTTTTTTTTTTTAAAAAAAAAGGTTTTAATCTTTTTTTTTTTGTTTAATTTCTTCATCAATATAATTTATTATTGCTTTAAAAGCATTTCCAGTAATTCAGTTCTTAAGTTTTACTTATATCTAATCTTGCCCTCGCATTCATGATATTAATGCAAACTGTACAATCCTGTGATTTTGTTTTTTTAAGGGACCAAAATATTGGTATCGATATCAGTATAGATGAAAAAGTACCATAACCTACTGGTATTGTATCAACAGGAAAAATGTCATATTACCCATCCCTAATCCACATCCTATCATTGGCTGGACCGTGTTAGTCATTGTTTTACTGTAGTTACCTGGATGTTGTCACCTTTCATTCAATGGGCTGCATTGCAAAACAGCAATTTCAAAGCATGTGTTCATTTTAACACGCAGTCAGTCAGCTTTTATTTTATGCACTGCACAGATTTGCTGTGCGTAGAGGACGCAGAAACAGTGTGCAAATGTGCACGGGGGCAACAGTGCAGTGAACCGATGCCCTCATAAGCCTGCCGGCCACCAGGAAAATGTTCTGCTGTTTGATGTTTCTGGAAATAATTTGCAACTGTCAAGCAGAAATCTTTGTGACCAACTTAAGTGCAACTTCTCAAGAGATTTAAAGATTTTTCATCCATTAAATGATTACTTTGTTGTCAAAGTTTGCAGTTTGTTTGCAATCAGTATTTTAGTGACATCAAGCTAACATGGAGTTAATATGTTTTAGTTATTGACTCTAACAGTGGATACGAGGCGTCTGTGCATAGAATCATGTCATCATCACCTTAAAGGGGACAACGTTTAGATGCGTTTAACCTTTTATTAAAAGAGTTCATGACAACATGTTATAAGTAATGACATCCTTTAGAATTTTTTCCTCTACCAGTTAGCACAGACTCCCATCTTCTTTTAAATATCTTAGGTCTGATTATTTACATCATTTATAGATTCTGTTTTTCTTTTGTGTTTGAAGAAAGTTTTACTCATCTAAATAGCCAACGCCTTTATGAAAGCGTTGCAGCCTCTGCTGCTCCATCCTGCCCCCTACAGGCAGAGGCGAACACAGACTTCCAGACACAAGCAGCAATAGATTTGATTCATGAAAATAAATGAATAAATATAAGAGATCAAATATGAAGCTGCAAGGTTCTGTAAGCGGAGAACACGGAGATGTTGTTTCCGTCCAACCTGCCACACATTCAATTTTCCCAATCCTACCAAAAGGCTTTCATGTATAAGGGCATCCAAAGAAAAGCAACATGAAATAAACACTTAATTCATGCAGTCGTATTTTTGTGGCTCAGTTGGATGAGAAATAATTTTTATCGACCAGCTCATATAAACGTTGTTTTAGATACAACTCAAAATTGAAATATGTTTAATTCTGCTGTAAAACAAAACTCCGTTGAAAGTTTAACCATAAATGAACAAAAACTACTTAAACTGTTAATTATTTGCTTCATAGTATTATGTGAGGTCAAATCGTGGATGTTTTACGGATGTTTCTCAAGTCAAATTCAAACGCTGTCACACATGAAATTCCTTTCCCCTTCATGCATTTTGGGGGACAGATATCAGAAAATTAATGCAAATAACATAAAAACCATGTTTATTCATCACCAAAGGGCAAGAAAGGAAATGTGTTTTTGTAAATTACCTTGTTAAAGTCCTACAGCGAAACTCTGCAGCCAACAGTGTTTATTTAGTCCATTTTATTAGAAAGTTTATAGCAGCCCTGCATGGGCTTTCGCCACGCGGTCACCATTTAATCAGTCTGTACCCCCAGCATTAACCTTCAATTCCTCTCTGTCATTCTCTGCAGGGTCACACAAAGTATCATCAAATATTTATAATATTAATAACTGCCTTTAGGAAGGAAAAAGAGAACATAAATAAATCTGCTCTGCAAAGCATTCGATTAAGAAGTCCATTCCATGTAATAAATGGGTGAAGGGGAAATAAAAGGGCAGGCGGGGAGCAGAAGGGGGCGAGACGTTGGAGTCGGTGAAGGAGGAGATGCCACCAAACAGAAGCAGCAAACGGCTTTTGTGGGAAAATCCGCACATTTCCTCTGTAAAGTCTGTAAATGTGCATTATCTGCCTTTCATTTGTTCTGAGAGCTAATGCGAGCCGGAGAGAAATCGTTGTTGTGGATGGCTCGAGCATCCACGGTCCCCCCAGGGGAGGGGGGGCCTCCTACATCGACAGACTCCAAATAGACAAACGCGGACACCCACACACATGCGCACACATATGTACACGAGGCTGTTTAGCATGGAAGCTGATTGAGGCAGGGCCCAGCATTAATTATCTGTTTTTCAGCCGAGGTCTGGTGACAGTGATTAGAGTGAGGGGTTTTTTGGAGAGTGGTGCACATGCGGTCTAATGAGGAAAACTGGCCTCTCTATAGAGCTCTCCAGGCACACTTGATCTGCTTTGTGGTTCAGCAAGTGTATGTGTGTGCGCGCAAGTGTGTGGGTGTGACTGTAGCTCCTCCAGGCTTGCTGCTGGGAGAGAGACTCTGAATCTGAGGTTTAGAAGCTGATGTAAGACCGGTAGTCGAGGCACTCCCAAAGCAGAAAAAAAGAGGAAGAAGAAGAAGAGAAGGTCTTTTATATAATTGCAGTCTAATTGTGTCTTATTGTCATGATTAATGCTTGGTTTACTGGTCAAGCCCTTTTTGGCTTGAGCTGGTGCTGCTTAGAAATAATGTGAATCTGGGTGCAGAGCACATGACAGCGTGGACCGGTTTGCATCCCACGGTGCCTGTTTGGAAAAAGAAGCAAGCTGCTTTCCTTGCAAGAGAATTATAAATGGCTGTGTCCAAACTTTGGCAGCACAGAGCCAAAAATACTCGCAGCACAGTAGTGTGGAACAGCAGTGAATCTTGTGTTGATCTCAAAACAAAGAGCTGATTTCCTACTGGCTGAGAGAGAGAGAGCCGAGTTGAATGAGGTTAGAGATTTCAAATTCAGAGTCAAATGCTTACAAGGTTCAGGATACTTTGACCCAAATATGCTCCGAAATGCTGCAGGGTTTTATATGTAAAACACTGTTTTATCAGAACATGACTGGGTTCAAACCGAAACCAAATGCGCAGACATTTCCAGCAGCAGGAGCAGCAGATTGCACGGCTTGAAATAGTAGTTTTCTTTCACTAAAAGCACTGGTCCGGCACATCGGCTCTCCAGTATCGTCGACTAAATCACATTTGTGTAAATGCCAATGTTGGTGTGCACCTGACTGATAGATTTCTGCCTGCGCGAGGTTGGCTTTAGGCAAAGGCCTACACGTCATTTTCCACACCATTTTGTCCCAAAGTCGATTACTTTGCCTCTGCAGCTATGGCCGCCTCTGAATTGAACCACACATTTAGCTCGCAAGCTGCCAATAAAAGTCAGAGAGCCCGGTTTCCATCAGCGTAATGATATTTCAGCCTCAGTATTAGTTCAGCACTGTTCTCCACAGCAGTTTCTGCTCAATTAAAGATGGTCCATATTTAAATACATAGAAAATCAGAGGGCTGGCCTGGCCCGTGTGCATTCAGATGTGCTGTCAAACGCTTAAATGATGGAGTTTGAAATGGACTTTTTAAGGAGCCACACGCTCCACACCTTTTGAGTTTGAACAAGGGGAGCTGTTCATTTTCAAGCTGTGAAATTTTTCCTTTAACGTCACTGATGTAGATTAACTTTTTGCAAAGGTACAGTAAGTAAGTGAAATGTGAAATAATTCATCAAGAGTCAGCCATGTACGAAATGTGATTTCCACAGGCAGAAAGGCTGGTAGACCATTACCACAAACAGAGGGAGTAGATTAAGGGTGGGGCTCTGACTCAGTGCGAGCATCACATTTTCAACCCAAACCGCCTGGCAGAGCGCAGGAAATAAATTTCAGCTTGTGTCAGCAGCGCGCCGTCTTGGTGTGGAACTTCCGTTGTCTCCCCTTCCCCGACCACTTCGGCTTTATGTAGCGGGAGCTGTCATTTCCCATAAATCCCTCGGAGGAGGCGTCCGTCAGAGCTGCCAGCTCCCCTGCGTGGAGCACCTGTAACAGGGGAGCGAAGTGACAGTTGTGCTGGGACGGTCCCATCAAACACACACACACACAAACACACACTGAGAGGATTACTTGCTGTAAAACCTTTGTAAGTTTTCCAAACGCAGTAACAGCTTCAGCAGTTATTGAAAAGTGGGAAAAAAGAAGCTGAATCGATTTCTAGGCTTGTGTTTAATTTGAGCATCTTCCACCTGCTTCCATAAGTTTAGATAAGCGCTGTTTGAACAGCACTTTTCTGCTAAATCAACATTCTGCTGAGTTTCTCTTGTATTTTGTATTTAAATCCGTTCCTGTCAGCCTCGACACTTTAATGAATGACCATATTAAAAAAATTTACAGAGCACACAAGGTCACGGTATCTGTCAAACGTCGTTTGCCACAAACTAATTGTTTCATTATTATATTTATAAATGTCGCATAAAAAAATGCTTGTGAGGTGGAAAAAAGAAAAGACTTTTTATTTTTTCCTTCTTTTTTTATCTGATTCAGCTGTCAGCACACATGCTCCATCATCTGCGCTCCAGGAAATTAGAAAGGAGAAACGTTTGACAGCACAATTTCACAAAACACAGCCACGCCATCATTTCATTTTCTCTCAGCCATTTTTTTTCTCATTTATTTATTTCATTATTGTCTTTTGAAAAACAAACAGGCCGATAACAGTGGTTCCTTTTCAGGTTATTTATCCTGGTTGCCTTGTCAGGGGGTTCACTCAAACCTTCTAAAGATTTAACCCCGGCTGATTAACGGGTGCACAGGTGGGATGTCACCCAATCAGGAGGGGATGCTCACATTATGTGGGAGTTGACTACTGTGAATTAAAGGGTGCTTTGATTCATCAACAAAACGGCTCATTTCCATTTTCATGAGCAAGATTTACAGAGATGTGGAAAAGAAGCTACATCCTCCTTTTATTCTAATGATTACAATAAGAAGAAGGTCTCAGAGTAAAGGAAACCATATTTCAACCTAACATCAACACATATTGTGTTGTTATTTAATTAAGAAAAATTAATCCAAAATGCAGAAGCAGTAATTGAGAAACTAATTTCACCCTGCTTCTACAGGTGTGAATGGACATACTGATACCCGGAGTCGAAACTTTGACACTTTGAAGCAGCCAGATACTGCTTTATAGTAAAATCCTACAGTAAATTGAGAACACTGACCATACTATGTACTCAATGGCTCAGTACGTGATTTTCAAGTTTGCAGTGCTGGTCCAAATGGCATATTCCCATGTGGAGTACTCGCCAGAAATGAAAGCGCAATGTCGACTTCTTCTTCTACGGAAATTTTTGACCAGCTTACAACCACAGCGCACTGCTGCCATCTTCTGCCGGCGCTTTTCACCTTTGAGTGAAAATCCTTCGTGAAGCCTTACGCCAAAATCTGCGCCAGGAAATCGATTTCCTCCTGCTATTGGCTGCGCAAGCTGCCATTTTTCCGCTCATGATGAGTGCGGCAAGTGTCGTCTTCTTTTTCCTCTTCTTCTACTTCTTCTTCAGTTTTATGGCAGTTTGTTACCCATTTCAGCGAGCATTACTGCCACGTACTGAACTGAATTTGGGACGAGAGAGTCCGGTGAGTGTCCACGGTCTACTCAAAATCTTGACGGGATTGCTTACGTCATCCGGGTACTTTTGCATACTCAATTTTCACATACTGCGCATACTGTTTTTCATTTTGATGCAGTATGTACTGAGTATGGAAGTAGCCGATTTTGGACACAGTAATGGTGTTTTATGTCCAGGTTTTCATCTGATGACTTACTTCTGCGTGAGTTTGGTTTTATTATCATCTCCTTTTGTCCATTTTTCCCATGATCCCGTTTGCTCGGTTCTAGCGTGTCCTTGGTTCACTGGTTGCTCTGGTGAGTCTTGACCAAGACAGCCAGAAGTCATCTGTTACCGCTCATCCATGGCAGTTATACATCATCAATGTCAGTGGCTGACTGCTGCTTATCTCTCAGGTATTGATTAGAGGACTACGCTGGGGGGACCAAAGCACTGCGGCCAATCAATGGGGGCATTTGGTTCTCCTTGAACATCTGCTTTTTGATCTTCACCACTGATTGGTTGGGCTCATTCTGGTCCTGTGTTGTTTTTTTTCTTTTTATTTCTGCTCTGTGTTATGAAAAGGAGTGGGTGGAGAGTGATGAACACTTTGGTGCTGGCAGCCTGCTGAGCTTCTCGCCGATGTGCATGGCATATGTGCGAGAATACTGTTGTGTTCCTCCTTCGCTGCCAAGAACCCACAGATCTCGCTCAGAGGTTTGATTCAAATTTTGCACTCTAATTTCAGTACATATAATTTCATTACAGAAATATGAAGACCAAAAAAGGCTTTTGCTCTCAAAAAAGTTTCTCTTGGTTACCTCCGTTGTCTCAATAGCCAAGGTACAAGTGAAATTTATAAGAAATCGTCTGTTTTCTACATGCTTGTCAGAGATTTCATAGAATTCCTGAGGGTTTTGTTCTTGTACAGCTTAGTTTTCTCAACAAACTGGTTTAAATGGGCCAGAGTACTGCATGTTCCAGGACGGAAGCACCTAAACTGACGGTTGACAGCACCCAGGAGGTCTCCAGATTCATCAGAGGGATCAACGTGTGAACTCGCAGGCACGTAAACCTGTAATGAGGCTTCCAGTTAAGCCGTTGATCTCGCTGAGAAGACGTTGTTCTAATCAGTCATCAAGGGTAGAAATTTTCTTCCCACCTCAAACTGCAGCTGCCTTCTTTTGTTGTCTTGAGAGATGAAGAGAAAATTAACCCTTTGAGTGCATCTCTACAACCACAAAGTCTGTTTTCTGGAGTCATAGTGAAGAAGGAATTGTGAAGCTATGCATCAGTGTTAGTGATGAGCAACAATTCAAGTAATTGCGATTAATTTTGGAATTTTCTTGATTAATTGAATTATGTGTGAAATTTAATAAGGAATTTCTATACAGCTTAATGAATAAACAGTTTAGAAGATGAATGAACGAATGAATGATGAAGACAAAGAGGGTTAAAATTTCTAGGATTTATTTGCTGAAAGGTAATGAGCCATGTGAACACAGATATGTGATCTGAATTTCCAGCCATCAGGTGTGTTTTTCTGCCCTAACAGGCAGACGAGGATCTCAGCACTTCCTTATTGTGAGAGGAAGTTCACAACTTTTTAAAACTAAAAAACAAAAATTGAAAATTACAATTGAAGAAAAAAAAAAAACGCTTTAGGGGGAGAGAATATTTGGGCTTTACTATTTTCATAAAGCAAGGAAAGTTTATTTGTAGAGCACATTTCATGTACAAGACAATTCAAAGTACTTCACATAAAACATTAAAAGCATCACAGCAGGGTGCAGAGGAAAAGAAAACCTTAAGAGTGAAAGAATAAAAAGCATGATTAACATTTTCTGTCTTTTGTTTTTAATTATAAGAGTCTCAAAAGAGGCCGTGAAGATTTGAACTGATTTAGATAGTAGTTACTGAAACAAATGCAGTATGTTTCAGTGAGCAAGCGCTTCTTTCTGCATGTGAATGGTGCAGAGCTTCAGTGGTAACGGAAGGAGAACAAACCTTTACACAACACCGGTGTTCTGGCATTGTGGCATGGGAAAAGCAGACTCTCCGTTAATGCTCATGCAAAGCAGAGAAAACCGAAAAATTATGCACGAGCCGAAAATGACCAATCAATACAGCGTTCCACATCCAGCCGACGGTGAATCCAGTAGTAGCAGTTAGTTTCTGAGTGTTATCTACATGTTAACCCCTAAATGCCTGAATTGATGACAGTTATATAAAAACAAAATAAATGCTGTATGGAAGAAAATAAACTACAACTAGATATCAAATAAATTAATTACAGTAACAAAACATTTAAATTAAATGAATAAATAATAGCAAATCAATGAAATTAACCAATTAATAAACACAATAAAATGGAAAAAAAAAACTGAAAACAGGTTGTCAAAAAATGTGAGAGATGTAAGCATTAAAGGTAGCTACAACTTCTTCATCAAAACAATATGTATTTAAAAAAATACATCCACAGAACATCTAGAGTAATGCAGAATAAAAGTACTTATTTTACTGAAAAAAAGCATATTAATGATTCTCATCAATTTTGATGGTCTAAAAAATTAATATTTACATCTGATCATCATGCCAATGTCTGGATTCTTTACCATTAGCATTAGTTGTGAGCTCGATTGCTATATGTAGACGTAGCATCTTCCTTGTTTTACATTTCTCAAATTCAAGCAGATTAAAAGTGAAGCAGGATGAGGGTGACGGTAGCAAACGGGCTCAAAAGCCTCGTGGAGGTTGCTGCTTTCCTCCTGGACTTGGAAGTTAAACATTTACTAATGCTAATGAATGGTTAGCCGGTTCTGTAACAATGCTAATGCTAATTGAGTAAGCAAGTCTAAGTGCCACCTACTGGTTGGGAGGTATTAAACTTGTAGTTATCACCTTTAAGGGGTTAATTACACATTTTCTCAAGTGCATCTCTTATGTGACGGCAGGTTGAGCAAAATTCACTTTAAAGGTACAATATTTAAAAAATCAAAGGTCAATGGCAGAAAAATGTGATTACATAATTCAAACTGTGTTTCTATTGATGTGTAATCGCTGCACTAGAATAACTGTTGGATGTTTATTTTCTTAGAATGAGTAATTTATATTTACTGTATGGAGGCTGCCATATTTCTTCAATCATTTTTATTACAGTGTCCCTTCATGGACTAAACAATGTGAGTCAAGTGAGAACTCTCCGGACTTTAAAACTGCTGTACCAGCTTTGTTTAATGGGAGTTAGAGACTGTTTGGGATCAGTAATGCCTTAAAAGACATAAAAAAAAAACTAGTTACTCATAGTACAGTCATAGCTGAGACCACTGGATCCACTCACAGATAAAAATGTCTTTTTGTCTGGGAGAATTTTGGTCACTAACAGCCACCATACATTCAAAACAGTGCTTGGAATATGAAGTCATTTGAAAGAAAACATCTTTTCTTTCAAATACCCATCTTTACCACTAGATGTCAGTAATTTTCACATATTGAACCTTTAAAGATGTACTTATACTACAATTTTCTGTTCCTTTCTTTTGCCAGTGCGTTCGTAAAGTCCTACAAACACACGTTGTAGCATCGAGTTATTAACGTGCAACGCCCTATTCCAATCTGAGTAAATTTAATGTTCAACTTTGAACGTATTGCAAAATTGAATGTTAAATATCAGTGTAACCCAACTATCAAAACAGCATCAACTGTACGAATAATATGATTTATAAAGTAGCCTAAAGCAAAAGATACGACTTTAAATAATGACCTCCTGTACAGTATGCTGCCCTATAGGGTGTACCAAATCATTAGAACGTCACTGTTTACTCCAATGAGCAATGTACTTAAAAAAAACTGTGTTAACATTAATAAATCAAAATTAATGAATGAATTATGATAATAATGCATTGGCCTGCTCAGCACTATAAATGAAGATGGCACACAGCACAAATGAAAAAAAAGTTTCAGGCTCGTCTATAAAACCAAAACACTTCCAGGATGAATATGAAAGTCTCTGTGGGAAGATGCAGCAGCTTTAAACCTCTATCAGATCATAGAATATGTGAACATCAGCTCATATAAAGGGAAGCAGAAAACAACATTGGAGAAGTTTTAGTTCAGGCAAAGTTCCCAAAATGGCCATTCTGGCACAGCCTGATTTTCAAAATTTTAAAAGGTTAAGCAATGATTTGGGTTCCTGAGAGAATCTAATAACCCGGAGAGTGATGGTGTTCTCTGAAACTAGCTGGATCACAGTCAATTCCCTAATTAGAGGAAAATTTTGTAAGCAGAAGCTGTGTGAGTGTTGGGTGAGTTTGTGTCATACATGAAACATCTAAAAGGGAGGATATGTCACTTTTTTTTTCTGGGTCTCTGCTGGCATGTGTTTGTATAATTTAGTGTTCAAATAACTCCTCATCTTATCACCAGCCTTTATGTCAGAATAAGATAAAGAGCCACTGGTTAATGACACAGAAATCTAGAGGAAAAGCTTCATACTGAGGGATGAATCTGCAAGTTAGGATTGTTCTGAGGAAAGACACTGCTGGTTTAACTTATTTAATATGCTATTATTTCAAGTTTTTGTATTCACAAAGTAATTTGAGCCAAAATTTATGAATGTTCATATTTAATTCAAGAGCCATCCATTCTTCCCTTCGCCTTCGAATAAGAGATTTTCATTCAACAAATGACTGTGGTCAAAAAAATTAATAAAAAAGTTCACATTTCTTCAATAGCTATTTAACAAACAGTTTTTTAAATTTTACATTGAGACTTCTCACAATGATTTGCAGTGAAGAAACTAAATTCTGTTTATACTGCTCCAAAAAATCCTCTGCTAACATCTAGTTGTGAGTAAAATGGAAATAGTTTAAAAGGCTAGCATGGGATAATCTTGCAGTCAGAGTAATTGGCATTTATGGGAACATAAGACATGTGTGCACTCTGATTTCCACTGCGAGATGTAAATGGAAAGAGTCTTTATATTTCAATATAAAAAAAAAAGAAAAACTTTTTTTCTGACTGTAACTTCTCACAAACAAGCTCTGAAACGGCAACAATTGGAGAAAAAGAGATGATACTGATCAGTTTTACATGTGCAAGACAGCTGATTGGTAGCAAAAAGGTAGCAGTACTTACTGTATGTAATCCCAGTCTTGTGTGTGCTGTAGCCTTCTGCATACTGAGGGTACACACACTAATAAACCTGTCATGTTACTTTACTATTTCCAAGGTGCGATAAAGGAGGCTAAGGGAATATACTTGCTGTGGACGCAAGCAAGCGTGCACACTCAGAACATTTGTGCACGTACAGTCGTCCTCAAAATTATTCATACCCTCCTATTAACGGAAATGCTAGATTTACAATAGCAATTCAAATACCAAGAAACTAAAAAAACTAATAATAAATAAAAATTTACAAAATTCTAATGGAGTGAAATAAGATATTGCTTTTGAATTATGGTTAGAAATAATAATAATAATAATAATAATAATAATAATAATAATAATAAAGCGAAGAAAACTGTCTCAGACACATTAGAGCACCTTTCCCATGAACAGTGGACCAAAATACCTGTCAACAGGTGTAGACGTCTTTTTGAGCATTAGAGAAAACACCTGATTGCAGTGATTGCCTCAAAGTGTTGCTCAACAACATTTTAGTTCAGGAGCCCCATCATTCTTATTTAATTGTGTTATTTTTTGTGGGTTTTTTTTATTATTTCATTTGAACTACAATTTAAAACCAATGCCGTGATTTTCAGAGAATTTTATTTATTATTACTTTGGTCAATTTCAACTTATTTCACTGACAGCTGATTTTTATCTTCCTTAATTTGAGGGTATGAATAATTTTTGAGGACAACTGTAGTTGGTGCAGCATGTCAGGAGTGTGGGGTAGCCGGACTCTGAAGTAGAGTCGATCTAAAGTGGGATTAGAGAAACATTTTTTTCCCTCTAAACCTTAATTCGTAATTATTATCTAAACTTTTAAGGAGAATAACTTAATTCCAAGTTATTTAATTCAGAATAAAAAAACATCATAACCAGGACCTTTGTCCCTGACTTCCTTCTTTGACAAAATGGTATGATCCTCGTCTTTCCACGCATGCGATTGGCCGCATACGATGTGTCCATGAAAATAAAGACAAATTCCATCTGGAGATCTGGATCTCCCCAACGGGAATCGGTTCTTCATGTTCACTAAAGATTTGTCTCTTAGAACCAGCTGGTTTAGACACAACACATCTCCACAAATGTCTGCTGATGATAATCTGAGGCAGGATCGTTCACCTAAACTTTATTTATCATTTTTACTCCACTGTGTCAAAGATGTGTATTTGCTGAAAGTGGAAAAGTAGAAGGCACATTCTCCTGTTGGAAGACTGTATATTTTAACTCCCTGCACATGTATTTTAATACAAGTTCATGTCTTACTTTACATTAATATATACAGCTGTTCCCTCTGTCATGTCCAGCACACATTATATATACTGTGTATCTCAATATTTATGTTTTTTTGGCCAACAGCACAACTTTACCACAAAATTACTTAATGCAAAAGAAAGAAAAGATGTATTTTTGTCTCAACTCATGTTCTCGCCAAGTTATTTTTAATTAATCCTGCCATATTTAGCGTACAGTAAAGCTGAGTTGGACGCATTTAGCGTTCCACGCTTCTGTTTGTGCAAAACACAGCAGCCAAGTTTGTTTAAGAGCTCTTGTTTGGAGTGTGAAGCACCCTCTGTATTATTCATTTCATCTCAGCCATTTTTATGCATCATTATTGTCACCACAAGACATAAAACACAAATCAAATGTGCAAATTTAAGGTATACAGCTGCATCTCCTCTGTGCTTTGCAAATTAAAAATAAATCAAAGGGAGTTGTGAAGACAGAGCCGTCGGTGGCGGATCGACTAACCAATGAGTCACCGCTTAACGGGAAGGGAAATGTAAAATCAGAGGGAAGATCAAGATTTCCTTCAGGATGGATCTCTGTGTAATGATTGTTCTTTGGGAAGGAACTGGCAGTTCAAGCCATTTGATATGCTCTTTCAGCTTTTGTATTCACCGAGTACTTTGTGTAGAGATGGCTCATTTTGAATTCATGAGCCCCGTCAAACAGGAAAACGAAACACCTTTCTGTGATTCACTTTCAGAGGTAAAATAGACAAAGACAGTTATGCCACTCTATTTGTGGTTCTTGCGGATCCGGAGAGTTCACGCTTTGCATGATATCTTTCTTATAGGTCTCCTTAACCTTTGCGGAAGGCTTATTGACTCTCACTAACCTTGCAGGGAGCTGCTGGAGGACAGGAGATGATGAGCGTGCTCAGTGTATGGAAAAAGGCCAGTGTGGAGGTTTTTCCGCCCCCATCCAGCCCTTACCGAGCAACACCGCTACCGACGCTTTGCTCAACCTTTGCCACCTGATCTCTGTTACCATGGTGAAGCACACAATTCTGCAAATGCAGACACAACAGGCTTGCGTATGATAACTGTAGAGTGGTGCGACTTTAATGTACTTTTGGCAGGTGCAGTGTGAGTAATGACCGAGGAGAAGATGGAAGTTAAAAGGGAAAGCGAGATTAAAAATTTGAATCGGTCTCTGCAGCGGTTAGTATGTGTTCATTGTAAGTTTTTATAGTCCCCGGTGACATATGTGAAGCCTCCGTGGCTGCTCATGCTTGAACAACTTTTAGTATCATTCTGTGACCACCACCGGCAGGATGATTGCAGAGTGCATACTGAATTCATCACTGCCAGATGCAGCAGTTTATTCATCTGCTGCCGGCTGCAGGATCATCGTTTCTATGAAACCTGCTTAAGTGAACAGAAAAAACTGAATATGATACACAACAAACTGCTGATGAAGCTAGTGCCTGATGCTAAAAGGATTCTTCCCCTATTTCCTTCTGTTAAAACACCATTTCCTTTTAATTATACATGCTACCACCAGTCATATATTTTCTAAAAAGCTGCATTATAAGATGCCGTTTAATTAGTCCGTAAGACAACGCAGGTAAAAAGCAGCCGGAAGCGTAAAACTAGTTTCATGACTAAAATTGTGCATGCAGAAATACACATTAATGTATATCAGCATGATTACTTTCTATTAAATACACGTCAGTTACTGTAAGGGTGCACACAGATGCAGGAGCCAGATTTCCTCTCCAATCTTCTGCCCTGGATGGACGGAGTTTGCAGTGTAAAACCGACAGTCATCAGTAACGAGGATGAACTAAAATATTTGATGTGCTGGTCTCAGTTTGGGAAACGTGAGCATGATGTCGTTCGTTCAGTGAAGCTAACTTCCTGTTCATATCACACTCGGTCTTTGCCCGCTGAATCCCACCCCCTTAGTCATTTTCTCCCTCAGCTTAAAAGAATTATAGATGTTTCTTTCAACAATTTTTGCAGTATTCAATGAAATTGGGTTCACTACCCCATACGCTATGATTAATTAAATATAAATGTTATTATACATCAGCTGTGAAAATAATGGGGCTGAAAAACATCTGCCAATCATCTCTACAATCCTTACATTTTTCTTCTGTCTATTGGCTCGTCAACCACTCTTACTACAGTAGAAAGAGTGATTGACGGTAAATTCAACAGGTTATAGGCAAGATTGATCAATTAGAGATTGATTGGCGAGTGTAATACTGCGTGCTGGAAGCGATGCACTCTTGTCTGATGTTTCCAGTAGGTAGCTAACAATCATTCTGCTAGCAGTTAGCGGCATTAAGACAGACGGGAGATTCTGTACCTGCTGTCTGCTAAACACCGGAGTGGCTGGTGCACGTTGTTCTGTGTTCGGGGGAGGAAGCTGTGAATCTAGCTTTCTGAAATGCCAAAAACATCTTCTATAGCGCCTTTAAATGCTCGTTGGTTTCCTTTGCTCTTCCTCATCTATCCTGGAACGGTTTGTTTTTATGTCTTCCGATTTTTACTTTGCAGGTTCAGTCTGTTTTGGGTCTTCTTTAGTTTTATATCAGGTATTTTGCTATCCTGCCGCTGCAACTCTCATCCTAAATGTAAAACTGGAAATGATCAGAAACTTCATTAATAAGGAGAATAGATGTTTTTAGCTGGATTCGGTTGACTGCTGTGACAAAGTGCCCACATAGGTACAATCAGCTTCTCTTACTAAGATAAGGCCAAATTTGGATTTTTAGGGCATGAATAACTTTATCCTGTATGCAATAATGTGTTTAAAAAATATCGTGTTCATCCTTCAGATTAATAACTTTGCATTCATTTTGTCAGTTCTAATGAGAGGTATCGGCATGGTACCCTGCCTGGTATGCCTGGTATGGTAGTGTTTTTTTTTTTAACTTGGTATCATATCAATACTAAATGTTGCAGTATTGCACAACCCAACTCCATCTTCACAGTCATGTGTTTGGGTTCTTTTTTGTTGTCTCTTTCTGACCATGTCTCAGGACAGTCCTTCCTGGATTTCTCAGCTTTTTTGTGGTTGTTAGGACCTAAAATGCCTGATTTTGCAGCAACTTCTCAGAAAAATAACAACAAACGTGGTTTTTAGTGTTTTAAGTACAGTATCTTTTATTGCAAAATCACCTGAAATTCATTTAGAGATGTACGATATTATCAGACCAATGTCAGTACAGGCCGATATCGGCGCCAATATATTTAATAGAGGTGTGCCAAAATATCGATACACTGAAATATCATGATGTTTTATGTTGAGATATCATATCAATATTAAAAAAAAAGCTTTATCGATAATTTTTGCTGACGAAATCTCACGAGATTTTGTAAGAGAACAGTGAGATCTCGCGAGATTTCGTTATTCTATCTGCAGCGGTTCAGCATGTAGAAAAGTCCTGCATTAGCACTGATGTCTATGTGCATCTGCAGGTTCAGGTTAAACTTTAGACATAGTGTAAAGTACAAATTAAAATGGGTGTACAGGTTTTCATAGAACACCCAGTTGTTTGAGATTATAATGAATTAATGACTGAAATGTTTATTTTTTATATGCTCCCTTAAAAAAAACCACCGTGCACTTTGTTTTTCTGTTTTGCTCATTTCATATGAATTAATGTCACTTATGTGCTACTGATTGATAATATTTTGTAATTCATTTCACATGGATTCACTTTGGTCAATAAATTTGGAATGTCCTCAGGGACAAATACTGTGGTCTAATGGATACATTTATTGGAATATATCGATTTTTGCAGAATCACTGTATCGTGATATTATTGTAGGCAAAATATCGTGATAGTATCGTATCGGAGGCACCTAGTGATTCCTAGCCCTAATAATTAACCAATAACAGGCACTGTTTGGTGATGAACCTTCAGAACGCTGTTTTTTTTTTGTTTGTTTGTTTTTTTTCTTTTTAATGGCAACATAAGGCCAAGCCCACCAGACGTCTCCGGTAACTACTGGATCTGCAGCAGAACTATTTTTCTAATTTTTCGATGAATGAGCAAATTAGGTATCAAAAATCAGTATATCGGCCAAAGATCCAATATCATGTGTCCCTAATTTTAAGCATTATTTAAATTAATAACATTGATTCATCCAACATTCTTTATTGAGATATTCACCGTTCGGCAGACTAATCTTGGAGATATAATTCATCGTTGAAGCATTTGCAGCCAATCTGGATGTTATTAACTCCATCATAGTAATTGTCTAGATTGTGCATTTCAGGCACTTTCTAGTGGTGTTTAGCTGTAGAAAAATGTTTCTTAAATGTAGTTTTGTTTTCATTTGTCTTCCATCACAAAACATTTTACCTCCTCTTTCATGCAGGACATTGCACCCGAAGAAAAGTCTGTAAAATTAGGACCAAAAGAGCCGTAAATATTTGAAGGAATTTTCAGTTATAACTTTTTTGGGAACAAGAACTCTTCTCAAAACTCAACGTGTCTGAAGTCCTGTGTTCTGGATTCATCTGAGTTTAGTTTTCTATGTTGCGTAAAGCCTCTGCATCCTAATGATATACATGTACAGTACACTTTCTTCCAGATTCGCAGATCCATAGTACCAAGTGGGCAAAGGCTGGAAAGAAATGCGGGCACGTCCTCTCTCCAGCGTCCTCAGGCCTTTCTGTGTTTGGGGTGCAAAATGAACATGAGTGAATGTTTTCATGACTCTGATAAACGTTCTGCATCCTCGATTTGTGCACACAGAGTAATTAAATGCCTTGTTTAGGCGTCTCAACATAACACGCATAACAATGCCTGTTTGTGTCAACAATATTAAAATTCTGCAGTTTCGGACACATTTGGACAGAAGTGCAGCAGTTACATGACAAATCATCAGACTTAACATTTACTTGCTATGAGTATTGCCTAATATCTTTCTTTAATTTCTTAATTTCTTTTTTTTTTTTTTAGTATTTTCTCTCTTTTTTTAGTGAAAGGACACCTTATTTTATTCTTTTGTGTGTTGAAGCTGGAGCTTGGAGTAATATTCCTGTCACGGTCCGCTGTAGCTGAGGTAGAATTTGGCGTGAGGCAGCCACCACATCGTCCTGTAATGCATCAAATGGAACCCATTGTATTACCTCGCTGCTACGCACCTATTTTCCTGCGATTCATTGTTGAATCCAAAGAATGGCTTTGTGCTGTCGGTGGTGCTGGAGGGAGGGGTCAAAACAAGACGGGGCTGTCGAAACACTGAGAGCCATCCCTCACGTCTGACTGTAGTGGTTAAAGGGCAGCCAGGCTCTTAAAGAAACCATTAGCATTTAGATTTGAGACTCTTCCCCCCACAGAGCAGTGGGGAGTGGCTGCGTCACACCTCAGACTTCTATGCTTTGAGTGGGCCCAAGTGGCAGCTCTGTAGCCCTGATCAATCTTTCAATATGCCTAAATTGCTTTGGATGACCTCCTCGTGAAGAGACAGGATTGGCCATACTGATTCTCCTCCAATCAATAGCAGATGCTATCATGGCTCGTCAACAAAGAAGTGTTTTAATGGAGGTCAGGGCATGGAAGATCTAATTCATTTTAATTTGTAAATTGTGGCATGACAAAATTTTAATCAGGGCGCTTTCCTATCAGATATGCAGACTTCTGAGTATCGTGCTCGTTCTCTCACTCCCGTTGCTTCTTCTCAGCCTCATTTGCATTCATGGCCGTCTGTGTGTATCCACACAGGACTGGGAAGCATGAATGTATACATGACATATATTAAATATCAGTCAGCATCGGGTATCACACAGTTTTTAGAGTCGGGAGTTTTCCTTCATAAGGTGCATCATCCTTAGCAGAGACTCACAAACACACCCCGGCACGTGTTCCACCTCATTAAGTAAAGATTGAAAAGATGACAAATATGACATGTGCAATTTATTATCTTAATTAATTCACTGTCTTCCGTCAGAGACAGACAGGGCGGCTCTGTCATCTAAAAACCGCTTTTTTCCTCGGGGTGTTGTTGCAGGAAGCCGGCACTGTGTCGTTTGCCCAGATTAGTGTAAGAGGTGAGCCTTTTCCATCTCCCCTTCCATTTCAGCTAAATTTGTCTCAGCCACAGTAATATGCACCACGGGACTTTTTCCCCCGTGAGCGGAAATGCAATTGGAATGGGATGCGGCCGTCCGTTGTGATTGTGTGCAGATGAACCTGTCTGGCCTTGCACCCGACGCATGAGTGAGGCCACGCGACGCCCATCGGCTGCGAAGGAGAGACGAGGGCAGGCCCAGGGGCCGCCGTCTCCGCACGAGGCAGCACAGTCGCTGGGCTGTGACCAATGCAATCAGTACTGAAGATCGCCACGCCGTTTTCAGATGGATTAGACTTCCTCTCAACATGGATTGTGGAAAATTGGCAAAAAGCTCCTGCTATTGTTGGCATACACAGGAAATAGGTTGCACTCATTATAGAAATATTCAAGTCAAGGGTAGTCTTAGTTTAGAAGAGAAAAAAAGCCTTTGTGCACCATCAGATGGTCTTGATGAAGCCTAAACTCCAGGATTTATTTAGGAGAGATTGGGCTGAAACATTCTGTTCAAGGTCTGTTGTTTTCTCTCCATCCGTTCTAACACAGAAATCCATGAGTGAATTATGGAGAATAATTATTGATGAGAGCCAAGGGCATTATGCTGGACTGAGAAGAGAAGCTTCAGAAGCGAGCAGCACCAACTCCCCCCTCCGTCTTCACTCTCGAGTGTCCCCATTGATTTATCAGGACTCTATTTTTAGTTGCACATGGAACAGTAATGGATTCGTGGGAATTAACAATGATTCATGCGGAGCTAATATAGTAGATTTCAGAGGCTTGATTAATGCTGGAGGAATTCACTGCGTCAACTCCCCAATTATTTATAACATTTCTCACACTGCATAAACACAGATGCTTGTCAGGGAGGCTTGTTAAAGGGGCAGGTGTGTTTGCCCTCTGTCACACTACAAACTATACGAACATCTAATGGGCTGCAAGTGACAGTATTAGCCATTTTTCCTTCATGGTGCAGCTGATGGGGAACAAATGTTTACAGATTCCTGCTACCAGGATGAAAAATTTCCAGCTCTTTGGAGCACTTGCCCTTTTATATCTGCTGGTATCTAGATACGGTCATTCTGAGGCTTCACTACGAAAAGAAAATGGATTTAAATGGAATTAATTGTTGTGAATGACATTTTATTTTCCAGTATAACTTTGCTGTGGTTCAACTCAAATCTCCTGTCTAATTAGTTCAGTGTTTGTGTCCAAATTAGAAAAGTAGACAATGCTAAAGCTGCATGCTTTTATTTTTACACTGAAATGCTGCAGACTGGTAAAATCTGATGCAGGTTGGTGCTTCTCTCCATTTTTGAACCTACGCACTTTAGAAATGCATCACAACCCTTAGCTAAGTGAACACTTTGCAGGATGTCCACTTGGATGTCCAGTTTATGTCAATGTCAATCACAGCTTCAGCCCATAAATGCCTGGGTCAAACCATTGAACAAAGTAGTGGTGAGAAAAAATAAGGGTCCATCCCAATACACCCCCTAGCCCTAATGTTTAGCCCTATCACTAAATTTTTTGTGTTTCCGTGAAGGTAGGGGTGTCCTAATTGCTCTTTGCATAGGGTTAGTGGACATAATGAGGGGGTAGGGGGTATGAATCTAGCCCTTCAGATTGAGGGACTTCAGATGCTGACTTGCTGAGGAAGAGCCAGAGAAATTTCCCCAGAAAGCTCATTTGCATACTGAATCAAGTGACAGGACTCGAAGAAAACTCAAAAATGTCCACAGATTACACATTAGTTTATAACGTCAGCCAGGCTAGCCACGCTAGCTAGGCTAAAATACTGACAAAAAGCTTGCAAAGGCTTTTCGTCAGTTCACAAGAGAGAGCAGTCGTCGATGGTGACTTCGATGGTTTTTGTTCATTAATCAACCAAAGCATGATGAATGATCAAAAAAAGAAAAATGATCGCAACTGTTAACTCCATGTCGCTACTGGCTGTGCTTTTATGGTGAAATGTATGTGCAAATGTCACTACGCAGTCGCTTACGTGCCTGAACAGAAATGCAGCGAGTGGTGTCCTAATTCCTATGGAAGATTACAAAGCCCTACCCCTTGCGGCTTCAACTCAAGGGTGTAGTGGTAGTCGGTGAAGGCTAGTGGTTGAAAGTAGGAGGAACATTGGGATTTGTCCTAAAATAGCAAATGTCAGGCAAGGAAGTTGGAAATGTCTGAGTATTTCCAAAGTTTAGACATGAGTTCATGCACAAGTTAACTTGAAGGTTGAGCTATGTCTTGGCATAGATCCTTACATGTTATCCAAGAAAGATTTAAGCTTTGAATCGGTTCAGCACCACAATATGTTAAACTATCTGCTGCTTCAGACAAGCTTCTACACTGCCAACCAGATGACATGATGGAAAATCTTATGAGATTAAAACTTCTTCACATGTGGACGGGTGGAAGCAGTTGGGATGAAGTCCCTTCATGACAAATCCTGCGTTGTTTCTGCTCCTATATGTCCACAATTTAGTGTTTTTATAGAAAGAATAATACATTTTTGAATGAATGAGATTCAGATGTGTAGTCTCTCAAAGATAAATTCAAGATTGACCGTGTTTAGACCAAATTTATCTTACAGCACCGTGAGATAAGTATGTTTGGGAAGGTTTGGCCTACGTATGGCCATAGCAATACCCTGGAATTGATACTTTGATACCTGCCAGACAAAAATATCGGAATCAATATTTTGATTCCGATATTTTGATTTGATTTTTGATTTTCGCGATACCACTGAACAGAAACAAATCATGCTATTTGTTTTCACTTCTGAGAGTTTTAGGCAATGAAATGATGTGAAAGCAGCCAGATTCTAGCTTCTGTACCAGATGATGGTGGTAGCCTATCAGATTCTAGCTTCTGTGTCACATGATGGTGGTAGCCTATCAGATTCTAGCTTCTGTGTCACATGATGGTGGTAGCCTATCAGATTCTAGCTTCTGTGTCACATGATGGTGGTAGCCTATCAGATTCTAGCTTCTGTGTCACATGATGGTGGTAGCCTATCAGATTCTAGCTTCTGTGTCACATGATGGTGGTAGCCGATCAGATTCTAGCTTCTGTGTCACATGATGGTGGTAGCCGATCAGATTCTAGCTTCTGTGTCACATGTTGGTGGTAGCCTATCAGATTCTAGCTTCTGTGTCACATGATGGTGGTAGCCGATCAGATTCTAGCTTCTGTGTCTCATGATGGTGGTAGCCTATCAGATTCTAGCTTCTGTGTCTCATGATGGTGGTAGCCTATCAGATTCTAGCTTCTGTGTCACATGATGGTGGTAGCCGATCAGATTCTAGCTTCTGTGTCTCATGATGGTGGTAGCCTATCAGATTCTAGCTTCTGTACCACATGATGGTGGTAGCCTATTAGATTCTAGCTTCTGTGTCACATGATGGTGGTAGCCTATCAAATTCTAGCTTCTGTACCACATGCTGGTGGTAGCCGATCAGATTCTAGCTTCTGTGTCACATGACGGTGGTAGCCTATCAGATTCTAGCTTCTGTGTCACATGATGCTGGTAGCCTATCAGATTCTAGCTTCTGTGTCACATGATGGTGGTAGCCTATCAGATTCTAGCTTCTGTACCACATGATGGTGGTAGCCTATCAGATTCTAGCTTCTGTGTCACATGATGGTGGTAGCCAATCAGATTCTAGCTTCTGCGTCACATGATGCTGGTAGCCTATCAGATTCTAGCTTCTGGATCACATGATGGTGGTAGCCTATCAGATTCTAGCTTCTGGATCACATGATGGTGGTAGCCTATCAGATGTCATGATGTTGCTGCTACTGTTATTGATGATGACGATGTTTTGGTATCTTTCAGCACTTTAATGCAGGTTATTGCACATTTTGTTTTGGTAAATTTATAATATTACTATTACATTTTATATATGAACATTTTCCACTGAATAAATTCAAAAAGATCTTAAAAATTAAAAGAAGTTTTTAATCTTATTTTTGTTTAATTTCTTCATTAATATAATTTATTATTGTTTTAAAAGTATTTATTTCCAGTACTTCTGTTATCAAGTTTGACTTGTATCTAATATTGCGCTTGCATTCAATATATTAATGCAAACTGTACAATTGTGTTTTTCTTTAAAGAGACCAAAAGTATCTATATCAATATCGGTATCAATAAAAAATGTACCATAAGCTACTTGTATCATATTGACATGGAAAACTGGTTAGGCTGAGGAAAATATCAGATTTTGGCATCCCAGCATTAAACAGAAAATATCAACAGCACTCCTCTCTGTGAAAAGATCTCCAATCTGTTGGGATAAAGTTGACTGTTTCATATCTGTTAACAGATCTTTTTGGACTTCTTTATTCAGATTCTTGACGGATTTCAGTTTTATCAAGCAATCAGATCAGATTTGTGTATCTGAGCATCATCAACCAACTCCCTAGGTTGCTGTGGCAACAGCACTTTTTATCCTAACACCTGTCCATGACCTGTACTTCTCCATGTTATTAATCATAGACATGATAGTGAAAGCACCTACTCTCCTCATCGAGAAGGTATTACAGAAGTCAGTAAATCTAAATATTGGCAGGTGATTTTATATGCTAGAAAACATAATAAAAACAGATATGGGAGAGGCTTAATTGAATCAGTTGAACACTGAAGGTCTGCAAATTTAAAAAGGTGTCTGAAGGCCACCATATAAATAGAGTGCTGGAGGGAAAACCCTTTAGGCAACTGGAAAACTGCCTGTATGGATCATTTTCTGAAGCCAGACCAACTCTATTCTTCCATTTCTCCACTCAAAGCAAAGATATATATATATATATATATTTAGTAGTACACAGACTTCCTGTAATGACCGCTTTCTTGCAAAAATAATCCATACTTGAGCATCAAGATTGTTTATTTGATTCTGCACCTCAAATACAATCTGCAGGAAGTCGTTTTAGAGTTGCTCCCCTGGTAGATGCTTAGAGAGTCAACACAACTCAAATTGTCACAAATAGAAGAAGAAAGTTTCCTCATACTGTTGAAATACTGCAGATTTGTGTGTTCAGACTTTGCATTGGCTGTCATTTAAATGTCTGTGAGGTGCCCCGGGTTCGTGAGGTGCTCCAGGTGTGGCCATGTTGGCCACTTCTGCCTCCGTCAGGACAACACAGTTATTTCTCAGCAGCTCCCACCCTCCTGAAGCTGTTGTCTGGGAGGTGGGAGTACGCGCAGCGCAACATTAACCTCACCCGAGAACCCGGTGTTGGACTGCATCGTAGACAAAAAGCCGCTCTGAATCATTGTTGAGTTTATGGAGGATATTATGAACGTTTTCTTATTAGTTCAGACTTGCGAGTGATTATAACACCTCCACACTATCTGGCAGGGAGGCTGCAGCTCTCCTGTTGTGTCAATATGTTTCCTCTGTCTGTTCTGTGCCATTAATGTTTAATCCAATCAGCCTGCCTGCATTTAGATTCAAACAGTGTCTGTTTGACCTTCTGCTTAAATGAGAAGGAATTGGGCATAATTACAAAGACTGAAATTGGTTTCTGACAGTTATGGATGCCTAAGGTGTATATTAATAGTTGTGGTGATGAATGCATGTGACAAGTGGACTTAACTGTTTGTGGCAGTGGAGATGAGTAGAGCTGCTTTCCGGCGATAGAAAACGGCGAGGGTAAATGTCTGCCATGTTTTATATGCTGTGCTTTCCACTGATCTGAACACATGGGGTGGGAATGAGCCCCCTGCTGATTTTCTGCAGCAGTTTACAGCAGCGGCCTTGCAACGGCCTGTCCAACCCTTATCATTACATATTCTTTAGAACACTGATCCCTGCTCCCGTCCATGTTTTACACATCCACATCACTCTAGTAGTGCAAACATGACTGATTGTATCAATGTGGCATGTTGTTTGAAGTAAAATCAGACTCTTTAAAGACTCTGTTCATCAGTGTCGCGGGTGTGCATGAAGAACATTAACAAATGAGACGGGTGTCTGAATGACTGAATGTTGTTGCTTTAGCACGGTGATGATGCCATTAATGGCCATCTTTTGTATGATGATGTTTCCAACATGAAAGAAAACATGGAGCTTTTCATTGTTCTTCTATGTCACTTTGGTTTTGCCTCTTTCTCATCTGTTTGTATATGAAAGCTGAAATGGTTTTGGATGACTGTGTTTTGTTTTTTGCAAGCAACAATCAGTCAATGAAGATAACGTTACAGTTGTTTCCTGTCGCCAGAAACTCTTTGTGTTCCTCTAGCATCTTTCCTGCAGGGATACTGGGGGATTAACCTCTTCTTCATGAGAGCCACCCTCACAGGGGGGCAGCGGTATGAAGCAGCAATCTTAACATGTAGCATGCCAAAGTAATGGGGGAACTTAAAGACTCTACCAAGCACTGGGAATGTCCTGCTGGTTTCCATGGAGATGTGCGGGGGGGGGGGGGGTCATAGTGAAGTATCATCTTCCTATCATAAACTACTGTATGTTGGGCTTCACTTCTTTCTGGATCCCACTCATTCCGATGACTCCTTTACTCATTCGGCTACTTTACTCGTTCCTAGGATTACTTCATTCATTTCCTAGGATTACTTTATTAATTCCTAAGACAACTTTTCTCATTCCTAGGACTAATTTACTTGTTTCTAGGACTAATTTACTCATTCCAAGGATTACTTCACTTATTTCTAGAATTCCTTTACTCATTTCTAGGACTACTTCATTCATTCTAAGTTTACTTTACTCATATCTAGGATTACTTTACTCGTTCCTATGACTACTTTACTCATTCCTAGGTTACTTTACTCTTTCCTAGGATGACTTTATTCATTTTCTAGGATGACGTTACTTGTTCCTAAGACAACTTTACTCATTCCTAAGACTACTTTACTGGTTCCCAGGATTACTTAACTAATTCCCAGGACTACTTTACTCATTCCTAGGATTACTTTATTCATTTCTGGGACTACTTTACTCATTTCTAGGACTACTTTATTCATTCTTGGTTTACTTTACTCATTTCTAGGATTACTTTACTTGTTCCTATGACTACTTTACTTATTCCTAGGTTACTTTACTCTTTCCTAGGATGACTTTATTCACTTTCTAGGATTACTTTACTCATTCCTAAGACAACTTTTCTCATTCCCATGACTACTTTACTAATTCCTAGGACTACTTTACTGGTTCCTTGGATTACTTTACTCATTCCTAGGACTACTTTACTCATTCCTAGGATTACTTTACTCACTTCTAGGATTATTTTTCTCATTCCTAGGATTACTTTACTCATCCCTAGGGCTACTTTACTCTTTCCTCTGACTACTTTACTCATTTCTAGGATTACTTTACTTTACCTGGTATCACTCTACTCATTCCAAGGACTGCTTTTTCATTCCTAGATAAACTAGGCTGCTGTCTGCTAGTCTCTACTGAAAATAAAGTGGTTTTCTTTTAGGAGAGGATGACATTTACATTTTTTGCTGTGTTCCATGTCATTTTTATGCATCTTTGATTTCAAAACGTACTTAAAATCTGCTAAGTAAGAATATTTGGGTAGAAAAATCCACAGAAATCTTTAATTTTCCAGCAGTTAGAATTCACCATTCATATTGTGGTATTTTTCACCGTCTTCAGCACAGAGAGAAAAAGGAGAAAAGTTCTATAAATGCTGGAGAAACAATAAATCTGGTATGAAAGATGCCTGTGGGTGAAACTCTGCACTAGATGCAGTGTTGAGGAAGTTAAATGCCATTGAGTTCAGGTCTAGGTCACATCTGGCAGCCTTTAGCTAACTCGCATTCAACAATAACTTGCTCATTTTTGTCTTTGAATTCACCTGAAGTCTAATCAACACAAGAACTGACAGGTTAAAAGTTCAAACTTGGAAAACAAATTTTTATCCAGTTTTACCTTGACAGTTGTTGCCATTAAACAAATGAGAGGTTCATGACGACAACTTCAGGTGTAAAAGTCTGAAGAACATAAAAAGTAGAACCTTGTATGAAGCAAATTTACAAAGATGAATAATATTTTCCACCTTACTTTAAATGGAGCACTTCTGAATAATCTCTACGAGTTTCAGTTCCCTTCAAACTTGCTGATGAATCTGTTACACAAGCCTCCCTGAAATGTTTTCCTCATTAATTCAGAGTCTTGGAAATTGGACTGAAATGCCGTCCGAGAACGAACAGGAGTGAACTGCACTTAAATATTTTAAAAATCTGCATGCACACCCTGTCAAACAATCCAATCTAGTTTATTTATATTTACAGGCACTGGTAGACGCTTTGATGCCACAAATCAAAACAGTGTCAATGCATTAAGAAATTTATTTAGAGATATTCTGCAGCAGCTTGGTTATTACTTCTTGTCAGATTCTTTTTTTAAAGATAAGTCAGAAAAGTAAATTTAAAAAAAGAATTTTAAATGTTTAACGAGTCTGCAGGATAATGAGTTAAATCAATTATTTGTATGCAGCTTCACACATAAAATACTTCATAAATATGACGCTGTCAAATGATCATGCTCATCCCTTATTTTCTTTTTTTGGTGTTCATTTATTGGAATGAAATGTCAAGTTCATTGTGTACTATTTCAAAAGGCCCATCTTTGAGTGAAACCTGCTTCAATGAAAACTGTCAACTAAACATGATGAAGCAGAAAGTGGAATATCTCCTTCTTAAAACTGTTCAAACAGAAGTTTGAAACAGAATAAAAAAGTATGTTTGTCCATGAGACTGGCTCAGTATTTGTAGCTCGGGTTTACGAGAACTTTAGTTGAAGTTGTGAAAACAGTAGGTGTGTTGTGATCTCTCCGGTCTGTCCTTTATTCAAAATTCATGCTCTGTGTTCTTACAAGTCAGGATTGAAGTTACAATACCT
Organism: Atherinomorus stipes; assembly: GCA_023101725.1. Lineage (NCBI taxonomy): Eukaryota > Metazoa > Chordata > Actinopteri > Atheriniformes > Atherinidae > Atherinomorus > Atherinomorus stipes. The sequence continues at coordinate 905,415 of JALJCO010005225.1, read as the reverse complement.
GGTGCATCCAGGACTTTGGTGTTGTTCTTATAGTCTGCTGCACAGGAGGCATGTTTAAAAAAAACAAAAACAGGAAGAGCTGCAGAGAAGTGTGTGTAAGCAGGACAGTGTCTGCAAAAGGTAACCAAAGCTACAGAAACATCAGATGCTGCCTGATGTAAATCAGAAGTTAAATCCTAAACTTGAATGATCTAGTTTCCGTTCATTTGGGGATTCTCTGATGTAATTTTCTCAGAAGCAATGCTGAGAATAAACAGTTTCTGCAATGTCCTGAAGTCATGCAGCAACATTACTCCTCCAGCGTGCAGGTCTCCAGCATCTCCCACATCCCTCTGGTAGATTCTGGATTTCCATAACTGCAGTCTTCAGCTGGTCCTTGAAGCCATTTTTCTGCCTGTCAGATATAAACTCAAACCAGGATGCAATGATTAGCTCATCTCATAAACCAATACTTTAATCCAAGCATAAAGAGTATTGAATGTTTAAAATGAGACATTTATAATTATTTCTTGAATAATATTAGCTCTTTGAACTTGGTGGCAGCAGCACATCTGGGCCAGGTCCATGTTCACCATTGCATAGTATCCTCTCTTCTTTTAGCAACAGTCCATGAACATCTGCGAAGTGAGCAGATGCTGGAGCTGGGAGAAAAGTGCTGTCCTATTCTTGTCTGATGAAGGTTCTAGCTGCTCAACAGTCCCTGCTCTGAAGACTAAATCCCCATTTCCACCTGCAGGTCAGGTGGGTTTTGGTACGGATATGTTGATTTTACATTGCGTCCCCAAACTGTATCCTTACCCTGGAGGCGGAGCATTAACCGGATAGCGCTGCTAAGTGATCGCATGATATCATTGCAGTGCAACGTCTTTTAACCAAAGCACCACACCACATGAGACAGAAACAAAGGAGTCAAAGGACCCAGACCCCCTGCTGGTGGAAACAGGGCAATGCTGATATGATCCGTGCAGTGAACAGTTTAACACTGTCTTGCTTAAAAATGTAAAAATGTCCTTGAAAAGACATTGTCTGGATATCCTTTACATCGATGGAGCCTCTCCAGATGTCTAAGCTGCCAGCTCCATAGGGATTCATACACCCCAGTACCATCAAGGTACTGCAAAGCAAACTGCTAATAAAGGGCTGAGTCGTCCCTCTTCCCTTCATACTCAGAAAAATAAGTGCCAAATTGTATCTTTAGGGGTACAATGGCTTGTCACCGGGGAGGTACCCTTGAGGGTACTGCTGGTGTACTCCTAACAGTGGGTATTTTGGGTTTGGGAACATAAATGTACCTTTCAGGCTACCAAAATTGCACATATAGGTACCTTGAGGTCCACTTATGACCCTTACACGGTATATAAATTAAAATTGTACATGAGGGACAGAAATCTATCCATGCTGTCCACCTATATTCTGACAGTGTTGGTAGATGTCCCTACATTTGTGGATGTCTTAGCAGACAGTGATTCCTGAAAGTGTTCCTGAGCTGCTGCAGGGATTTTCCAGAACAGAATCGTGTCTATCCAATTTTTAGATGATGATCCTTGAATGTTTTGATGACACCGTATACTGTACATGATAGAAAATTCTGTCTTCCCAGTTTTACGTCGATAAACATTATTCTCACGTTGCAACGTAGTTTTTTTATGCAGCTTGAACTCTGAACCTCTGAGAGACTCTGCCTCTTTGAGTTGCTATCATGTTACTGACATGTTGCCTTTAACCTTTTTAGGTTCATGTTTCTCCAGCTGTTTCTTTTCTTTAGTAACATTTCCTTTTCCAGCTTTTTAGCACTCTTTGCAGTCGACATGGGGAAATCCTCACCTTGTCTTCATAGCTGGCAGGTGAGCACAGCTTCAGTATTTTTGCAGCTTGTCTTGCTGAGTGTTTTAAACTGAGGGACACAGTGATGCAGGCAATTCCCAGGATGTGGATATGCTCCAGAAATTTGGTGTGACAGTTCGCTTAACTTCCCAGCTATGGAGATAAAGATGGTTTAATAAAAAAAAGAAAAAGAAGAAAATGCTCTGTGGTATCCCAAAAGCAGCTGATGCTCACCAGATTTTCCAACCTTATAATCAATACTGTCATCTTCTGAGGGAATAATCCACAGAAACCTGAGCAATCATCCACTGATAGTTGTTGATTATCTGCAATGACAGGCAGTACTTCTGTTTTCCCAATGCTGACTATCAGCCTGACCTGTTTATATGCTCTCGCTGCCACATGAAGTAAAAAAAGACATTTACTCAAGTAATAAAGAACTTTACTTGGTTAATTCCCACCGCTGGCTGCGCCACTGCACTGTTTAATAAAACCTGTAATCCAATCTGAAACTTATGAGATGTAACAAACCGAAGCTCCTGTCAAAGCCACCGTCTCTTTTTGCGACTCTTCCTTATTGTGAGTGTCGGCGTTCATTTATCACATGTTGTCAGCAAGGCAGCTATTTTTCTCTGAGCACAATAAAGAAGTACAGAGGCGTCTAAAAAGGCAAAAGCATATCAACAGGGCCTCTCTCTCTGAATAAAAATAAAAAAATGCAGCAACAGCAAATCTACACTGAACGCAACTGGTCGTGGCTGTTTCATATATTTCTGCGGAGGAGTAATCAATGACAAGCATACAGTCCTGTTTTGGTTTATTCTTTCACAGATGGGAAGCATCAAAACGCTTTTAAGGAGAATATATGATACTTGTGTTCTGCAAACCACGAAAAAGGGTTTCTCTCTTTTTGTTATTTGTGATGACTGCAATGATTTTTTTGGCTGGTTGGGACCCAAAATGTGATAAAATCAGACCAAAGTCAGGAAGATAAAACCTCTTAGTCTTAAATTGATTCAGTGAGGTTACTGTTGTACCTTTTGCCCTGGTTTGTAGCAGTATGTTCTGTATGCCACATGTTGTTTGGGGGGAAGGAGCTTGGTCAATTTTGGTAATTTATCAAATGGTAGAAGACAGAAGTGTACTGGGAGATAAACAGCTGGAGGCCAGGTTCAAGAGAAAAAAGCTTGCTGGCTTGTTAAATTAAAGAATGGGTTTGTTTGACTTAATTTTGTTTTTAAGGTTGTTGGATTGGAATATTTTTGCAGGAAAATACAAACCAAACAAATGGGAATGCGTTATTTCAGCTGGTGGGTGGTAAAATTAATAGATCCCAAGTTTACAAAGTCTTACAATAAGTCTAACATATTGTATCAAAAGTTCAGTTTGTTGGCACATAGTTGGAGCAACAGATAAAATACAGGACTGTAATCACAGCGTAAGTCATATCTGAGCTATGAAAAAGTTTTCCCACCTGTGGGAGCATTAAAATTTCCCCTCCCAACCTCTGGCCTTGTAATGCAATATGAAACATGGGCGGAAAGCGGGGACAAGTGGGGGCCGCCGTCCTTTCACCTGGTCGCCCAGTCCAGCAGACAGCGCCGGCCGTAGGTCCACTCGCCTCATTTCCATCCCCTTGGCACGCCGGGTAATAGAGATCAGTAATTGGTTGCTATAAATCCCGGCCGAGGACAAGGTGGGTCAGAACGGGCTGATTACTTAGGCATTACAGTCAATCTAAGCAAGTCCTTGAATTGAAAGATTTGGTGAGGTGGATTCTCATTATCGGGCTCAGTGCATGCATGCGTTTGTGGGAAAGAGGAAGGGCCAAGGTCCCCTTCCCATCCCCTGCTGCGGGACGACATTATGCAATGCTCCAATGCCCTCAACCGCACCGACTCGTAAACATCACAACAAATTTATTTTCCTCACCCCACACAGTTTTATAAGAATGTTTTTCAGGATTGTCTGAGTGGTTGAAGGGCCCGCTTGGAGTTTTAACACTCCCACGGACCTCTGCCTGGCTCTCTCTGCAGGTTCAGTGTTAAATCACGGGTCGTGTTCGGATTCAGTTTGCAACAGGAGGGCAAGCCGAACTCCATCTCCTGGCACCTGCCTCCACCGCCCTGTTTATCTTTGAGTGTTGCCAACAAACAAGCTCTCAAGGTGATTAGCTCTGTCATTTAACATGAAACAGATTGATGGCCATGTGGCGAAATACACCTTTTTGTTATTTTTCATCCCCAAGCCTATGAGCGTAATCCATTTTAAGCTTCTCGCTATGAAGAAGAGTGTATGGAAGATGAATTAGAGTGTAAAGCTGATAGTCTTTCTCAGCATTCTCTCCAGCTGGAGGTGTGACTTTCTGAATTATGGGAACAGTAGTTTCTGCTCCAACCCCTTTAAGTTCTCCGATGCGCCTTTTATACTCCTGTATCTGGAGCACATCGACACATTCTGACTGTGAATCTTCAAATCACAAGTTTCCCTTTCTCCTTTGTGCCATTGTTGCTCAAAAAGTCTTTGATTCCCACTCTTCAAAGTCATTTGTCTAAAAAAAAAAAAAAAAAAAACCCTCAAATCAGTCCAAAATGTAAAACTCATGTCATGAATAGTGATGTGGCTGGGGGTCCCAAATATGAGCTAAATGAGCAAATGTGATAAATTAACTTAGCATACGTTTAGCGAGAAAAGGGAGGGAGAAAAGAAATAATAAGTAGAAAAGATATATGACACATTGATGGTGCAGCAGCGGTGCAAACCCCTGCAGTGTGAAGTGCTCCCACTCAGAGAAGCTCTCATGCTAGCATCATCCCTCGACTCCGATAACAGCATGCTACTTCACTTAGCAGCCTCCATTTGGGATGCAGCACAAACACGGTTTTAGCGCTTTTATCTTAATGCACTGCAACACTCTGTAGCTCTAAAGGCATGATTATTGTACAGAGAGAGGAGCCGCATGCATTTAAGCAAGACTTATTTAGACAGAAACTTAGCACCAACCTAACCACTCAAGGGCAGATGGCTTTGTGATTCGCATTGCTCATTCTGTTCATTTTGTTAAATGGACTCTTTGCATATCTTTTAATATAACACTAATTCTTTGCATCATTATCCCAGTTTAAACCATAATATCCTACTGAGTGTGTTTACTGTTTTGGAGTGCGCTTTATCTGCCAGATAACAGACTGTTGTCACTTTAACCATCTGCTGGCTGGTTTAGCCGTAAAATACTCCACAAGGAAGAATTTTAGCTTTAAAAAGGGATGACAGGGAAGTTGGATTGCTTATTTACATTTTTTATCCTCTTGACGGGAGCGGAGTGGCATATGGCCACTGTCAGGTTTTGCTGTGAGGGGCAGGTGTGGGGGTGAAGCCTCGGCAACGCGATGCCCCCCCCCCTCATATCTACAGCAGCGAGGACCAAACGTCTGTCACCCCCAGGTCTGAGCACGCTCGGACCCAACGTGGCAGTGAGGCATGTTCTCACACTTTCAGAGGCCACTGATTTAATAGAGGAGCGGCGTGTCAGCGCTGACCTCATCCTGTGATGTCTTCACAGTTAATGCCTCAACATGCGACAATGACACCCAGCAAGACAAACAGTAAAACAGGAAGATGGATTGGCAGAGGGGCTCGTACGTCTCTCTCTCTCTCTCTTTCTGGACAGAGGAGAGTGACGGACAATGTACACGAACGCAGCAACATCAACAGGAAATGACAAAATCAAGTGTGGTGCACTTTACTTTTTGACAGGTTTCATGTAAAATTACATCACATTATGTCACGCCACATAACATCACGCCAGGTTGCAGTGGTCTGGGTGGGCATTTCTACTGTAGTACGGAGCTGAGAGCATTCCTGATTGTTGGAAAAGAGGCGAAGAGACAGTATCAACCTCCTGATATAAAGCCGAAACGTTCAAGAACTGATCTAACAGACCAAGAAGGATAATTGAGTCAAAATATCAAAGAAATCAAAGCTTTTACACCTAGTTAGCAAAGAAAGTACACTTTTGGATTCAGGGATCATTGCTTCCTAATCACAGGAAATGCATTTGTCCTTCTGCAATATTTCCAATATAGATCGTTCTTCTATTGCTGTTAAATTTGGATTAAGTACAGCCATGCTACAGCCTGGTCATTACCTCTAGTCTCAGAGGAAATTAGCTGCCACTTAGCCAAACTGACCAGCCATTGGCCTCATGCAGTGAAAGTCGAAAAGTACCTTTGCAAGAAATATTAGTTAATGAGTTATAGGACCCTTGGAAGTCCTTAAAAGAAACCGGTAATCATATATAGTGTAGGAAGTGGGGCGACAGGTCAGGAGGGAGACATCATCATCCTCATTGTTGTAAAGTTGGTACCAAGCCCAATTAGGAAGTCCTGACAACCTGGATGCAAGGGCAGCTGACCTGAGATGGACAGTCAAAGATAAACTGGAAACTTTGCCACGACTGAGGTTTTACCTAACTTTAACAAAGGCCTGGTTCTTACTCAGGGTCCAACTCGGGATGGGAAGGTTTGCTATGGTTTGGTTTCTGCATCCAAACTTACCTGGAAGGTGAGATAGCAATCAGCTACCTAGCAAGTGTGACGTGGATTACTGGAAACAACATCATTTAATATATTTTTATAGCCTAAACAGTAGAACATTGCACGTTCTATTTGCGCGTTCATGCGAGTTCACGACAAAACGGAAGCCGCGGTGTTCAGTGACTACTCTGCCGATAATGCAAGTGTAGAAGAAGAAATTCTCTGTTTACATCGTGCTAAGAGCGAATGAGCTGTGGACAAACACAAGAGGGGTTGGATATTGATTTAAAACAAGAAAAAAAGAAAAAGAGAACGCATGATCTTCTCTGCCGCAGCTTCCGTAGTGTCATGAACTCGCACGAATATGAAATAGAAGGTCCAGTGTTCTTTTCTTTTGTTTAGGCTATAGAAATATACTAAAAGATGTTGTTTCAAGTAAATTATGGATGCTACCCACTCGGACACTTGATTACATTAGACAAGCAGTATTATTCCTTTTTTTTTGACTTTTTTGGACCTTTTTGTTGACACCGGTGAACTCCATTATATGAAAGTTGGGGGAAAACAAAACCTGTCCAATCTCCGGATGCACTTGAGATTAAAAAATGTGCTCCACAGTCTTGCTCAGCATGAGGGTAAGTAGAAAATGAAGGCACATCATTTTGTGGGTGTACTATTGCTTTAAAACAATGAAAAGTGCAACACAGAAACCCTTATTGGCATGTGGTGTCCAACATCGACACAGGTCAGATTGTTAATTCAAACACCCATTCCAGTTTTTGTCTGTGGAAACTTATCAAGTGCGTATCGTCCCATCCTGAGCCAGACCCATTGGTGGAAACAGAGCTCTGGCACCTTTTCGAGCTCTGCTAGGAGATGCAGCTCTACATACTACAGCTACCAGGGTCATCACAGAGACCAGTAAGCTGATATATACTACAGTTATACTACACATGCTTGGCTGCAAGATGATTAACCACACAAGGAGCAATAAGAAGAAGGTTAAGATCAAGGCAACATGGAGAGGAGTTGACCTACTGAACTGCAAAGAGGTGCAAAGAAAAAAGAGAAAATAGCTTGAAAATACAAAGAGGTGCCCATACCTGCAGGATACTGCCAAACAAAGAAGCACAGCTCTGGCCACACGGCTGAGAAGATGTACCGAAGAAGCAGCAGCAGCCAGGAGCATAAATCGGATGATCTCCCTGAACAATCCAAAGAGCACTCTCAGTGGCAGGGTAATAAGATGAGAATAGACCCACCTAAGGCTGAGACTGAGCAATACTGGAAGAGTATATGGAAGAGAGAAGCATCACATAACACCAGCGCTTCATGGCTAATGGATCTTAGAGCTGAAGAGTTGGAGTACACCAGGTCCTGACATGATACCGACTGGCTAAAAAAACTAACTTCACTCCATGAAGCAGCTGCCACTGGATTGAACTCATTCCTAATGGCTAACTGTATATTTAAGTTCCCAAGGTTGGCCATTTTAGCTAAGACGACTAATGCTAAATCGAAAGGCAGAGTATATTTTCGCATTACACTAAGCCGAGTCTCTCACACTTTAAGAGGTCACTGATTTATGGCCAGAGACATTGCAGTCTAAGCAAGCAAAATATTACACTTAAGGTTTGGATTTCAGAGCACAAATCTGGTTTTTCATGTGAGCAATTAGCAAAAAATCGCGGAGACACAGAGAGAAAATAATAGAAATAATTTTTTTTTTTTTTAATTGCAGTATAAGTCCTGAGTTTGTTTGCTCTGTTTTTTGGTTTTGGCATGTGGGCGCAGGGGGTGAGTTTAGTTTGTGAGATAACAAGAAACAGGAAGTAGAATTTTGCATCATCGCCCTAAGAGGCAAACTTGGCTCCAAATCAGAGCAAATGCCCAGAGACTCCCATGTTAAAAAGACCAACTTCACAACTGAAATAAACATGTTTACAGCAGAAATAAACATGTTTACAGCAGAAATAAACATGTTTACAGCCTAGATCATTTTAGCTTTGATAAATCAACCTTCGTGTCAACTGTGAGGGGGGCACATTTTTTATTACTCATTCATTTAGATGTTATTTAATCTTGGAATTACACATAATCAGGGGCGTGTGCTTTTGATTGACAGGCATCAGAGCGTGTGTCGGTTTAGCTGTGGTAGCTAATAGTTAGCTCCCCGCTTGTTCCCAGGAAGGCCTCAGCCTGTAGCAGAGTTGCACAACGCTGGTTTTTAGCTGGTTAGCAGCGTGTCTTACCTTTCGACCGCCTATCTTGGTTTGTTTCTGTTCATTTTGGAAGTAGTGTGGTTAGCATTAGCATGGCTGTCAATCATTTGCTCCGCGGCTTGGGGCGGCCTTGTCGTTGCCCGTTTTAGTATTTTCTGGGAGTGACGACACGCGCAACACGGTAAGATGGCGACGGTGGGAAAAGCCCACTTCACTTTTATCTCTTCAGATGTAACAGGATACTATGTCCATTATTTTCGAAGTCCTTGCATAGCCCTCAACTTTGCTTTCCAACTTCACAGACTTTTCCTGCTCAGTAACAGACATTTTCTATCAATACTGATAACCAGTGATGACAGGCAGCCATTTTGGAAGAAGGCTCTCTGAACATATATCCTTTTATTATAATGTATGTATTATCTGTTCCTTGGGGATGTATTTCTTTTCAGTGAGACTTACCTTAGATTTTTTAGTTATTGATGACTTTTACATTTTGGTCGGTTGGAGTTCAAGTCAAACTGATTAATGATGTAACTGTTGATTTTCTTCTTTTTCCTCAAAGGCATTTTGAGGTAAATGTTCCATTTATAGCCACATGAGGCTGCCATTGACATAAGTATGAAGTCAAGGGAGACTTTTAGTGTTTTTGCTTCACTCCTAAGATACTACAGTATGTATTTAAAGAAAAATCCTACTGTAGATTGAGTAGCAGCAAGAAAGCAGGTAGCTGACAAAATGAGGATGGTGTAAATATCCATGGCTTGCGTTCTAGATGAAGTTGATGGCAGTATTCTTAGTTGTAGGTTCATGTTGCCACTAAGTCAGTCTTTATCTGCTCTGCTTGGGTGAACAGCAGCTAAACTTTGATGATGTTTACCATGTGTAGTCCAGAAGTTTGGACTGTGGGGAAGAATTTTCCCCTCAGGGACAAAAATATCCTGAAGTCTTAACTAAAAAACCAAGTTAATATCAGCTTACAAACAAAACTGAGAGGTTAAAAAGAGGATTTAACATAGACTGACTGAAGTTTAAGGTTTTTTTTTTTTCCCATTTTCCATTGTTTTGTCCTCCGCAAATCCAACTCTTTTTTGCACACAGGTTTAACCTCCGTCTTCAGTGCAGCATACAGAAGATTTTCTTAAAGTGAGCCACCTGCTAACATAAACACTTACAGTAGGAATGACCACTGTAGATTCAAGCCGGATGGTTTGAATGTCAAACTATGTTGGAACATGAGAACGTAATTTATATCACTGCTTAGACTGCACATTAAGTCCAAAAATATGTGATCTGCAGAGACGGCCTTCTGACCACGCCACAGATCCATGATTTTAGATGTGAGTAAACATTTCCCATTGTTCCTGCACTTCAGCTGTTAGAAAGTAGAGAGGAAACCTGCAGAAGCCATCACATGATGCGTCTTTGAAGTGGGCGTGTATGATGTTGTTTATCCACGAGAACATGCTGTGCAGTCAGCTTCAGAGTATACCAGCACCATATGTTTGTACTTTGTTTTTTTGCATGGCACCTTCAATCGACTTCCATTAATTAAAGCACTTTGCAACCAATGACAGCACAGGCTTGAAGGGATAAACGGTTTCTAAATTTACCTACAAGAGATGCTGGAGACACCCTCAGTTTGGAGAAGCAGGCACAGAAAACTTGGCGCTTTGAATGAGGTCCACCTAAAAATATGCACACTTTCAGGGTCTGCTGTAGTTGCACAGATTTTCCTGCTTTATCTTAATCAATAAGGTGGTCTTCCTCTGTCTGGGTAGGTTAATTTATGTTATTGCGTGACTATGGAGAGCAGAAACACATCTGTGTAGGTCTGAGATTGAAGCAGCACAAAGCACGAGTATATCTGTGTTGTACGAGAGGATGAAATGAAGATCATTTTCCATAAATGCCTCACAACATGAAAGAACACCCACTAGGGATTGTGTTTACACCTCCAACATAAAGCTTGCTAATTTGCACTGAAACGTGGGCAGAGCATGACACCGCTCGATGGATGCAGTATGCACGGACCGCCATTTTTTCTTTAAAAATTGCATTAGGAAGGAATTGATTTACATTCTCCAGATTGAAAATGGACTCAGACATTAATGTTGTTACGGCGAGGTTTATGGACGTCAGCTAAACTGTCATGCATGTTTTTCTCACACTAGGGAGCGATGCACTTTTGGAAAGTGCTGTGCATAGAAACTAGCAGAGTCCTGCTAGTTTCATCAATACATCAATAAATTTTCCTCATCAGAAAAAAATGCAGCGTCCAAAGGTGGATCTCACGAGGATGAGCCACTCCTAATAACATCGGACAGTCTTTGTTCCCTGACCCAATTTGAATCCAGGTAAAACCATGGATTTACTCAACATTTCTGAAGATTTATGCAGATTTGTGTTCCAAAACATTTCTGTTGATTTGTGTTCTCTACTACAAAAGTAACTCCTCTAGTCGAAGGCTGGAAGAGTTACTTTATGGCTTTATTATGCAGTGAAGTGTAATAAACTTAAGAATTTATTCCAGACTGTGCATAACTCAAAATATGTTTTATAGCGAGTAAAATTAGTTGACAACAAATCTTACAAGCATGCAGAAGAGCAGGAGTTTTTCATGTTTTAGTTAAATGTCATGGTTGGGACGTGTGCTGAGGGATGTAAGACACGTCTGTTGGTCCGTCTCAATCAGAGTGACAGCTTGGAAACATCCACAGTTAGTAAACCAGAGAGGGAGTCCATGGAGAAGACAGAGTGGGAGCGGAGCAGACAGAAAGTCAATGTGCAGGTATGTTTACACATAACTTTCATCTTAGTATAGCAAGAATGTTTAAGCTGGTGCATGTAGATTACTGTATACTCACAGATACAGACATGTTTTACATCTTTTCTCAGGGTGTGCTCACTTTTAGAGTTGGAAACTGCAGGGTATTTGACTGCATGGTGAGAACGTTGCAGAGGCTCGTCGTTTCTCTCTGTATGGCCAAAACAGGAAACAGGAGAACTGCTTTTTCATGTCTGGATTTGCAAATATAAAATATAACACCATGTAAAACAGAAAATGGTTTTGTACAGTTTTAATCAGTGCGAGCAGAGGGATCTGGTCTGAGCAGCTTTATATTCAAGAACCCTCTTAGAGAAACTTTTATTTCTTTCAGTGAGCTTCAAGACCAGTTCTCCAGGATCCTTGAAGGACTTTCCAAAGTTCTTCCCTGGATGTACCTTCCTTTTGTTATGTTCTCTGTACAGATGATCCACTGCTTCAGTAATGTTGAGGTCCAGGTTCTGGGAGGATCCATCCCTCCATCTGACTTGTTCCCGCTGATCTTTAGCTCTTGGGTCATGTGACATACTGTCGTCCTCAAAATTATTCAGACGGTTCAATTAAAGAAAATTCTTAATTTCACAATGGTCATTCAAAAAACAGGAAACTAATGATTAATAAAAAAAAATACAAAATTATAATTTAGTGAAACAAAAATATTGCTTTTGAATTGTGGATGGAAATAATAATAATAATAATTAAAAAAACAAGCTAACAAAACTTCCCAGACACATTAGAGCACCTTTCCCATGAACAGTGGACTGTCAACAGGTGTAGAAGTATTTTTGAACATTATCCAGAGGGAGATCATTTTGAATGAGAAAGGGAAAATTAAATGAGAAAGGTCTCATTTTTGTCAAAGCTGCACAAAATCTCAACCTAGTCCCACTTCCAGTTCCAAAGGAGATCTTAATCATTTCTCAAATAATTCTCAAGATGTCTGCATTAAGTCTCAAATAAGACGATTTCTCCGAGTGAATTTTAGAAGAAACAAAAGAGACACTCATGAGAAAGATTTGAAACCTGAATGAAAATGAGGTGAGATCTCCTTTTTGTCTCCTGAGATGCAAAAGAGAAAGCTTTGAGAAATAAAATGTTCCTCTGGGTAGAGAAAACACCTGATTGCGTGAATGCCTCAAAGTGTAGCTCAACAAAATCTTAGCTTCGGAGCCCCATCATGCTTGTTTACTTATTTTGTTTCTGTGTCTTTGTTTTTAATAATTCTTTCAAACCACAATTCAATATCAATATTATGATTTTCATAGAATTTTTATTTATTATTACTTTTGTCAGTTTCATCTTGATTCACTGACAGATGATTTTTTTTTCCCTTCTTTAATTGAATAATTCTGAATGTAAACCGTATAAACTGTTTTGTGTGTAACTGTGGAAACCTGCATGTATGTTCAAATGCACACAAAATAAATTCACATACAAAAATGAACAAACATTCAAATTCTACACAATTTTTTACCTTCAACCTCACATCTGATACTTTCATGTTCAAAAACTCTATACGCAGACGAGTTGTTAAACACGCGCGTGCACGAAGCTCCTGGTACACACGGACTAAACTGTTTTTATGCACAGATCAGTTCACAATCACTCAAGAAGTTTTCAGTATCTTTTTTAATGCTTTCAGCTGCTTCACAGCTTCATGCATATACGGTGCATTTGAGTGCTGGTGAAAAGCTGGGTCATCTGGATTTTCATCAGATTTTCTTCTCCAGTTAATTCAAAGTGGGAAAGATGCTTTCTATGACAGAATAGTTCACCTTTCAAGATAGATGGATGAATAAATGGATAGTATATCAGCTTTATGCTCTGAGGACAGACTTCATGTAACTGATCAGAAGCTTGTGACTTGTATTAGGAAACAATTAATTAATAATATTTAACTGTGTGCTGCTTTAAAACGTAAAAAGATCTTCAGAAAGTCCAGAGATCTGAAAGTACTTTTAAAAGACCCAAGTTTTACATTATCTCTGTAGAGAAAATTGATCTCCACCTTTAATTTTTACAAAGTAGATTCAGTAGAAACCTGCAGAACTCCAACCAAACAACTTAGAGAATTTCATCCCCTCAGTGTTCAGACAGCATGCCGCACATATACAGAAACACATCACAGCTGCCCTTGAGACAGGCTGTACAATTACATTATGATTCATTAGCAGCCTGCAATGTCAACCCACTTCAGAATGGTCCTGCTGTCTATTTCTATTATTCTGTTTTCTCCTCTACGTAGATCAATAAGAGAGAGCAGTATTGTGGATTGTTTGTTTGTCTCTTCTAACAGTTAGAGGAAAAGTTAGAGGGCATAATCTAAAAACACACCAACGTGTGAACACCTTCAGCAGAGCCGTGTTCAAAGAGTGAGATTTCCAACACATGGGTAACGATGCCGGAGCTAGCAGCAGAAGTCAGCCATCAGACTGGAACATCATGCTCCAGCAGAGCTGCTGTTGGCCGAGCCGCAACGGAAAAGAGAGAGAGCCGTTTATTGCATTATGTGAAATAATCTACCTTTGGAAAAGTGCCGGAGAATGCATCCCGGAGTGGTTTATCAGCAGCATTTTCCCACTAAATTGAAATAAAAGTGTAGATAGATATTAATTTAAATAACTAAGACAGAAGTGAGGCTAAAAGGAAACTCTGGAGGAAAAGTAGAACTGATCAGGAAATGTGGAACTAAAGTAACCTTGACGTGAGTCTTCTCCTTGCCACGCTGCAATGCGTTTTATTGTTTGTGTTGTGTTGTACGCTCAGTTTATACATAGCTGATCTCTGCTTAATGGACTAACCTGCCAAACTCGCAGCAGCGCAAACACAAAGGACCTGCTGGTTTTAAAATGATTGAGCCATGACTTGTCAGCAAGAATCTACTTTCGCCCTTGAATGCTAATTACGTTGCGTTCATGCAGAGTCACGTACACACTCCCGAAGGATCTTAGGCTGGATTTCCAAACTCTTAAAACAAATCTAAGCATGTTGTCAGCATAACAATGTCAATAAAATGACACTTCACTTTGTGTCACCATGGCATTTTTTCCGTTCCCCCAACAGGAAAGGCTTTAAGATCTTTCAGATCCCCCTTGTCCCATCATCACACATCATCAAAATCCGTGTCACAGTTTCTACAATCAGCCTGTCAGCTGCCCTAAAACAAATTAAAATGTATGAACTGAAAATGCAAATGCAGTCCAATTCATTTCAAAAAAAGTTTTCTGTCTAAATGTTTGCTGGAATCATTGTTGATGCTGTGTCGGGCAAACCCGGCGGCGTAATCTATTAATATTTAAGCTCCTCTTTCATCGGCGAGTTTCTGACTTACAAGTTTTGATCATAAAAGTCATCTTTACAAAGTTTGGTGCCTTACTTTTGTATCAGTTGGTAATTGCTTTTCTTCCCCGGGTTTGTTTGTAACTTACTTGTGATTTGCTGAAATTGAGATGGGAGGTTATTATAGTTACTCGCATGCTGATGACCCAGTTGAAAATCAATTGCCAGGGTGGCAAGATCAAGTTAATTACTGCACCCCTCAATGGCAAATAACATAATTGAATCATGATTTTGCTGAATCACATGATTTCCCAGCAGCCTGGTGGTTGTCAGGGGCTGTGGACCATGAAATTAATACAGGCGAGGCGCTGAAATGAGCCACAGCTGCAGTTAAGTAAAACTACAAGACACTGCAGATCATCCAGCGAAACTTGCACTGCTGCGTTGTACACGTGTGATAAATTTCTCTTGATGCAGAAGCCCACACGTTGGCTTTGAAGAGAAAGCAAACATGAAAAACTATTCTGCTTTCTCCTTATTATTTACTTACTGTATGTCCAATCCAGAGAAAGCAAGCTGCAGCTGTATGGAGCTACGACAGGGACACAAGTTCTCTCATTTCTACACGTTTTGTAGCTGTTTCCATATTTGTAAGTCTAATAAAAAAGTACAGCTACAATTCAACTCTATAAGTAATTCTGCAAGTTTGACAAAACAATATTACAAGTCTGAAAAAATACAAGTATGTACCTGTAATAGCTAACAGTACTGCGCCTACTAGATATGGGATTTGTGGCTCTTTGAAAGGAGCCGGATCTTGAGGCGTTATTCCTTGTAAAGAGCCATTAAAGGATTGGCTTGTTCTTTTGTTTATTCATTATTTTTTATATTTATTCATGTGTAATTTTTTATCAAATGATTACTGCAATTTATAAGGTGAGATTTGGATTCAGAATTGCACACCTCAATACTGTGTACAGTATTGGTTATGTGTATTGTCTTTTTCTTTTTGACCATCTTGTACCTTGATATGTGATGTGCAGTATGCGAGTGTCTTGTAAGCCCATGAGGGCTGGGCACCATGGTGTGCAGGACACTTAAATAAAAACCCTACCACTACTCTACTACTACTGCTACTATGTCTGATAGGAAATATTCTGAATTATTAGTTGTAATCTTCATTTGGTTTGTGTTTTCATTTTGCTTTTTATAGCTGGCTTCATATCACTTTTACAGTAAGAACACTATTTTGGACTTTTACTCGCCTTTCTGGTACTTTTCTGGTACAACAAAAACTACGTCGGCTACAAAAATAACTTCACTCCCAAAATTTTCCACCCAAGAACATTTTAGTCATGGAAAAAACTTTCACTATATAGGGATATCCAATCCAATCCACTTAGTTTTAAAGCACATTTAGTCAGAACATGTCTCCAAAGAACTGCACATAAGATATACTCAGCAATAAAAAAGAAAAGAAAAGAAGATAAAGAAGTGTTGCTCTGTATAGCTCCGCCAGTTCTTATTAAAACAGTAAAACAAGTTAAAAAGTACAAAATAAAATACATAAAATACACACACAAAAAAAGAAACAAATCAGATAAACAGTCAAAAATGAATAAAAGACACAAAGGACCACACAACTCAAGCCAGAGAATAAAAATGGGCCTTTACACAAGACTTAAAACTCGCCACAATGGGGGCAGTTTGGACTAGTGATGTGTCATGCTCAGAAGAGCCAGCTCTGAGAGCCGATGCGTCCTAGTGAATCAGAGGAGCCGGCTCCCAATTTCTTAGGAGATCACAGTACTCTGTTTTGACCTGCCACTCTGGAGGCCATGCGGCTACTCAGATGTGAGCATATAGGTTTGTACAATGAAATGAAAACAGAGAGGAAAGCTACGTTCCATTGCAAGTGAAGACAGGAGTTAGTGGGTGAGTGTGTGTGTGTGTGTGTGTGTGTGCATTGAGTTGTCCTGTAATATAACCACGTGACACCTGAAAGTTTAATTTTGTTGTTTTATTGTATTGTCTTTTCTTCACCTGACTAGGGACTGCTGATGCTAATTAGCTTGCTAACTATAATCCAACATATTTACCTCTGTTGCTACATATGTTCATTTATATGTACTGTCCCTATCAAATAACCAAATAAATAAAAAGTTTGACGATAGAATAAATGCACAGAATTTTAAGGCTTCTCATAAAAATACTGATTTCAAAAAGTTTTTAACACACAAACCATTAATTAATTGCAAAATTAAGGGAAAATATAGGGCCACAAATGTTCGGGAGTCGAAAGAGCCGGCTCTTCTTTGGGAGCCGAATCCAAAGAGCCGGCTCTCTGAAAAGAGCCGAACTTCCCATCACTAGTTTGGACATGAGGGGCAGAGTGCTCCAAAGTCTGGGGCCGACAACAGAGAAGGCCCTGCCCCCCTGGTTTCAAGTCTCATTTGTAGAATAAAGACCAATGGGAAAATATAATCATAGGATTCATTTTAAAAATGCAGGGAAAAGAAAACAGAATACAGAAATCCTGAGCTACATCAGCGCTAGTTTTAGTAAGTGTTTTGGAACTCTCAGTATTTGTTTTCCAAATAATACTATTCATAGATGCATTCACATGAATGAGCTGTGTTGGACATTAGACTCCCATGATGGCACTCACATGTCACATGAAGGCAGCATGGACAGTTTGGATCTAAAAAAGAATGGCTCACAAACGAATGGCTTTAATTTGATTTGATTCTCATTGTTCATTTAAAAGAGCTGTTCAAAAGAATTGATTCACTCATGAACGTCACATCTGTAGCAGCTACAAGGTGTTTGCTAACCACCTAGAAAGGAAGAATGTTAGTAACATATAACCGAGCCAGTCAGAGCCAGTTTGCTGTGCAGGACGACTAAACTGTGAAGAATCTTTCTTTGAATTTAATTTATTAATGCTGACATCAACTACCAGAGCAGCTGTGGATCCCAAAGTTTATCCTAAAATAAAATCTCAGACACCAAGAGCTGTTAAAAGAGCCAGAAATGCTGCAGATTCTTTTAATAAAGTTTTAATAGAGTTTTTACTGTTTTGTCACCCATGAATTGCTCCAAAATATACGTTACACTTTATATCTGCACACACAGCATAGTTATGAAGAAATAAAGCAAGAAAAATGAAATGAGGCTGTTGGAGCAAAAGCTCTGCTGCTGCTTTTGCTTTCACGGAGGGTGTGATGGATTACCCATGATGGAGAGCAGTGTGTTCAGTGCTATATTATTAAAAAATAATAATAGAAAATAAAAAATAGAAACCGTGTCTACAGATGGCTGTGAGATAAAAATGTTATGTACAGATGGCTGGGCAGTGTTAAACAGTAAATTCAGACAGTAGAGCAAAAAGAACAGTTTGCACAGATGGCAGAGCAATTTTTAAAGAATGATGCGCACAGAAAGTGGAGCAATAAATGGCAGCAGGAATTTGCAGTAATAAGAACAGGACGTACAGGTGTGTGTGGGTTTCACCTGTTATCCGGAGGTGAGAGGTTCAGCAGAGTTATTGTGAGGGAATGATTTCCTAAAACGATCTATATGACAGCTGAGCTGACTGAGACTGCTGGAGAATGAGCTCCTCTGTCTCTTTGTGGGGGTGTGATGGATTAGCCATGATTTCCATGATCAGTGGTGGTCCGTTCGGTGACCTCCTCTTCCTCACTCACTCAAACGTCTTCAGGTTCCCGGCCAATGGCTGTCCAGGCCTTGTGAATGAGTTCATTAATCCTGCTGCCATCTCTGACACTGATGCTGCTCCCTCAGCAGACCCCGGCACAGCGGATGGCACTCGGACTGGTAGAGGAGCTCCGGCATCTCGCTGCACACAAGTTTCTGAGTTTCCCCAGAAAATATTCAGCTCATGGTTTTCAGACACAGTACTGACACTGAAGGTTATTATAGTAAACAAAAACTAACTAAACGACAAAAACTTTTCCATTAACTGAAATGAAAATAAAAATGACAGTTTAACTGAAAATAACTGAAACTGCATTTCAAAACTTACTTAAATTAACTAAAATTATTGCAAAAATGTTCTTTAGTTTTAGTTTGTGTTAATTCATCTAGTACAGAAGCCTTTTGGGTTGATATTAAATCTGTTTACTTCTGTTTAATCCATTTACTTTGCTCTAGTGGTTTTCCACCGGGTGTCTGCTCCGTACGGCACTTCACGGTCCGTGATGTGATGTGCCAACAGTTTTTTCCAGGCCGCGCCAACTTAGTGACGGCCACGGCGGAAGTTGGAGAAAGCAACACAGTCATATTTGGGATTTCCTGGATTATGACCGTGTCAAAAATGAAAATTAAAGCCTCGTAGATGAAACACAGTAGGTGGGGAAAATCCACGAATTGATGATGGACACATGGATGGATGGATTGATGCATGGATGGATGGATGGATGGATTGACGCATGGATAGATGGATGAATTGATGTGAGGATGGATGGATGGATGCCTGGATGGATAGATGGATGGATGGATAATTGGATGAATAATTGGATGGATGGATGCATGGATGGATGGATGGATGGATGGATGGATGGATGGATGGATGGATGGATGGACATACAGACAGACAATTGGATAAATAATTGGATGGATGATGGATGGATGGATGGATGGATGGATGGATGGATGGATGGATGGATGGATGGATGGATGGACATACAGACAGACAATTGGATAAATAATTGGATGGATGATGGATGGATGGATGGATGGATGATGGATGGATGGATGGATGGATGGATGGATGGATGGATGGATGGATGGATGGATGGATGGATGGATGGATGGATGGACATACAGACAGACAATTAGATAAATAATTGGATGGATGCATGGATGGATTGACGGATGGATGGATGGATTTATGGTTTACTAAAAAAATGAAACGAAGACTGAAACTAATAAAAATCAAAGTAAAACTAAGCACTTAAAAAACTAATAAAAACTAGCAAACCTGTTTAAAAAAAACTATCTGAATTTTAAAAAATAAAGTCAAAACTACATAAAAACTGAAACTAATGAAAAAAGTATAATGTGCATTCATGTGGTCAGTCAAGTAACTCTGAATGAGCCTGATCTCACACATGATGCTAGTTAGCAGAGAGGTTTTCATGACTGTAGTACCTGCTCGTACCACTATGTTGGGTGTTTTTATGGGGGGGAGGGGGATGCACATGGTTTGTCCAAAAGGGGTGCATCGATATCTAAGATAAATGCAATCCCATCATCATTTTCTCTGTGTCTGCTGCAGACACTATTGAAGCTAGCTACCGGAAACTAATGCTAAAGGTGAAATAATAAAGCTGTGTTCAAACTGTATGTATTCACCAAATAGTGCACTAAAATCCTGTCACAATAAACACCAAAAGCTCAAAAGCTGTACATTGTGTCAGTCAAAGCAAATGTGCATAGCAGCCTGGAGTCAGAGCTGACATGCTCATGCTAGCTAGAGTTAGCAACCACTGATGCTTGGGATTTTATTACTTGTTTAGAACATCAGGTGGTTAAAATTATTCATTTTTATTTAGCCATTAAGTTGTTTGTTTTTCTGCCTGAGCTGCTAGATTTTAACCCTTTAAGCACCAGAGTTTTTCAAAGTTATATCAACAATTCAAAAGGCTGTAGCTTGGAGACAGTTAGAGATAAAGGTATGGTGAAAATGAGAAAAATGTTGAATATGAGCCAGAGTTTATGATGACAGTAAATTTAGAGGTGCGTCTTTCAGACTCAAAAGAGGCACATAAGGGGTTAAAACCTTTAGAAATGGTTAATTTTGCTCCAGATCTTTATTCAACAATGACGTCACGTTGCTTGACTTACAGAGTTGGCTGTTGAAATGCATGTGAGGTGCAACCGTGGGGCCACTCTGACTCTTAAAACAGTTTTAAAGTTATTACAAGTTTTTTCATGTGTAACATAAATTAGTTTTCTGTGTATCGAGGATCATAACACAGCTAAAGCTGTAGCTCCAGCTTGTTTAGGTGGACGATGTCCAACTGAAAAGAGTTATGGGAGCTCACAGATTTGTGTAATAAAGTTTTATGTCCAAGTCGTGGAGAGAGATGTCAAAATTTGATGGAAACCTAAAACTGTAAACTTGTGCTGTCCATCACAGCTCTCGCGGCACACAACCCAACACCCGCTGCATAATTATAAAGCAGCGCTGCATTAAAGTAGCATCTGAAATGCATCAGCAGTTGGCAACACTCATCCCCTGGAGATTCCTGGATGTAGTACGGTGGCTGAGTGAATGAGTGGACAGGACTGACAGGACAGGTTATCGTCACTGTGGGGCCTGAACGTTTAAATGGATCAGTGCTTACACATCACAGATGCCCAGAACTGAGGGTTTCTGTTAGATACAGCAAGAAATCTATGTTCATTTGTATGATTTATGATCATTTATATTTCTGTCTGCAAAAAAATCCTGTGTTATGAAAAGAAAAGGTTGGAATTATGCTCAAACATTGTTAGATTTGGTGATTCTTGTTTTATGGCTTGTACTCCGTAATCATGAGTGAAGTTATGTAAAAGCAGGATGAAATCTGGAGCTCAGGTGAC
The DNA here is from genome assembly GCA_023101725.1 of Atherinomorus stipes. Classification (NCBI taxonomy): domain Eukaryota; kingdom Metazoa; phylum Chordata; class Actinopteri; order Atheriniformes; family Atherinidae; genus Atherinomorus; species Atherinomorus stipes. The sequence continues at coordinate 884,122 of JALJCO010005225.1, read as the reverse complement.
TCAAATATAAAAGCCGTGACAGTCAGCTGACAAGATTGGCGTCATTTTAATCTCAAAACTAACGAGTCTAAATTTTTGACTGTCCAAACGTCGCCGCATCCAAACCATGTCTGATAGAAAGCCGTTTCTCCCGCCCTGTCCAAATCCCAATTTCCTGTGTAAATCCACATGATGTGTCAACATCTAATCAGTCCAATTTGAAAATGGAATGGGGGAAGGATGAGGAGAGAAAACGAAAGCCAAAGAAAAATGAAGCAGTGGGAGGGAGTGGAAGGGAGAGAGGGGGGAGTCACCGCCGCCCACCGCTGCCTGGCCCTGACACCTTGTGAAGAGTGCTCATTCATCACGCGGCGCAGGGCTTGAGCCTCCGTAAATCACTGTGGATAAAGGACGCGCCATAAAGAATGGAATTGTGAAGGTAAGGGTTTTAAATCCCCCTAGATGATCCGAGATAAACACGGAGAGACTTTTGACAGTCCCTCGTTACCGCCACTAGCGAGAGGAGCTGTCACCGCTCCCTCCTCGCCTTTCATCTCTTGGTAACAGTCTGGCTGCTAATATCCTCAATTATCTCTGCAATATGTTGCTGGGAAAAAGGGAAAGTTCCGAGGAGGCATTCACGCAGTTTAAAAGTTTTAATTTGACAGCTTGCAGTGCGATGATGAGTTGTGATGAGGGTAGAGGGGCAAGCGGCCCACACTTAGACTCTGACAGGTGATCCGGCCGGACTGAGAATGGTTTTTGAATGTCAAGGCTTGATGTCAAGAAGGCAAATAGATGTTTAACAGAACGAAGTGGGAAAAAAAGGAATGTTACAACCCTTGAATTGTGAACAGTGATGCTTCATATACATATATATATATATATATATATATATATATATATATATATATGTATACACTTTTCATCTAAACAGCACAGACACATGTTACTGTTGAGTGCTTGGTTCTGTTTTATGAAACCACTCCAAACATTTTTTATGTAGGCCTATCTACAGTATTAAGGCAGGGTAGGGGGTCCTGGAAAAACTGTTCGAGCAAGCTACATTTTAAAAAATAAAGCCTCCCGAAACCACGCCTCCAGAGCACTGGAGCACGTGCGCCGATCGTTGTCAACGAACATAACCGAGAACAGCTGAGTGGCTAGCATGCAGGGTTTTTCCTGGCTCAAATTGAGGTGGAGGTGGTACCATCCTGACACGTGCACATGTGCATGTGCACGCATATACCTACATGTACTAGTACTATTTCTTAGCAATATAATAGAGCGAATACACCACTATCTCTATCTGTTCAACCATCTTACATCGGTACATTATTTTTAGTCTGAAATTGATACAGATTGATCAAAAGTTTCTTGATTTATTGTTTGATAACTACAGAACAGCCTCAGAGTTGAGATTCATTGTTTTTGATCACAACAGTAAAGGAACTATTTACAGAAAAAGGTTTTTAAAAAATAAAATAAAATCAGAACATATTCAGAATATACACATTTTCAAGTGGATACACATGCAGTATGAAATTAAATATGAGCTACGGAGTATGCATACTCAACGCAACTTAATTTTTTACAATTTATTTTCTTTTTAATTTTATGATCACACTGTGATTTTTTTTTTCTCAATTTATTTTCATTACCTAACATTCTGGCATTCTGTGTGTGGTGCTATGCAGCAGTTAAAATATGTATTCAGGCCTATAAAAAGCCTATAGTATAGAAAGCTTAATTTTAATATTTATATTTCTTTTTATGAGTAGCCATATACTGTACAATAAAAACAATAACTGCTAGTTAGTGAGTTCAGCTGTGTGCGTTTGTGTGTACTTTGTGTGAACTTGGTGATTCGTGTAAATATCCAGTGACAGCAAACAGGGAAATGATATGTCAGCCTTGTTCACTGTGTCCTTCTCAAAAGCACCGGATAGTACGGAAGTACCGGATACTCGACTGAAACGAGTGTCCGGCTTATCCCCAGCTGCAACTGCAATTAATATAATATCCATTGTCAGAAAATAACAGTTGCCCCGACACCAAGAGTCGGAGGCGGCACGAAATTTGGCGGAGGCGGCCGCCTCCAAATTTTATATGCAGGAAAAGCCCTGGGCTTGTTAGCTTCTCAGTAAACAACAGAGGAACCACGTTTCCTAAAAGTGATAATTATCTCACCTCCAACTTCTTCTGTGGTGAAAACATCCTCACTGCAAACACCATCACCTCCATGACTTCATTCACATCTGTTTTTTTTTTTATTTTTAAGAGCAAATAGCGGATTAGATAAGAGCAGCGAACAGCTACGTTCGGGGGAGTGGGAGGGGGAGAGACAGCAGTTGAGTTTGATGGACATAATAATCATTCCATCAATGAGCACGGGCCGTTGGCAGCCCGGGGTTTTTCCAGTCCTGTCTGTTCCACAGGTGATTAATTTTTTTAAATTTTTTGTGTCAGAACATTTAATTAATCGGCTGCAATCACGGTGTGAAGAAGACTTTAAGCAATATAGAAAAAAATGCTCCTGGAAAACATCATCCACCTGCCTGTTATGACTGAAGTCAGTAGTAAAGCAGGGACCAACACTTCTGGTCCTCAAATGCTAGTGTTCTGCAGGGTTTCAATGTTTTGCTGTTGCAACACTTTGGTACTGTAGGGGGCTCGTGCAGACCTTGACAGCAATTTGTTGGAGAAAAAAATGTATTTCAACTGGGTCTGTTGCAGCAGGAAAACATCAAAAACCTGCAGGACACTAGCTCACAAGGTCTGGAATCTGTGATTTCTAATGCAGAGGTTGAAGCTAATTGGCTAATCGCATGGGAGCATTTATTAAGTCATGGCAACATTAAGATGACTTGCTGAAGTTCAAACTGAGCATCAGAATGAGGAAGAAAGAGGATTTAATTGACTTTGAATGTGGCATGGTTCCTGGTCTGAGTATCTACCGGGATTTTCACACACAACCATCTCTAGGGTTTCCAGAGAATGGTCTGAAGAAGAGAAAATATCCAGTGAGCAGCAGTTGTCTGAGCCAGAATGTCTGGTTGATGTCAGAGGAGAATGGGCAGACTGGTTGGAGATGATAGAAAGACACCGAGGTATGCAGTGGATGCCACTCCTGTCAGCTAAGAACAGGAAACTGAGGCTACAATTCACACGGACTCACCTGAACTGGACAATAGAAGATGAAGAAATGTTGCTGGATGAATCTCCATTTCAGCTCCACATTCAGATGTAGGCTCAGAATATGCTGGAAACTTCATGAAAGCATGGATCCATCCTGCCTTGGATCAAGGCTTCAGGCTCCTGCTGGTGGAATGGTGTGGGGGAGGTTTTCTTGGTACCAACGTGACGGTTTAACCACCACAACCTACCTGAGTATTGTTGCTGACCATGTCCATTTCTTTATGACCAGTGTAGCATCTTCTGGTGCTGCTTCCAGTAACATTGTGTATTATCTATCTATCTATCTATCTATCTATCTATCTATCTATCTATCTATCTATCTATCTATCTATCTATCTATCTATCTATCTATCTATCTATCTATCTATCTATCTATCTATCTATCTATCTATCTATCTATCTATCTATCTATCTATCTATCTATCTATCTTTTTTTTTTTTTTTTTTCTTTTCTCTCTCTCTCTCTCTCTCATTACTTTATTAAAGGACAAATAGAAGAGAAAACAAAGGACACAAATGGGGGGGGGGGGTTACTGAAAATTTTAAAAGATTAATTTCAACTAAAGAATTTAATCGCAATTTGTATTTGAAGCAAAGCAGAATGTTTAACATGACGTAGACGCTTCATTAGAAAACAGCCAATTTCATAGTTAAAATACTGAAAATGGTGTACTTTACCTTTAGGTCTGGTCACCTTTGGTCATTTCAAATAGAATTAAATTAATTTTGCTAGATAATAGCGCTGGAGTTTACAATATCAATGTCTGCATCTATTATTTGATTTAATCGTCCATTTAAATCCATTTAAGTATACAAACATTTCTTTTTGGGGCTATATAAACAGTATGTATATATACATACATACATATATATATATATAGTTTGTGTGTTTGTAGTATGCAAGTGCATATAGGGCTGGACAATATAGAGAAAAAGATTATCGATAAAAAAAAATCTGTATCGTTCGATATCGATAGTTATCAAAAAAAAAAAAAAAAAGAAGCCATTATCAAATTAAAAGCTATTTTAGGTGCAGCCCTGAACATTTAAGCTTTTGCTGAATGACCTACTTATAACAAAGATCAAACTAAAGCCGTTTTCAGACTTGCATTGCGGAACATGAGCGGTAAAGTCCATCCGCTCTTTAGACAGACTCGTCTTTTCAAACATGTCGCTTCGTTGCGGACTTATCGTGTTACGGCGCTTTCATACATCACGAAACGTTGCAGAAAAGTCAGCACAGCCCCGCTCTCCCTTCAACTCTGTCCAGAACATTTTCTTGTGCTTTCAGCTAAAACGACGTGCCGCAACATTTCCGCTCTTGTGACATGTAGACCAGCCAGTACATGTCCGCTACATCTCTGAGGTAGAAAGACCGGTACGCATGTCTGAATGCAGCGTTATAAAGGACAGAGTTCGCAATATTACAGCTTTCTAGTGCAAGTATGAAAGGAGCATAACACTGAATTCCAGTTCAGCCTTTGCCTGGTCTGCGTTTGTGATTGGTTTGGTGGAAGGAGTGACTGTAGTATCATGGTACCTGATAGGCTACAGCGGAAAACTGTGTTTTTATATTGAACTTTTATTGACCCTCTTTTTTTTATATTGAAAAAAACCTCTATTGATCGATATATATTGATATTGAATTATCGTCCAGCCCTAAGTGCATACACATTCATCTTGAAGGATAAACCAATTGATCATTTTGAGTGTCTCCAATAATAAGTAAACATGATTAATCATGGCTTTGCACTCAAGTTTATGAAATATCATCCATCCTGCAGGTGTGCTGCATCATCCAGCAGTCCGTGTGTTCGCAGGCTGAGGTGTTGGTGTCAGAGCATGTGGGCAGCACTGTGCTGCAAGTTAACAGGAAGATCCGCCTACGGTGGAAGTGCCCACTCCATCATCGGCTTTGTGCTGCAGTGCAATTAGTACACAAAATATTAACATAAGGATCAGGCGTGGCGTTTGCAGCAGGGCGCAACTTAAAAGTTCAAGGTAGTTCACTCTGCCGCAGTTGTGTCAATCTTCTTTTGCTGGAGTAATTGGCTCAGGTTCATTCAGCTTGAGTCAGTATAAGATGAAGTCAATAGCCTCAGTGGCATAATGACAGAGTACACACTTTCTTGCTCACATTAACAGCTTTTTCTTGATAGATAAAAGTCCCAAATAATGCCTCCTGTGATGGAGTGAAACCAGGATAACAAATTGGCCCTTTGTGATAACAACCCCCCTGTGAGCTTCCCGGGCGTGAAAGATAGACAGACAGCTTTGAGGAGAGTCAGGTCTGCAGCAGCTTTGCGCCAGGGGAAAAGCTCTATGCCCTACAGAAGGATGGATAGTGTAGATTTGTAATGGTTCCTCTGCTTTTGACAAAATAACCCAAGCTGCAACCTTCATCCTCATTGGCTGAGTGAAAGGGCACTTGCAGAGGAGCTGGCCTGAGATAAGTGAAGTCTGTCGCTCTGGCTGGTGTGTTATAAATTGCAGCTACCTCAATCATCTGCACGAGACAAGCAAGCTGTCTCCTCTGACAACCTCCTTTTGACTCGACATGCTAAAAAACAAATTGATACAAGGCGGAGGAGGAGGGATTGAGAGGAATGAGGGCTGAGCAGATGTGAGAGGTGATGTCTTCCTCCACTTTTAACATTGCATAATGTGGGATTCAAATGCTGCGCACACCTGCAATAAGAAGTGGGACTGCAGGACAAAGGGGTTGCCGGCATTCATTAATTAAACTCCATGGATTTTCTTTTTTCTGTTCAAATAAAGAGCAAGGTGTAATTTTGCATGTGCAGGAGCCGTATCATAATTCACAACTTTCCACAATTACTTTCAGCAAATGCTAGAAGCAAGCTTAAATAAAGGTTTCATGCAAGTTTAACCCCCTTCACCACCCACACGGACTTCAAATATTAGAAAATGCTAACTGGACCAAATTGATTGGTGGAACTGCCAAAGGGTCTGAAGTGCTCATGTAATGATATTCAGCCACGCACATTCAGGTTGGAATTTATTTGTTGCTCGCCCCTAAAACTTATGCAGCCACAACAAAGCTTCAAATCAAAATGAAATTCATTTTTGCCGCTCTATTTTGCATTTATTACTCAAAAGCTGTGGGTTTTTTGGAAATGGTGTCCCAGGGTGCTTCACTGTGAGGTGGGATTAGTGGTTTAGTGAGGCAACTTCATGTTAAGTTCTGCCTCTCGGATCATCCAGCAATCAACAGGGAAAAAAGATGTTCTCTTAGTCTGGCCCAAAGCAGACGGGTGAATGTGTCTGTGTGATAAAACAAGTGCTTTAATACACAATGATTTGATTGGTGCTTGAACAACATCTCTTTGTCTTCACTCAAGTAGACTTAAATGGTTCTGGACACGCTCTAAAGTTCCATATTTGACAAACATTTGTGCAGCCTTCTGCTATAACAGTTCATCTGAATTCCTAGTAAGACAACTGTCATTCACACATTTTTGTTTCTTTATTCAAACAACTAAGAGCATCAAATTCTACAAAAAAGCATCTCATTAAGGTTATTAATGAGATGCTTGAGATGAGATTTCTTCATGAGCGTCGTCATGAAGAAATCTGCGTGCATACGAGGGCGCAAAAGTGTGTGGAATTGGATTGGATATGCACACCAGGCCATTGGGTGGTGCTGTGACAGAACTCCACCATGTCCACACGCATGCATAAAATCTACCTTAGATCTGCTGGGTTAATGTAAAGTATGTCCCATTTCGTGGTCTGAACCAACGACTGTAATTAAACACTAACTGCACACTACCAAGTGTGCGGACTAGGCTACGGAGTGGCCTTCGTAGTCCGTGCACTTTGAAGCTATTTAATAGTTTCTAAAATGAAATGGCCCAATAGTCCGACATTGTTGTTTTTCTTGTTTGTGTGTGACGTCAACTCGCATGCGACGTGAGCATGGCGTGAGCAGGTCCACCATCATTTTTGCATTTTGGGCCGTGCAGACGAGAACGCAACAGCATCGTGTCTTTAGGAATTCCACTTTGGAATGAGTCTTCGGATTTTTGCGTCTTCAACCCAGAATAACGCTGTTGCCGTGTGAACAAAAGGGACTTCCGATGAAATATTTTCTCATTTTTACCCGCATTTGTCCTCATGTGAACGGCCTCGAAGACTATGGGCCAATTCCAATTCCTATCTTAACCTTCAAGCTCAACCCTCAAACCAAGTGTTAAGGGCTATTTTGTGACTTGGAAATGGGACACCCCTTAAATGCAGATACGTCCTCAAACTGTGGGGGGCAGCATTACGCCAAAGCAGCATTCAGTCTGTCAATTCAGAAGAAGAATTATTTACTTTATTTACATTTATTTGCAGTGCGCATTTTTGAGATTGAGGGTTAAGATTGAGGGTTAAGACAGAAATTGGAATTTTATGTCTCAACTCTGAGGCATCTAAAGGACTTCCAGATTGTTGCTTTTCTCAGAGAAAATATACTACTTCAGTAACTTAGAAACAACATCTTTACAGTAAACTTAGATAAACTTTTATCTCCCACGGAGGCATTTATAAGCTGTAGAATGTCTTCAATATATTTTCACAAATTGCCATAGCTTTAGAGGGTGACTCTCCTAGGCGTGCATACTGGAACCTGGAAGATATTTAGAGGTGGGGAAATCTGATTGAAAAAATTTAATCTGGATTTTATTTGGATGATTTTTAAAATTGGGATTTTTGCTCTCTTTTTTTTTCTTTTGTTGAATTTAAATGCTTCATCCCTGGTCCATTTCTTTATGGACCAGGGATGTCCACCTCTGATGTATTTACAATACTCTGCAGATGTTTAAACATTAAATTTCTAAACAACCTGGCTTAGACAAGTTTTTACTGAATAAACCAACTGCCTCTGTCTAAATTTGGGACAAAGTGGTGAACTATAATCAATTATAACTTGAAAACTTCGATGGATGCCCCTTTTATACCCAATCTTGGCGCCCTCACCTGTCATGAGTTACAGAATCTTCCAGTGCTGTTTTTGTACACTCAACTGTCTGGATTCTGTTAAATTAACCTAAAAAAATTAACAAATAAAGTACAGATTTTAGAAGATTTTACTGCATTTTAGAAAATCTCAACTTTCTGGAAATGATCTTTGTGAAAGAAAATGAAAAATGAAGTTACTGTTGATCCAGTGAATTTCTCTCTGGATCAGAACAGGTGTGTAAAAACATCCGGCTGGTACTGCAGTCCAAATCATTGTCTCATATTGTTTTTATGTGTGTTTTTTATTTCTTGCTCCCAGCATTTAAAACGGCGTGGGCTGCATCTGAGAAAACGGGGCTGAAACTGTAATACATTCCACATTAATACCAAGACAACACATTCATTTAATGAAATACACAGTTGTAATTATAGTGGAATCTACTTGTGCTGTAATGATGTGGCAGTGATATTGATCAGCCTATTAATTTACACATTCACACAGTCCTGGCTTCGGCTGCAGCGACTGTTTAGACTTCAGTCTGCGTTCAGCTGCATTTATTCAACTTGCTCATTAAAGATCTGGATTTTAGTTAACGATAGTTAATATTCAGTGATCATGACTGGGGCTGAAAACCAGAAATGTGTCACATCATCGACGTTTTGGCTGCTGAACTTGCGTAGTAGAGCTGATTATCCCCCCAAAAAGAAGGTTCATGCCATTAAGTTTAAACTTGTGGGGTTTTGTTATTATTTCTAGCAGATTTCCCCAAATCTCACTGCACAATACAAAATAATTGGCATGACTGGACTTGTGCTTTATATGAACTAACCCTTTAATCCTGTTTACACAGCCGTACCCTACCCACACAGGTGTTTTCACTTCTTTTTGGCTAATTAGGCTTTTTCCTCTGTGTGTGTGGGTGTGTACAGACTGCAGCTGACATCTCACTGCATCTTTTGTTTGTAGCACCCGTCTCACTAAATTTGGACATGCAAGGCAGCGTGCAGCACGTTATACACAAACTACAACACTGGTGTATCATCTTGCAGGGAGCCCCATCAGTAGGCATGTTTTCTGTTTTTTTTTCTTTTGTTTCTTCCTCTGTTGCTAAGTGCCAAAATGTGGAAGAGTCCTCTCTTGTTATATGTAATGAAAAAGTGATTACGCAACCTCAGCTGTGTGTTTTTATGTGGGTGTTGCCTCGGACAAGCAGTACTTTGTTGATGAAAGTCACTCAGAAATAGCAGAGTTATCTGCTAGAGGAGTTGGGCTGAGGAGATGGACAGCTCCTTTTAACCCACACTACCAAGTCTGTTCTCACTATGGAAAATCTTTTCACTCTCTCGTCTCGTCTTGACCGAAAATGCGCAACACAAATCTCTTGTTATTGTAAACCAAAATAAATAAATAAAAACCTGGCATTAGCTCTTTGGCAAAGACTTGGAGAAGGGTATTAATCACATGACCACAGTTCACTGAACTCTGTCTTGAAATATGAGACTCATTTCTCATTTCTCGTGGATAATCAACTTAGAGAGGGGAGGGAAAAAAAATCCGATATTTCACCTTGAAATGCTTCATAACTCGCCTGCGGGATTTTTAAACTCGCCATGCTCATGCCTGATTATGCTAGACCAAAAGAAAACAAATGAAATCAAAGCTGGGGAGTGTGCCGCAGCACCTTCTCCACACATGCACGCCAGGAAAATGAATAAATATGCATAAAAGCTTATATTAATTAAAATGTAGTTTTCCTGCTTTTGGAGTTGACAGCAGATGGATTATTTCTGCTTTGTTTGGGCGGTTTTTCCCAAACAGACCATCTTCTTTTGAGAACATTAATAAGTCGCAGCTGCAGCTTCACAGGAAGACCTTATCTTTTCATTTAAACTGCCCAGTTTACGCTTTTCTTAGAGGCTTTTTCTGCATTATTGTTATGAAAGGGACTCCTTATAAAATGTCGAGCTTGTTTAAAGTGAGGGAAGAAGCAGATATTCCCATTAGCTTAAAGGAAAATGTCATGGTTGCAGCGTTCTTTCCTTTGAGTGTTGCTTATTTGTTCGGCCTTTTTGTAGTTTCACACTTCCATGTAAAAGAGCCACTTGTCAGATGCTGAGCTTCAACACAGGAACACTCTGCTGAACACAAAAGGACAGTTTTTGCCTTAATTGTAGAGACATGCAGTCTTTTCCCCTTTCAGCTGCTCGCTGAGCTTTCCAGCCGTCATTCCAGGGAAATTATCCTTTTTTTCTTTCTATTTTGGAGAAAAATAGACTGAATTGAACATGTTTCTTCTGGGTTTTGCTTGTATTTTTCCCTCGGCATGAGTATGCGTCTTCCTCTTCACATTCAGTTTTGTGCTGCAAATTTTATTAGATTTTTCTAATGGGACATCTCGTCCATTTTTCTCCAGGCAATGAGCTGTTTAGGCTTCAGGCACGGGGTACAGAGTAGTCATTAACTGGAAAAGTTTTGTTGTGAAACTCGACTCTTCATCCTACGTCAGTTCATGCAAGTCGTAAAAATGTGGACGACCAGGCAGAAATGGCACTTTATTACCGAAGTTGGAAATTTGAAAAGGATAAAAATAAAAAGCAAGATAAAAAAAAACATAGAAAAAAGCCACTGAATTTAAATATGTTGCTGCATTAAAAACAGTTGCTCAGTCACCCTCCTGCCATCATGTTTATTCACATGAATGCCAATTAGTGTGGCTGCAGGAAAATAATTGTGTGTTGCTTTAAAGCCGCAGCTGTAAGGAATTGTGGGACGGCATTATCTCCTTCTCTTTTATAAAATAAGACCCACTATATCTGCTAAAAGAAATAATAATGAAGCTCTTATAATAGGAACTGTGGTCTAGTCACAAAAAAAGACCATCCAACCAATGATGATCGGTTACACTTGGGTTAAAGCACTAACAGGCAAAATAATGTCAGTTATGGTCGACTTGATTCACCTGCAGCAACCAGTCTGCTTGGTTTTTCTCTAACAATGAAACCACTTACGGCCTTTAAAGTACTTCAGAAATTAAAAGAAAATCCAACCAATTATGGTAACGTACCAAGATGCTTGGGCCACATTTCACCAGGGAAATGTTCTCAGTCCTGCAGCGTTTTATCTGATCTGCATCATCTTCATCGCTTCAGGTTCTCATAGCATCACTATAAGCAACAGTTTTTGTTTTTTTTTTTCTGGAAGAATGCAGGAATAATGCTCTGAAAAAATGCAGCCTTGGCTACAAATGTATTTCTCTGCAGGAAATGTACATCTGTAGTCACCACGCAGCACTGATTTGAAGTTAATGTTAATGTTGTATTGATTAGAACTCCCCGATGTCAACAAGCACAAGTTCAGTGATGATATGCAAACGCAACTGCTTAGTTTATTTAAATAAGATTAAATAAAGTGTATATTTTACTTTATTATATTATTCTGATATATTATTTTGACCACTGAGGCGTTTCGGCTTTGTGCAGAAGATGTAAAATGTTGTTTTCTTGTAGCAGAGCTTGAAAATTATGAGAGGAATATGTAAATGAGTCACTGCTGTTACTGAGGGTCAACTTTACTTTTATTTATCATTAAAATTGTTCAACAAGAATGAAAGATTGTCTTACAGAAAAATGTCAGGGCGGTTCCATAAATCAGATCTGAATTGATTAATTTATTGAAATTTGAGGCATCGTGGTTAAATAAAATTAAATATGCATAAATATTAATTCAATATTGGCTCTTTTTTTTTTTCTTCTTCTTTCTTACCGATATTGTCCAACTCTTAATTTCTGATATCCGATATCAGCCGATTTATGCAGACAACTGTGAGGTTTTATCTCTCATATTCTGAGAGATACAACTATATTCCCCCATGGGAGCAAATATTCCAAAATTCAGCCAGAGGAGTTCATTTTGGACATCTGGCTGCCAGATATCAGATACTAGCAGGTATTAGTCAACATGTGGCTGATTGTGTGTTCCAGTTGTCTCGGAACTCGTTTTTCTGAGGAAATGACGTGATGAACTCGTTTTTCCGAGATACGAGCTCCTAATTTGCAGAGGAACCTGAGATTGTAGATTTAAAGATGGCGGCGTCCAGTAGCCTACCAATGTTGTATTTATTAAACTTCTACATAAGAGATTTTCTGATCATAATTTCTAAGTGTAAACGGCACCGAATGGTTGTTTTTGAATTTTAAGGTCTTAGTGCGGTCTTTTTTTCTTTAAAAACGCAGCGTGATTATGTGTTGTTTATTAAACACACGCACTGAAATTAACTGTTGTTGTCATGGTAACATTGTTATAACGTCAGTGTTATTTTTCTAGCTAGAAATGTGTTATTTTTTAGCTGTTCTCGCTCACAAATAGGCTGTTTTGGAGATTTCTATTTTTTTTTCCCCGAGTTGGTGCACCTGGAACGCAAAATACCGGGTGATGACATCACCAACTCAAGTCTAATCGGAATCCCGAGACAACTGGAATGCATCGTGTTCTACATGCTGGACTGGTGCTAATGGAACAAGATCTCACGAGACTTTTGTGAAAATATATCGTCCAAATAAAACCGATACAGAGATTTCCTGATATCACATTTTAATGCTGGTATCGGCCGATGAAATCAGACATTTCTCATATGAATAAGTAACTTATTAACTGAATAAAAATCTGTAAAATGATAGTGGATTCATAAATAAACTTGGGCAAATTTTACACTTGCAGACCTTAAATGATCCGAGTTAAATCCCAGATCAGTCAATTGTCTGTAAACATTCAGCAGTCGCTCGAACGTTGCTTCTCTTTTTTCCATAAGTTTGGGACACCCCCAATTACACAGAGATGCTTGAGGAGTTGAAAAAAGAGAAAAGAAAAGCAGACTATGCATGAAGGCGGTTTGATGTTAGAGGTCAGAGTGGTTCCCTGATGGCTCGTCGTCCTCGTGCTGAGCGAAGCCTCCCCTGTCACCTCCACTGATGCTCTCCCCTCAAACGGCGCTCCAGTTTGGTTTTCTGCATTCAGTCCTTTCAGGAGAAGCTGTGCCCTTCCTACCAACGTACTGATGTTTAATTCATTCCCAGACGCCCGGGGGACACTCATAACAACAACAACAACCAAAAAAAGAAAAAAGGAGAAAGAGAGGGAGACAGAGAGAAGAAAGAAATTAGAAGGAACTAAATGTTTGCTCTGCGTTTGCTGTTGGTGAGTGTAATAAATGAAGGCCTAAAACAAGACCAAGGAGACTTGAGGCATTTGAAGACAAATAAATCCCATTTCCTTGTGTTTTGATTGACTTCGGGGGTAGACGGGGGCAGCGAGGATGCTGCTGGACACCTCGCCGTGCTCCCTCTTAATCAGAGGTTGATTAAGCGCGCTTTCAGAGGCATGGATTAGGGGACTCCCCTCGGACTCGGCTAAATTGGTCGGATGGGAAGGAAGGCAGAGCGTTGAGCACTGCTGAGGGAACTTTTGATGTGTCAGTCAGAGAATCTGGCATGGTTTGCTTTTATTGACCTTCCCAGCCTTGATTTGTGACGGATCCCCCGGTGCTGGAGTAGGTGAGGAAGGTTAGACGAGATTCGGCTTTTGAAGAAGCGTTTTCCGAATTGTGCTGATCAAGGAGAGCTGCCACGCGCCGCTCCTACCATTCATAACAATGAGGTCGGGGAGGAAGCTCGCAGCTCATATTTCAGTAATTTCTGCTTTATTTGACAACATGGATGTGCGTTTCAGAAAGCAGGGAGTCCTTGTTCAGTCACTTTTTATCTGATTCTCTCCAGCAGACATCCATTTAAATGTAAACAGTGGGTTTTACTCATATCATGTTGTATCCACAGTTAATGGATTCAACCGAGTGCCCGCTACAGCTCTAAATATACCCCCCTTCTCTATGTACAGTGTGTGTCATTTATGGATTTATGGTTAATAATAGCCTGATGCTCTTTCCTGCTGTCAGACTGGTTTGTAACCCCTCCACAGAAGGAATGGCATTATTCATGTTGCGGTGGTGGCACCACTATTAATGTAATGAGTCAGGCTGTTAATGTGATCCAGCTTCAGACACAAAGGGGATCTCTCAACCTGAGCTCCCGCTGCAGACAGGAGACCTCTGCGCCCTACATAACAACGATGTGATGTGTCATCGCTGATTTATTTTGCCCTTGAACCTCCTAGTGATAGGACCTTGCGGGATAGCCTTTAAAAGAAGTGCCCAGAGATGAAATGAATGCTCTGTTCCAAACTATTGAGAGACGTGCACTACAGCTAAAGGCTTTTAGAGGGAGTGCTGTAATCTAAAATGTGCTATTTCTCACACATAGTGCAGCTCTGGGATGGGCCTGATCAGATAGCCTGAGATTAATCTGACTTGACCTGTGAGCAGCAGTCACTGCCTTCTGCATTGCCGGCCATGAGAGGAATTTGCAATGGATTCCACAAAGATAGAAATCAATTTGAATTCAGCAGAGGCACCTCGCCGCGATAAGCTATTGCAACACCTACATGTGGACTCACAAATTTCATAATGAATAGATAAGGATTAATGCAATTTCAAACTGTCACCTCCTGCCAGACGGCTTGTCATGAATGGCTTATCGTTGTGCCCTGACTTTTTTTTTTTCTCTTTTATTATTTATGTCCAACAACAACAAAACAGCCCAGTTTATTCGTGTCCTTTCCATAAACATGACTCCATGGTAACCATCTGCAGAGATGCATCCTCAGAAGTGTTTTAAACAGCCTTATTAACCGGGAGCCGTTCCTGGTGTAATTAACGTCTGCCTGCAACGCAGCAAATATCCACAATGTAGCCCGCGAAGACGTGAAATAATTATGTGACCGTTTGAGTGACAGAGATCAGGAGAGCAAATACAGGAGGTCCGTGTGCAGCCTCGTCGGGAGGGGCAGAGTGTTGGTCCAGGTTAATAGGCATCCTCCCGGCAGAGATTAGCCGCAGTTAAAGAAAAGTAAGGAGGGAGGCGTTCAAATTCAGTCTGATAAAGTCAAATCCATCTTTTATCATCTTATTGTCACGGGCCATTTGCAAGTTCCTGGGCCAGGGTTTTATGAAGTTCCCTATGCAGGCATTAAAAACACTAAAATCCTTTTGAAAGAACACTTCATTTGGGCTGGACTCGGCAGCACCGTCCATAAATAGCCCGCCATCTGTTTCCTGCTTTTGCAGCAGCCAAAACACTGAGCTACAAAACATTCTCAAACTGAGTTTTGATCAGAGAACAAAGCAGAGCTGAAGTGCTGTAACTGAGCACACGGTTGGACCAGAATCCAGCCAGGTCTGGTTTCTGAAAGTCAGCACCGGCAGGACGATGTGGGTTTATGAGGGGAATGCCACTTGTAGTGGAGTGGACCTGTGATCGATTGGGATGAGAAGTGGCTTAGCCGTGCCTCTGTGTGTCAATAGCTTCACCCTCTCCCTCAACCCTGTGATAAAACAGAGGCTCGTGGTACTGAATCCCAGCCTCGTGCAGACCTCTGAACCCGCCTCTATGATCCGGTTTTCACCTTACGTCGTCCGTTTGTCGCTCAATCATCAAAAAGTTTGGCTTCAGCCATGATGGGAGACTTTTGGGGGCATCAAAAGCTGAACTGACAACAAATTAGGATGCAGTCTGCAGCCGCATGGATTGAGACGAGGATTTAATTGGCTTCATATCGGGGTTAGATAGCACCACTGTTGACATTTGATTAGAAAAAATAAAAGAACAAGGTGACTTGATATTGTGGTGATAAGCAAAAATCCCAACTCAATGGCATCAATACTTTACCCGGGTGCACATAGGTGTCTCACCTTGTAACCAATGACAGCAGCTGTAGAGGCTGGCTGGCTCATAGACCAAGGTTCTCCACCGAGCGTGCTTTGTCATACATTTATTGCTGTGTGTGCACTGTCTGTTTTCCTTACAATCGTTCCTGTTGCTCTCGACGCACTGTTGACCTGCAGGTCAAGCTGCACAAAGGCATAAATTTTTTCCAGCCTTGATGCTGGCTAATTCACAGCATGTCACATCCCTGCTCTTCAAACTAAAGGTCACCTCTAAGCAGCACTTAATGGCTTTATGTCTGTTTTTACAGGCAACTGCACCGATTAACGGCCGCACATTTTCAGCATCTGGATCAACTTTGCCAGGTTTTTATATTTGTTTTTGACTTGACAGAAAGAAAATAAGTAAACAAGAAGGACTTAAGTTTTTAATGTTTGCAAATAAAACACAGATGACTAAACGGACTGGATCTCTGAGGCCAGACTTGCTTTTAATTTTGCATTCAGATGTTTATCATGACTGCCTCATGTTTTGCTTTTTGAAGCATCATTTGTGCATGTCATCATATACTAACACTACACTTTCACAAGCCGTAACGTGTGAGGAAACGGTCGGGGCAGGGTAGGTCGCAGGGTTGATGGCTGTAGAAATGACAGTTTGGAGGATGAGACACAGCAGGTTGGTTTAGGACGGGGATCTCCAAGTCCAGTCTTTACTGTCCTGCAGGTTTTAGATCAGGGGCACCCAAGTCCAGTCCTCCAGAGCTACTACCCTGCAACAAATGGCTAATTCCCTCATGCATGTCATTCAGCTCTGCAGAGGCTGATAATGAGCCATTCATTTGATTCAGGTGTGTTGGAGAAAGGATGCAACCAAAATATGCAGGATTGTCCCCCTCGAGGACTGGACTTGGGCGCCCCTGTTTAGATTCTTCCCTATGACAACAGAGGAGCCGGCTCTGAGAGCCAATGCTTTGTAATGAATCAGAAGAGCCGGCTTCCAGTTTTTTAGTAATTGCGGAACTTTTTTTTTTTTGATTGACCCGTATGGAGGCTGTGTAACCAGTCACATGTGAGCATATTGTACCAATCTGTGAAACAAAGTGAAAGTGAAGGCAGCAGTGAGGAGAGTCTGAGGGCATCACGTTGTTGTGTAATATAAGTGACACCTGAAAGTAAAGCAGCATCTGGCTGTAGAGAACGATAGAATAAATGCACAAATGATAAAGGTTCTCATAAAAACACTGAATACAAAAAGTTTTCAAGAGTAAATATTCTTTTTTCTTCTTTTTAGCAAAGTTAAAGTATTTTAATCTGTGTCGTACGTCCACATGTGGTCCACTTGACAATAAAATTGAAGTTGAAGTGAAATAAACAGTCATCCTCAAAATGATCATATCATACAATCAAAGAAAATGTTAAATTCACAATAGCTATTTTTATAACAAGAATCTTTAAAAAAAGTAATTATCTAAAAAAATTACTAAATTATAATTTAGTGAAATAAAATATTTTTCAGTTTTAGTTGAAAAGAATGATTTAAAAAGTCAGAAGTACAGAAGTCTGATCGGACGTTACAGAAAACACCTGATTGCAGTGATTGTCTCAAAGTGTTGCTAAATAAATTTTATTTGTTTATTTTTTGTATGTTTGTTTTTAATAGTACTTGTAAACCATAATTCAAAATCAGCATCATGATTTTCATAGAATGTGCATGTATTAGCTATTACTTTTTTCAGTGTCAGATTATTTACTAACGGCTGTTTTATTTTAGTTTTTTAATGGGACGGTAAGACTAATTTTGAGGATGACTGTAGGTCAAAAAAAGATCCTTAATTAAGAGCTGTTTGGGAATTGAAAGAGCCGGCTCTTGTTTGGAAGCTGCGCTAAAAGAGCCGGTTCTCTGGAAAGAACCGAACTTCTCATCACTACCTCGCCCAAATAAAAGGTTCTGCATAAGTCTGTTAATTAGCCAGTGATTTAGATCAGGTGTTTTGCAGCAGTGAAACATCTAAAACCTGCAGGACTGGAGCTTTTAACCAAATGCTCACCTCCCCTAAATCTGTCATGTTTTTCATTTTGTTTAAACACAAATTTTGTGATATTCCCCCTGGTGGCAACAAGCGGAGTACACAAGCAAGTTTTACAAATAATTACTGCCTCAACGAAGCCGGTTGCCTCCATGAACGCGAGGCTTCAGAGCATTTATACTCTCAGCATAAGGCTACGCTCACAATGCAGGCAAGAGTGACCTAAAACTGACTTTTCTGCCCATGTCAGCTTTTTTTTTTAACAGCACAAATCTGATGTTTTTCCAATCACTTTCATGTGCGGTCCAGAATTGGATAGATATGTTTTTCAAAGCAACCTCGGTCTGAACGGTCATGTCGCATTTTGTCCGGCTTTGAAGTGACACCTGAGGAGGTGTGATGTGTAAACGCAGTGTACCGAGCCATCATATCATCTTCTGCGTGCACCAATCACCTTAGGGCTGTTCACACTGCAGTCTCATGGTCACATTTACATGTTTAAAAAAATCTGCAGGGAGAATGTAGCCTAAAGGCTCGCGTGCATGCAGACAGCATCTTCTGATGGTCCACCATGTTTTGCTCATGCTTGTTGCAGAAAGCGTGCACATGCATGCCTAAACGGTGCAAACAGAGCAGTACCAGCAGAAATCATGGGGGCAATGTTGCACTGTAAGCTAATAGGAGCACAGGAAAAGCTGTCATAATGTATCTCATGGGTGCGTAGACCACCACTTCCTTCTGTGCTGCCTCTTTCTGACGCTCATCATGATCTCCACCATCCTTTCTACTGGATATTCCAACCGGAACTGACATGAGAACTCAGAGGTGAACTTTGCACTGCCAACGTAAGCATGGGGAGTGAGCAGCATTGTCCAACCATATAAAAGGAGCATCAATCAGCCTGAATAGCGTCCTCTCATAACAGGTTATTTGACTATTTTGATTATGTTGCTCCATTAGATTCTTTTAATGTTTTATTTTGTGTTTGACAAACGTAGTCATGTATTTTTGCCAATACAGGACTGATAAACATAGTGAACATAAGCCAAACCGAAGTATATTTCCAAATAGATGCAAAAAGCTCTCTTAGATTCTGTGATGACTATGGTTCGCTTACGTTATTTAACTGTAACTGATGCCGTTCGGAGCTTCTCATTCTTCACATGTCCGTGTTGTGAGATGCAAAAGATGTTACTGCAAATTAACTAATGTAGGGGCGTCCAGATCCAGAGCTCAAGGGTCACTGCTCTGCAGGTTTTTGACATTTCCCTGCTTCAACACATCGGATTAAAATATAATGGCTCCATGTCAAGTCCCGCGCCAGCCTCATCAGTTTGAGCCAGGTGTGGTGCAGCAGGGAAACATGTAAAAGCTGCAGGACTGTGGCCCAAGAGGTGCAGAGTTGATGATCCCTGTTCTAAGATGATCATGCCAGGATCACTGCACATCGTTTTCACACATGAACGGACCACCAGAGTCATCAGAGATGTTTGTGCTGCAGAGGAGATGATGCAGCAGTTCAATACGAAGTCTTTGAGAAACTTTTGCAGCTCCGGATGAGAAAACGTTGACATTTCGTAATCATGTGAAAACAATCCAGGGTGAGCGTGTGCCACCGGAGCTATAGGTGCTCCAAGATATTGGTAAGCTCCCTTTAGCCAGGCATGTGTGATGAATAGGTTGTAAAAGTGCATCTCAGCTTTAATTAGAAGAGTCCCAACCCCGCTCCTGCAGCTCCCCCTGCTCTGCATGTTTTACATGTTTCCCTGCTCCAGCACACCTAATTCAGATAAATGGGTCAGCTCCTCAGCTTTTCATCTCGCTCTGCAGAAGTCTGATAATGACTCATTCATTTGAATCAGGTCTGCCCGAGCGGGGGAAACATCGGAAATATGCAAGAGGCAAGAGGTTCCCGGACCAGGATTGGGAAACACTGACGGGTAATCCTTTTTTTTTCCCTTTCCTAAAAGGCAGAAAGGATTTCCACATCTTCAGAGTGCAGAATCCCCTGGTTTGATCATTGCTGGGACTCTTGTTGCTGTCTGGGTACAGATTATTTTTCCTGGTACAGCTTTCTGCCCTGTGAGTCAGACACAGCTTCACATTTATGGTAAAAATAAAATGAGGATCCTCAGTATTCCATTTTTCTCTTGTAAATGGGCTTGTGCATCAGATGATGTCATCCCAGCTTTGTTCATTCCTGCAACACATTCAATCTTCCGCCTCAAACACAGTTTCAGCTCACGTCTCCTTAAAGCAACACCACTCAACTTTCAATGATGAGATCAGCATCCGCCTGGCGTCCTGCCTCCTCTCTGAGCTCCCACCAGACAGTGAAATCAGTCCCATGTGGACTCTTACACTGCAAAAACTCAAATCTTACCAAGTATATTTTTCTAATTTCTAGTCAAAATATCTCATCACACTCAAAATAAGACAAAATTACTTCAAGAGAAACAATTCAATAAGAAATGAGATCTTGTTTTAAGGCAATGCATCTTTTTTAAAGAAAATTTATCTATTTTCTTCTCGTGTTTCTTTGCTGAATGAGCCGTGTTGCTTTTTGGGTTTTTTTGTTTGCTTATTCTTATTAGCATCCAAATTATCAAGAGCAGTAAAGAACATAAGATATGGCTGATCAAAAAGGTGTTGGCTGAAGCCAATGTTTATTATACCAACCCTTTTTACACAAAACACATCTTCAGCAAGAAACTCAGTTACAGCGTAAGACTTGCAAGTAAATAAAGATATTAAAGGATAAACAACAAAAAACTTTCATCTCAAAAGAACAAATGAATACATCGAAGAAAGTTTTAGGCTGGAAAAGGTAGTTTCTCACTGCAAAAACTCAAAACTTACCATATATTTTTCTAATTTCTAGTCAAAATGTCTCATCACACTCAAAATAATGCAAAATTACTTAAAGAGAAACATTTTAGTGAGATATACATTCTTGTTTTAAGGCAATGCATCTTTTTTAAAGAAAATTTATCAAGAAAATTTAGCTTGCTCCTTTGGCAGAATTTTTTTTTTTTTTTGCCTGTAATACGCAAAAAAAATCTGCCTATGGCATGAGTAAAACTTTTCTTGATAAGATTTCTTGAAATAAAATGCATTTGCCTTAAAACAAGCTCCTGTATCTCACTGAAATCTTTACTTTTAGTTATTTTGTCTTATTTTGAGTGTGATGAAATATTTTGACTAGAAATTAGAAAAAAATACTTGGTAAGATTTGAGTTTTTGCAGTGCTCCACCTGCAGGCAGCTTTTTTAATATAGTGTTTTCCTCCCATTAACTTGGCAAATTCAGAGCAAATGTTGAATAGAAAAGTGCATCAGGCATTTCTTTTATAAATGACTGAAAATGGATATTTATGAATGTAATAAACTTTTTTTTTTTTAACATTACATTATTTCTCATCACAAGTTCACCGTCACCACCCAGAACTGACTCCTGTAGGACATTTATATCCTCCTCGTGTGCATCCCTTTGTCACCAGAAGAAGTAAAATACCTCAACTTGTAAAACCTTTTTTTTGGGGGGGGGGGGGGGGCTTTCAGATGCAGAAAACTGAAAGTATCTGGTGAGAATGAAACCTTTTAGTGTGAAAGTAACTTCACAAACATTTTCAGGAAAACTTAGACTAGGAAAAAAGTGGTGCTTTCTGACTCTCGGGTGGATTTTACGGTCCTTGGTCTGAAATGAGGGCTCCACTCTCATCCTCACCTGTCAGGTGTTCAGTTTTGTGTGTTTATCTTTGGTTTATGAATGATTAGCTTGGTTTATTATTTCTTAGTTTTAACATTTCCTTTGTTTAATCTATTCTTTTTCAATTCTAAAACCAGTTTTGTCCTGTTAACTCCATCCTGGTTGAGGATGATGCTCTCAGACTGGCCCTTCTTCATCACCTGCTTTACATTTTCTTTTTATCACTGTCTTTTATCAAAACAACTCTTAATTACTTTTATTTCTTGCATCTTATTTCATTTTTAGCTTCTTCCGCCTTTATATGATTTCTTTTATTTCTTTTTTAATCTACTTTTAATGCTTTTTTGTGCATCGCTGTAATGCTTTTGTTTTATGTAAAGCACTTTAAATGGCCTTGTACATTTCATGTGATGAACAAACAGACTTCTTTGCTGGCAGTTTGGACCGTACCAAGTCACATTTTACAATCAGAGGGGGCAGAACATCATAAATATTATTAACTCTAGCATTGGCATTTGTTGTGGAGTTATTGTGCATCTTAAGGCCTTATTCCCTTCAAATAAAATGGATTTAATTGTCCATTTTATTTCACCCTTCCTATAAGCAAAGTAGGAAGGATGTTTAACGCTGCTGTTAAAATGATTTGGTGGTTTTGTCTGCAACCAGCTCCCACTTTTCTAAGTTTAAAGCCGAGAAAAAGCAGCTTTAAACTAAGTTTTGACTCATTTTTTGTTTTTCAAAACCTCCCAAGTCTGCAGGTTCCCATTGTAAACAACAAGCTTTAACATCTGAACCCCGACAGGCATCTTTAAATCAGGATTCTTGTTTTTATTTAAGCATAAGCTAAACAACGCTAACAGCTTTGAAGACTTCGTCTACACTTCTTTATTTATGTTAATTTATATATTACCAGTTTTTATATGTAAATTGTCCTTTTTAAACAATAAAAGACTAAATCCGTGACTGAATCCAACTTTTGATGTTGGTTTGTTGAAGTTTTGTTTTGATTAATTTGCTTTGCATTTGTTATGCAGCTAAATAAAATGTCTAATATCCATGTTGATTACAGGTTGAGCCCTCTGAGAGAGACCTGTTATCTACGTGCACCACAGCGCACTTTGCCCGTACCACAACTCCACTCTGTCTTCAGTTGTGGGCATATTAGTCTCCATGGAAACGCATTCTAACCAATACTCCATCGGTGCCAAATGACCCTGTGTTGTTACTTAGCTTCTCGCTGCTTTGTGAGGAAGCGTTTTTCTTTTGGAGATTAAACGTTTGGAGGCAAATTGAGGTCCTGCTGGTTTTATCTCCGGGATATTGAATAAGCATATGTAGAAAATACCAAAGCGGTGCTGCCGACGCTCGGTATGAAAGCAGATTGATGTGTTTCTGCGCTTCTCTGGGGGGGCAAGTGTAACGCCAGCGGTGCTGCACAGTTTTATCAGGTGGAAGCAGTGAGTGCAAGTTAGCACCACAAGGACCGACTGATGTTATTTGATAATTTTCTAAATGTGATCATTTATGTTTTCCAGCATATTTGGTTTTTCTCTGTTTTTACCAGCCTGTTTGCATCAAACAGTTGTTTTGGTTTTCCTTGTGGGCTGTTTACACTCTTTTTCTCTGTAAAATACCCACAGATAATTGCTCAGAAGGAAGCACCCAGGAAGGTCAGCCAAGAATCCTGCTGTAGGTGCCAAAGTGAAATCTACAGGACTACAATTACTTGGACAGACTTCGGCTGCAGAGCAAAGTGAATGACAGGTAGGAAATAATTCATATGAATCACCTGCTGTATTATGAATAGCCACCTGCCGAGAGGACATAGCACGGTCAGTTATCCTCAGAATTGCTTTTGAATTGCCCTTTTTTGTCATTTGTTGGTAATTGCCTTATTCTCTTGATAATATAATGAAATTAACCTCAGAACATTTCCTCCTTATGACATTTATGAGACAAGGTTGAAGTTGACGTGGCTGCCGTCTTACAATTATATTTAGATTATTTGACTTTGATGCTGTTTGGCTTCTTTTCTGATGTCGCCAGCGTCGAGGTTCTTTTCACTGCCACTCACAAGTCTGATTCTTCTTTAAAAAAAAAAAAAAATACAGTGTTCAATCCCACTCTGAGCACGTTCTCTTAAGAAACTCCGGATCACTCACTTCTATTTTCTATTTGGGGTGCATCTGACCTTGTAGTGAACAGACATAAAAGGCTGTCAGTCAAACCATCATGCAGTCTTTGTTTCCGTGTGGTTGTCATTCTCTAGAGGAGTCAAGCAGCCACGGACTTAAATCTAGTGATTCTGTGCTCCTGGCAAAATGCTTGTCTGTCCTTCTTTCCACCGAGCTCAGCAACCGCCTCAGGGTAAGGTGGAAAGAAGGTGAAAATATAAGAAAAGTTTGGAAAAGGTGCGAGGAGAATGTAATCAAGGCCATCAGTTAAACAGTTCCTTTTTTTCCCCCCTTTTTCTCGTTTTAGTTCAGCTTAACATTTCCGACCTTCAAGAGATTTTCCTGTCAAAGCTGAATAATACAGAACGTTTGCCGTTACAGTCAAACATTATATCCCTCAAATAACAAGATCCCCAATACAACCAATCCGAAACAAGCTGGGAAACTGTGTAAAATGTACAACGAATGCAACGAGCGAATGCGGTGATTTGAAAATGTCACCATATCATAACTTAGTCCCAACAGACCACAAACAACGTACTAGATATTAAAAGTCAGACATTTTAATTAGGGATGCACAATATTGGAATTTTTGCCGATATCTGATATGCCGATATTTTAAAACTCATGTGGCCGATAACTGATATTGATACCAATACTAAAGTTGAAAAAAATAAGCAGTCATTGGAAATAGCATTTTTGTTATCCGTTTCCGACACTTTGAAAAATATTCTCATGAAATTTTGTAACAAAACAATGAAATATCGCAATATTTCGTCAGTAAAATAGATTGATACCACATTTTTAAATGTCAATACATCAGCAAATGAAATTATCACAAAATCTTTGTGAATTCTCGCGAGATTTTGTAACAGAACGATGACATATCGTGAGATTTTGTTAGTAGAATAGATAGATACCGCGTTTTTTATGTCAATATGATATCAGCATATGAAAATATTGCTATATTTCAGTGTATCGATAATTTTTTCCCACCCCTGGTCTTTAGAAGTCTGTAAATAGGGTTTTGAAGAAGAAGAATATATATATATATATATATATATATATATATATATATATATATATATATATATATATATATTTAAGACTTTAGAAACAGTGGGCTGATCAGTTAAATATTGGTGGGGTGACCCATGTCCGATACTCAGGTTTTAAGGCCGATACTGATAGGGGGCAGATTATATAGTGCATCCCTAATTTTGATATTTCATTGAAATAGGAGCTCATTGGGAATCTGATGACAGCAACACATCTGTAAAAAGTTGGAACAGGAGTAACCAAAGGCTCGAAAAGTAACCAGACAAGAGGAGCATTTGACAACCAAACAAGTTAAATGGCAGCAGGTCAGTGGCATGACTGGGTATAACAGAGGCATTTCAGAGAGGCAGGTCTCTCAGATAGAAAGATGGACAGAAGTTCACCAATCTGCAACAAACAGGGTCTAAAAGTTGTGGAACAATTCCAGAAAAAAAAAAAAATCTATTTAAAAATGGGAAGAATGACAAGCTAAGAATGTATAATAAGAAAAGATTCAGAGAGTCAGAAGGAATCTCTGTGTGCACAGGACAAGGCCAAAGGTCAGATCTGGGTGTTGGTGATCCTGGGATCCTTCACTGCTTTAAAGCAGACGTGATTCTCGACTAGAAATCAGTGCATGGACTTAAGACTTCCAGAAATCCCTGTCTGTGAACACAGTTCACAGACAGGGAATGCAGGTGATGCAGGTGAAAGCTCCGTCATGCAAAGAGGAACCCAGGATCCAGTTTTTACAGTATATGGAGTTTCCACACGGTCTTTTTCCTTTTTTTTTTTTCTTTTTTTTTTTTTTTTTTTTTGAACAGGAGTTATGATAAAACAGAGATAATAGCTGTTATTTTATTAATAATAATACCTGGTAAAAGGCTGGTAATGGAAACAGATTTTGAAAACTTTAATTACTTAACTCAGATATTACACTCTCATGAGGTGGTTTTCAGATATGTTTATATACAGTAAAAAAAAAAAATCTAATTAATTAAAGGGTTCGTTATTAATCTTGATTAACTGCATTTTAAATGCATTATGAAAATTACCCCATAAAGCAACGTTTTCTTTATTTCAAAGGATTTTAGTGGACGACTAGATCAAATAATAGACACAGACATTAACACTGTAAACTCCAGTTCTGTTATTGTCTAAATAAATGCATTAAATTGTATTTTAACTTTAAAAAAAAGAAGCGTGGGAAAAGAAATAGGAATTATCTCTGGAAATGGAACAGCCGTAAAATTAAAGTACACCATTTTAAGCACTTTAACTACAGTGACTGTTACCCTGGCTGTTTTCTAATTAAGTGTCAACAACATGGTGGAGTACGTTTAACATTTTAAAATGTTTCTGTCAACACTTTTTATTAGGAGGCATTAATATCTGATGATCAGAAGCAGCTCTGAGTTCCTTTTCAGTCTGGTGCACGGAGCAGAGGTGAACATCGGATGAGGCCACCGTCTCACAGGTTTTAGATGTTTCCCTGCTGCAGCACACCTGATGTAAAGGTGCCATTTGAAAAACCATTTAACTTTAACCAGGTGTGTTTCACCAGGACAACCTCTCACAGGTCCAGAGTTGGTTATCCCTGCTCTAGTGTGCGTTTTTAGATGGGGGGAGGGGCCTGCAGCAACATGTGCAGCAAATAGAAGAAAGTAAAAGATTTGTTCATTACACGTCTGTCTCTCCAATAATATCAGGAATGTTGCTGGACTTTTTGCTAGCTGCTTAATATAAAAGAAAAAGTTATCAGAGAGACTGAAAACTTGCTAAATATACCAACAAAGTCACAGAGTGGTGCCGTGTGCATCAGTTATCAGGTTAACCAGAAAATTGGCACTGACAAACGTTTCGCTTTGCTTCTAATACAAACTGCAATCAAATGCTTTTTTTAGCGCATTAATTTTTGTTATTAATTGATTTGTTATTAACGTGTTAAAGTCCCCCCCTTAAGTATATTACAAAAGTGTAATGAAAACACTTGTTTTGCATTTACACGTCACTGGACTTGACGCAGGGGTCATGTGACCAGTTCAAATGAAGATGGCGCAGTATGTATGGACAGAGGAGGAGACAGAAATCTCCTTACATGTATGAGAGAAAAATACAACCACCATCCTTGATAGCAAGCAGCAGAAACTCTGCCTTTCCGCTTTAAGTAGTCTCCTCCTTAAAGTGGAGACTCATTGGACGACTTTTTATGAGAATAACGGCTTATGCACTAAACACCATGGAAACACCTGCTAATTTCAACAATATCATGTTCAAATTCTAGAAATATCACTTTTATTTTGTTAAAAAAAATTGTAATGGCAATGCAGCTGATGAAAACAACCACTTAGATATGAGAGAAATTCAGAACTGGACCTCCTGTGGATGTAGGGCCCAGGCGGGATGGCTGAAGCACAGCAGAGAGGGACGGAGAGAGGCTTGGATTTAAATTATAAACCTGCTTTCTTTTTGAAGTTCAACCAAAACTCACCAGAAAATGTGATAGAGGTTGTTTATCTACTGTACATACGCAGCGCAAAGTAATCTCAAAGTCCAGAGTTAAAGATGTGAAACGACAACATTTTAGTGTAATATTAATGTTATTTATAAATCTTTATTTGTTCATATCATTTCACATCAAATCAAATCTTATTTTTATAGCCTTTTTCATACACACAATGCAACACAAAGTTCTTCAAGAAATAAAATAGGGAATACATTTTGAACATCATCCCTCCCACCCCCACACATATAAACCCACACACATATTAACACACACATCCTTGTACTTCTATCTTAGTGAGGACGGACACTGACATACTGTAATGTCAAACCCTCACCACAACAACTGCTTACCTAAACTTAACCCTGACCACAACATCATTCTATCCTTAACTATAATGAAGGGGTCTTTCTTAGTAAGCCCCCCCCCCCCCCCCTCCATGTTGCAACAATTACCCCAGTTTGATGGTTAAATGTGCAAAATGGTCTTTAGCAAATACAGGAACACACACAGCACGTGGTAAAGGTCTGGTAACACAGCAGGATGCTGAGGCTTCAAGTGAGGATAAACTACCTATTTGATTACTGTGTTTTGTTGTTGTTGTTCTTATTTGATTATAAATAAATGCAATTTTTCAGAAAATAAATAAGATGAAAATAATACTGAAGACTTTGTTTCAGGCATTTTTAAGCATTAAAGGATTAGTTATAAGTAACATAATGCCATCTATAATATCAGGATATCATATTGTTAAAGTAGAAATATAAATCTTTTCCGTGATCCAACAGCTTTATGTTTAACCCTTTGTGTGCCGACCGTCTGAGCGCCAGCTGGTCACATCTAACACCAGAGTATCTCAGTTTCACATAAATAGATCAAATGCACGGCAGTGATCATTCCAGTTGATGTGGAAATGTCACGTCCTTTCAAAGTGAACTTGTTTTTATTCATGTCTAATATCCGTTTTTAGTTTGACTGCTTAGTAAAAACCTGAAAGAGCTTTGTCATCAATCAGCTACTGAAGAGAAACGGTGCAGATGCTGCAGAAAATGTTGAATTTCCATCATGAAAAAACATATTTCAAAGGAGAAATAAAAGCTTTTTTTCTGAACGGAGGTCATTTACGAGTGAGGCAGATTCTTCCTGCGGCTGCTCTGAGAGAAATATTGTTGTTTTGGTGCGCCGTAAAGCGATGCCTCGCAGTTTGCAGCCATGATGAGATGAATGGATGGATAGATCAGGATGTAGTCACTGACTTTTGTTTTGAAGATGAAAACAAATCAGATTTTTATCAGTACTTCCTCAGCCACAGAACAAAGTTGAGATCTTCAGCCCTGCTCACTGGGGTCAGAGCTGCTCACGTAAATTCATGATAAAATGATTTAACCGATGTTATGAGGGAGCATTTCATATCCCAGCTGAGCCCTGAGGTATCTGATGGGACCAAGTCTGCATGCTTTCGTGTAATAACCCTGATTTCAGTTTCTGTCGCCTGAAATTAAAAATTTAGATTGATTCTGAATAATTATGGGATGCTGTTATTACTTTCTATCCATGGACAAAAGGCTAGAAGCAAATGGTGCAAAGTGTGTAAAATATTTTATTTATTTAGATCTGGATTTTTATTATTTAATTTCTACTTCGTCTTGTAGATATATTAACCCTCTGGTGTAAACTCACCAGCAACTTTATTTGGCACATCTAGCTACTGTAGTCTTGGATTGGATCCCCATTTTTCTGCCTTACATCCTGACAGCAGAGATTCAACAAGGTGATAACCTGAGTGCATACAACCATCCGGGTCAGCAGCACCAAGGCTCATCATGCATGGACATGTATGCAGACAGTAAAGATGCAAATGACTCTTCTGAAGTCTCTCCTCAAAACAAGTTTTTATATTTTTTCACCTTTCCGTAGTCTTCTAGTCTGTTTGGATGTTTTTTTTTCTGATTAGAGATTGCTTTGCAGTCATCACACCCAGTCCTCATGATCTTAAATATTTAAGCTTCATGTGAGCCAGACTTGGTGGACCCTTTTATGCCTTTGAAGTTCACAAAATGAACACCAAGAAAGTCTCATGCAGACACGAGGGGTCCCGACAGAACAACATATTGCGCTTTGAGAAGGAATACCTGCTATGAACCTTGATGTCCTGATGGTTCTGCATGACAAACCGTCTGATATCACAGAGATTATTTCACCATGAAAACAGGAAAGATGAAATGGAAATGTGAAGATGTGACTCTCATCATGCCAGGATATCATGAAATGACTTTTTCAACTTGTGTTTGTTCTGGCTGCATACGAACATACACAGCAGCCTCTCTTCCCACTTTCTTTTTAATCAACTTCCTGCTGTAGTTGCTTCATAGCAGAGCAGGTTCCCGATCTGAACTTTAACATGCGTGCATAGAATTTAAAAAAGAAAACTGAAAGCCGGAGACAAACAAGACAATCTGTGTCATTTACACACTTAAACCTGTTAATAGCTTTTTCACAACAGGGTTTATAATAAAAAAGAAGTGCAGATGAAGATTGTGTCTCCTTTCTGAGGTTTTTCCACGACTTCTGGGATTCTCACACACAATCATCTCTAGGGTTTCTGGTCTGATAAAGAAAAAAACATCCAGTAAACAGCAGTTGTCTGGATCAGAATGGGCAGACTGGTTGGAGATGATAGAAAGGCAACAGGAAGTCAGCAATGGTTCCAACTAAAGTATGCAGAATAGCATCTCTGAACACACAACACATCCAACCTGGAAGCACATGGACTCCAGCAGCAGAAGACCACACCGGGTGCTACTCCTGCCAGCTAAGAACAGGAAACTCAGGTTATGATTCACACACACTCACCAGAACTGGAGGATAGAAGATGGAGAAACGTTGCTGGATGAGTCTCCATTTCAGCTCCACTTTCAGATGCTAGTTCTCAGAATCTGCTGGAAACATCATGAAAGCATGGATCCATCCTGCCTTGGATCAAGGCTTCAGGCTGCTGCTGGTGTAATGGTGTGGGGGAGGTTTTCTTGGCCCACTTTGGGCTCTTTAGTACCAACGTGGCGGTTTAACCACCACAGCCTACCTGAGTATTGTTGCTGACCATGTCCATCCGTTTATGACCACAGTGGAGCATCTTCTGAAGCTGCTTCCAGCAGGATGATGATGCACCATGTCACAAAGATCACATCATCTCCAACATGATGAGTTCACTGCTACAGTGACCTCCACAGTCACCAGGTGTTACCGGGTACTTGTGAGGTGGACCTGATAAAGGAACTGGTGAATGTTTGAGCAACTTATTTTTAGTAACAGCAGTAATAAGAGGGGATTTTCTGGGATGATAATTGATAGAAACCTGCATGGCCTCAAGGCCTGGCAGGATTATACCATGATGTTCATCTCAGGAGAATCCAGCAGCCGCACAAGTAACTAATGTGTGTTTAAGACTGTCATTAACTGTCTTAGCTTCTTGCATGTCTGTAATGCAAACACTCTTTCCTTTAAAACATTTGATTGTGAAAAAAATGAGTTATTTGTCTGCAGGGATGCTTTGCAGACCTGATTTACTTTAGAAGCAACTTCAACGCTGTATTTTTAGCTGCTCACAACTGCATGTTATATTTTTTCATTTATTAGAGCAGGAGAATTTAATCCTTTTATTTGTGTGTCTGGAGCTGACCCTATGTGTCTTCATTCTCAATTATACATGACTGGAATTGGAAATGAACATAGTGGCCTGATCATAAAATGCTTGATAACTGAGCTAATACAATTACATTTGAGTGATTAAAAAAGGTTAAATAGGTGATCTATTACATTGATCTTAAATGCATTCAGATTTAATTTAATTTAACAGTACTATAATGCTGTAGTTAAAATATGTCCTATTAGTGTTTGGAGCCTGTATGTATAATGATTAATTACTGAATAATTGTTCATGCATTTCAACACTGGCAAGCTCTGAAGGGTGATTTATTTTCTTCAGTGGCTGTACAGAGATAGGGCTTAATTACAGTGGATAGCCTTATCTCCCCTCTCTAATCCGCTCTTTGGAGTCTCCCGCGTTCACGCCATCTAGTCGTCGATATCATCACACTGTTGGCAGAGCCAGACAGAGAAAGTGATCCCCAATTTCTCTGTCACATTAAGGCTTATTCATGAAGTCTCCACTGTGAACCTGACTTAAGAACTCCAAAGTGGGAGGAAAAGAGGAGTCGCTGAGTGCTGCAAACCCCCCCTCCCTCCCCTAGTCTGACAGTCTGAGGTCAGCGAGGCTGGCACATTACCCACTTGTGCTGTTTTTGTCAGCTGGATGGACTGAAAAATGTGTGGTCAAATCTGATCAGATAATGGGGCTGAGCTTCTTGCCAGAAGCAATTTGTTGCGGATATTCTTGTGCTAATGTAGGCAATTTGACTGTTTACCTCCTCAGTGCGAGCACAGAACTGTATGCCTCTGCAGTCCACAGTCATGTTGACCAAATACTTGCAAGATAAGCCGTTATTAACCCTGCATGCCTGCACACCAGCGTCTGTTTCAGCTGATCACTGCTTTCACCTGATGATTCACAATCAGTCGTGGCAGATCTTTATCAGGGAGACTAAGAGTTTAATTATTGTGGCTTGATGGATAATTTCCAGCACACTAACAGTTGCATATATTAAAATGAGTCGGGATAAATACTTGGCAACAGACTGCATGGGTAGGTGCCAAAAAAGAACTGGGATCAGCCGACGTGTGTGAGTAGCATCAACGTCACACTCCAGTTAAAAGCATCTGCAACTGGACTCGCTGGGTGGAGTGGTTAACCCCTGAACAAAAGCAGCAACTTTTCACAATACAGAGCCTGATATTATAGGGGTTTTTTTTTTTAGCCTTTGCAGTTGATTTTCTTTCAATTGTTGCATTGTTTTAACTGGATTGACTTTGAAATTATAAGTTCTCAAAGAGGATGGCAATAATACAAATGAAGATTAAGTACAGTTCAAACGTGCAAAAGTACAACAGAAGGGGATTCGTGAATAAAAAAAATAGGGAGAAAACAAAATTAGGGCACTAACATTTACAATTTTTTCTACATGTGTAATCGGAACAATTAACCGTCGTGTACACGGTTCCACGTCAGAGATGAAAAATCTTTAGGTTGCAGATGGTGACGTCACTCACGCATCCCACTGTACTCCCGCCCTCATATTGAACTCAGAGCAGAAACACTGCAGTAGAGCCAACGTGAGGTTCTGGATATTTACCATTTTAATCCCCGAGAACTGAAACGATTCAACTAAAAGAAAACACTTTTATCGGGTGTGATCCGACAACTGACATCGGCGGTCCGACACCAGATTTTTCCTGAATCTATCAGACATATAATAACACATCTTCATACACAGGAGAAACTAAGCTTTCACAGGGATGTCATCGAGGTTTCACAGCTGGCTGGGTTGACCCAAAAATATGGAAATGATTTATCTGAGAGAAGTAAGTCGTGTTCTGGTAAACAACTTTATGTAAACAGCCGCTAACACGAGCGGTTAGATCTTCTGCTAAACATATGCATTTGCTACAGAAAGTGTCTGATCGGATTCACACTCATAACTTCATTTTCTGAAAAACGCAGTTTTGAATTATATCACATTTTTCTGCCTCTCTCCTTTGATTTTTAACACACTGTACCTTTAAGTGGATAGTTATAGTGAGTACTAGAACCCCCTTTTATTATACTCATTTGAATAAATGAATGAATGAAATAAAAAGTCCTTCCTGAACCAGTTGTATGAAGGTGATGTGCATGGGTGAACTGGAATAATCTCCCCTTGCCTGCTTGTTGAGGACGTTGCAGGAAACACTCAATATGCTGATTTGTCAGGCAGATGACAGGAGAGTCAGGCTGTTCTTCTGTTCTTTCATTGGCTGAGTGAGCTGATGATTGTCAGGGTGGCAGGCTTTACAGCTCGCGAGTCGTCCTGGCATCCCAAACATCAGAACCGCCGCTGTATTCCTTGTTTTGAGTGACCGAAGACAAAAATGTCAAACTGAATGCGCCGACAGATTCATCCTTTAAAACGTCTCTTCAGGCTCGTTGACAGATGTAGCAGGAAGTGACAAAACTTCCAGAGCAAATAGACGAGTAAGCCAACTAATTAGAGCAGAGATCCAACACAAATGTTTAATGAAGAGATAATAAATTACCACAATCTTGGAGGAATAAAACTACTCTGTCATTTGTCGTTTTCCTCCCCCTCACTCTGCTGAAGTATCGATTCACTTGTAGAAGTTTAAGTGCAAGTTTTTATGTTTTTTTTTTCTTTCTACTTACTATTCTTCACATGCTCTCATGATGAAGTACTCTTCCCTCTACTTTTCACTTAGTTATAGAAGATGAATCCATTTTCAGGCACATTAAACTCATTTGCTGCCTTTGGCTTCCCCTGCATCTTCTAACGATTATTCTGCCATTAAGCCAACGTGGCCTCTTGCTTTTGGGTTTTCCATTTTTTTATGTTTTTGGTATATATATTTTCAGAGAAACACCACTGCATGTGTTTTCCATCAGTTCCAAATGTCATCAATGACCCCCTTTACATGAGTTTTAATTCCTCTTCAATTCTGAATAAAAGTTAATTTCGCTTTAAGAAGACCATGTAAACCCTCAATTTGGAGTGAAAGCCATAATTCCGAAATATGTTTTTTTTTTATTCCTCTTTTTATTCCGAATAAAATAATTTGCCTGTAACGTAAACCTTTGTTCCGATCTGAGTTAGGTTATGTTCACACGGCGACAGTCAGAAGGGAAAACACAAAAGTGGCGTCTCGTCTTCATCTTTTTATTCGCGTTTACACGAGCGTCGTCATGAAGAAATCTGCGTGCATATGAGGTGTGGAATTCGATTGGATATGCACGTCAGGCCGTTAGGTGGTGCTGTGATAGAACTCCACCATGTCCGCGCACATGCGGAAAATCTACCTTAGATCTGCTGGATTTAGGTAGTTTACGTACATTACGTACATTATTGTTTTTCCTGTTTGTGTGTGACGTCAACGTGCATGTGACATAAGCATGGCACAAGCATGTCCACTATCATTTTTGCATTTTGGGCCGTGCAGACAAGAACGCAACAGTGTCGCGTCTTCGGGAATTCCACTTTGGAATGAGTCTTCAGATTTTTGCATCTTCCACCCAGAATAACGCTGTTGCCGTGTGAACGAAAGGCATTTCTGATTAAGTATTTTGCCATTGATACCCGCAGTCGTCCTCGTGTGAACGGCCCCTGAATTCCTGTAGTTCTGTGCACGCTCCTTCTCTTATCCTGTTGTACTGTAATGGCGCTTGTGGAAGCGCACTTTAAACAAGCGCTGGACTCGTGCCAGTCATCTGAAATGTAGTAGTATGTTAGTGTCGAGGTGCTGCTATTAAACTACAATCAAAATACAGAGAAAATCTGTGGTGGTATGGTTTTTTTCTGTCATAGCTGAAAGAAAAAGGAGCAGGAACCGGCGTTTTTTACTTCCTGGTATACATTAACAATGTAAATACGTCATGTCCGCCTCCTGTCCAGTCAGAACCCTTCCTAACCCGCAGCTTTAAAGCAGAATAAGATAAACATGTTTTCCATG
The DNA here is from genome assembly GCA_023101725.1 of Atherinomorus stipes. NCBI lineage: Eukaryota > Metazoa > Chordata > Actinopteri > Atheriniformes > Atherinidae > Atherinomorus > Atherinomorus stipes. The sequence goes on along the minus strand of JALJCO010005225.1, from coordinate 849,141 downwards.
TAAACCTTAATTTGAAATATTTAATTCGGAAAAATTAATTCCGAATAAAAAAAAAACATCATGTAACCAGGGCCAATGAACAAGCATTTTGAAAATCCAATTTGAGTATTTATTTAAACTTTTAAAGAATTGAAAATCTTATCAAATGCCTTTTTAAAAACTATTTTTATGACTAATGTCTAAGGCAGATGTGATATTTAGTCCTTCAATGATGAAAAAAAACCATTTAAAATTGCAGTAGTTCCAGTAATGGAATTTATGATCAGGCCCATTAATCTGTGGCCGTTCATTACAATAACTCTGGTTATTGACGAGGAATGGTCAGCACGGCTTCAACTATTATTATTATAACATTGATAATAATGTCAGGGAATAATTTCTAATGCATTGAAATGATGAAATATCAGGGATGTTTTTTCATTGGGATTTTTTCATCTTAGTTTTATTCTAACACATGTGAATAGTTAGAAAGTTATTTTATCAAGTCCACCTTGCTAGTAACAGGTTTGACTCCTTTTTCCTCCAGAACTGCTTTAAAAAGTGTTGGAAACATTCCCCAGAGATTTTGCTCCATATTGTCATGATAGCATTACACAATTGCTGCATCCATGATGAAAATCTCCCGTTCCACCACATCCCAAAGCTGCTCTGTTGGATTGTGGAGGTCATTGGAGTACAGTGAACTCATTGTCATGGTGGAGATGATGTCATCTTTATGACATGGTGCATCATCCTGCTGGAAGCAGCATCAGCAGATGCTCCACTGTGGTCATAAAGGGATGGACATGGTCAGCAACAATACTCAGGTAGGCTGTGGTGGTTAAACCGCCACGTTGGTACTAAGGAGCCCAAAGTGGGCCAAGAAAATCTCCCCCACACCATTACACCAGCAGCAGCCTGAAGCCTTGATCCAAGGCAGGATGGATCCATGCTTTCATGATGTTTCTAGCAGATTCTGAGCCTAGCAACTGAATGTGGAGCTGAAATGGAGACTCATCAGACCAGCAACGTTTCTTCATCTTCTCTTGTCCAGTTGTGGTGAGTCTGTGGACACTTTCAGATTGAAATTATTCCAATATAAAATTTCAGGACAACTGTTTATGGGAACTAATTCATTCTCATCTGGTGTGTACATGTGCCAACTTCTAAGCAAAATAATCCTATATGACGTGCAGAAAAATGTTACATCACGTTATTTATCAAAGACGGAGGTCTAAAAACTGATCATCATGGCTGCTGTGGTTTCTGCAGGACTTTGATCCAGCAGCAGCTGATACTCATGCACTCCTACTGCAAACAACCAGGAGAAAAAGCCATAGAGACAGAGTTTGAAATAAACACAAAGTCATTGCTGTCCAGGGAACGCAACTTCACAACTTTCCGATTCAACGTTTATATAATACCACACCCGTTTTAGGAAAAGGAATATTCGACCCCTGTGAAACTGGTTGAAATTTTTGGGGGGTTCGGCACTTTTCATTAGGAAATAGATGTTTACATGGATCATTTTCTTTCTGATAGAGCTTTTAAACAGAAAGCAATCCGTGTAACCGCAGCGATTGTGAATTGTAGCCTCAGTTTCCTGGTCTTAGCTGACAGGAGTGGCACTTGGTGTGGTCTTCTGCTGCTGTACTGTAGCACATCCACTTCAAGGTTGGACATGTTGTGTGTTCAGGGATGCTTTTCTGCATACCTTAGTTGGAATCAGTGCTTATCTCACTTCCTGTTGTCTTTCTATCATCTCCAACCAGTCTTCCCATTCTGGTCCAGACAACTGCTGCTCACTGGATGTTTTCTCTTCTTCAGAACATTCTCTGGAAACCCTAGAGATGGTCGTATGTGAAATTTCCAGTAAACACTCAGACCAGGAATAATGCCACATTCAAAGCCACTTAAATCATCTTTCTTCCTCATTCTGATGCTTAATTTGAACTTCTGCAAGTTGTCTTCACCATGTCCACATGATTTGATGAGTTGAGTTGCTGCCATGTAATTGGCTGAATAAATATTTGTGTTAACAAGCAATTGAACAGGTGGAGCTGATAGAGTGGCCATCCAAGGTTGTCTACACACTAAACACTCCTGGGTCAAACTGCTGGGTTTAAAAGGGACCACCTAATTTTTGGCTTATTTCAACCCTGGCATTTGGGTTGTTGGGTTGTTAACCCAACTTCTGGGTCAAAATTACACAAAATAGGTGTCCGTATTACCCAACTTCTGGGTTAAAATAACCCAACGTAGGTGACAATATTACCCAACTTCTGGGTTAAAATAACTCAAAATAGGTGTCAATATAACCCAACTTCTGGGTTAAAATAACCCAACACAGGTGTCAATATAACCCAACTTCTGGGTTAAAATAACCCAACACAGGTGTCAGTATAACCCAACTTCTGGGTTAAAATAACCCAACACAGGTGTCAATATAACCCAACTTCTGGGTTAAAATAACCCAACACAGGTGTCAGTATAACCCAACTTCTGGGTTGAAATAACCCAACATAGGTGTCAGTATAACCCAACTTCTGGGTTAAAATAACCCAACATAGGTGTCAATATAACCCAACTTCTGGGTTAAAATAACCCAACATAGGTGTCAGTATAACCCAACTTCTGGGTTAAAATAACCCAACATAGGTGTCAGTATAACCCAACTTCTGGGTTAAAATAACCCAACATAGGTGTCAATATAACCCAACTTCTGGGTCAAATATTCAACCCGAATGTTGGTCAAAAATATGACCCAATTTTCTGAGTCAAACTAACCCAGAAATTAGTTGGTGCCTTTTTAACCCAGCAGTGGGTCAAAAATAACCTATTATGGGAAATTTTTGACCCAGGATTTTTTAGTGTGTATGGTTTATTTACCAAAGTATCCAATTCTCTATTAAATCCTGAAGATTCACTTTGATTTTTCTTTTAAACTGCACATCGAGCAACTTTAACTTGCTTTCTTTATCAGTATCCTTAATTCATGTACATTTAATGTACATTTTTAAAAGTTATAATTCCAGTTTTATTATTTCCTTTTGTGAGTTTTTTTGTTTAAAGTCTAACCTGCCCCGAAACCCAATTAATATTCAAAAGAGGTTGCTGATTTCTGCTAACTGAATACCATATGCCAGCACCTGATGTTATAGTGATGGTAATGGCACTGTCAAGTTTGACAATGTGGAGAAAGCAATACCATCATTCCCTATATTCACTTTTGAAAATCTCATTTTGCTTTCATCTCTTCACTAACACAGAGCTGTCAACATGTAATTCAATGAGTGTCACCACTGTGCTTGAATGTTTTCCTCATCTCTTGCTAACAGTGCTGCACCAAAGAACTTCTGTTGTGTTTAAATCATCTTCTGGCCACTTTTGTGGTGATTGTATTTAATTATATGGCAGTTTATCGCCTATCTTTTCTTTTTCTTACACAATGGGTTATTCTTGCAATCTTGACTTTTGGGTAGCAGTCATTCTTCAAGCAATGTGTACCTCTGCGTAATAGCCGCCTTCATTCAAAGTTGTATGGCTGTCAGGATAGAGGAAATTGAAACCAGTCAGTCTCGCAATGGAAACACTATCTTCTGTTTCCAAAAGCATTTAAACACAAACACCAAACAAACCCTTCTGTATATCAATGCTTTTGGTAATCTGCTGTCTTCCTGTAGTGAAACACATTTCAAAAGGGAGAGCCACAACAAAGTGTGTTTTCAACCAAGGTCATCCCAACTCTCGGATAGAAGCCGATCCCTGCATCTGTTCAGACGATGCCTGTTTTTCCTGCTGTCAACAAATCACATTGAGAATCTCAAATACTTTTCTGTGTGATCTGATATTCTTATGTTTTATGATTTTCATGAGGTAAAATCTGAATTAGAATATTACAAATACTTATTCTGAACCCAGCTCAATACTTTCCATTATGATGGGTATCGACAGACCTTGTTTGAAATGCCGAGTGATGTCTGTTCAGGCCACTACTGACCAAGAGGGGGCTGGTCTCTGTTTTTATAAGAACTGAGCAAATATGCAGAGTCAAATCACTCTCTGTTAGATGTTTCACTTTCATTGGGTGACATGTTTCCATATTTCCATGAATGAGTTGTTCAGTTTCACATAGAATAGTTGAGCATACCCATCAAAGTGCAGCAAGTATAAATAACAATTTTCCTGTTGAAAATAACTAGAAAATAGTATTTAAATTAGGAATTGGCTTCACTTGCTAACAAAATAATTTTATTGACTGTTGTTTAATTCAGACAGTTTGTTCTTGTTCCTGTCAAATTTCTGTTAGCATACTGTGTTAGCCAACTGCTGGCCTATTAGTATAGAGTATAGACCACATCTGTCATAAAATGCATCATAAAGAGGGGGAAAAGCATATAGGCTATAAGTCAGACTGGACTATAAGTAGCATTTATTCAGAAATTTATTCTAGAAAATCGAAGACCAAGAACAGACATTTAAAGGTGCACTACAGAGCTTTTTGCAGTTTTTTCAATGAAGCTGTGAGCTCACTCAGCCAGTAAAAGACAGTCTTATCTTGACTCTTGTCTCGTCTCTTGTTTGGTTGCTACCTCTCTTTCTTTTCCTTTCTTCCTCTGCCACCACGACATGGGTTCAAAACAGCCGATGTGTTTATATCTGTTTGCTAACATGTGACTAGTCATGTCACAACTAACTAGTCATTAGCTAGTATCAAATTAGTTTTGATTTGGACATTATTCTTGGAAAACTACAACCAATACCAGTACATATAGGTTGTGAAGCTTTTTCAGTGGCCTGCTTGTTATCCAGATACTAACAATTAGCTGTTAGCTGCTGCCATCTTGTTTTTTTTGTTAGTTAATTTTATACTACCTAACTAGTCATCAGCTAGCATGAAATTAGTTTTGGTTCAATCATTATTCTTGGAAAACTGGTAAAAAAAAATTTAAAAAGGAGGGTTTGGGGTGGTGGGCTTTTTCAGTAGCCTAGTTTTTGTTATTCAGATACTAACAATTAGCTGTTAGCTATTGCTAACCAATTCCCGGTTCATTAATTTTCAATTGTCTAACTAGCCATTAGGCTATTAGGAATTTTTATTCTTGAAAGACTATTGTTGACTCTAAATTTCAGGTGAAAATGAGCCATAAGCTTATTTGTGAGTATTTTTTTTATTCTATCCAGCCATATACTAACAATTAATGATGCGCTTGATTTGTACTTGGAAATCTGATTTTCTGAGTCAGAAATACAACAAGCCTTTGAAGTCAGATATCTGACTCAAAAGTCAGTGATGACTCAGCAGCTCTGGCATCACCCATTAAAGATGGCTGTTTGTAGAATCAGCACTACAGTAAGTGAAACCAGAAATCATGTTATCTAAATGTTCTTGTTTGAGTGTGTTTAAAGCAGGGTTAAACATAGTCCTTTGCAACTTCTACCTGTTAGATTTATTTAGTAAAGTGTGTACATGTTTAAACTGCTAAATAACGTGATGTCTATAAGTTTAGCTGCTAACTATCGGAACTGTGGCTAATGTGATTAGCCTGTTAAATCCTTCTCTCTGACAACTGAAAATGGAAAAAATAAGCTGAGCTTTCCTCCGTTTTGGCCTGATACTCCCTTCAGTTTATAGGTTCAAGTTTTTATTCTTTTTTTTTTTTTTTTTTTTTTAAAGTGAGGCTTAAATTGGACCAGAACACAAATACGTCGGCACATACTGTAAAGTAAATGTGTTTTATGAATGACTGTTTAAACCAAAAGTCATGTTTTCTAAATTTGACCATCAAATTACATTTCAAATTTAATATATAATTTTCCAAGTCAAAGCAAACGTAGCATAAAACTTTAGTAAATAACTAGCACATATGCTAAACCTGCAGCTTTGAAAGCAGAGAATTATCTTTGAAACATAATTTGTAAATGATAACGTTGTACTCAAGTGAGATTTGCGTCAAGCAGAGAAACGTGTAAAACTACAGAGATGGGTTTCTTCAGCACCAATTACTCCAAAAGTGGAAACCAGTTAATAAAATCTGTTTCCAGATGGGTGTTTTTTCTTTTAAATCCTCAGACAGGCTTTGACTCATCTGTTTAATCTGTTTCCTTGTATAACTACATTTTTTTTTACACTTCTCCCAATCTTCAGATGCAAAGATTCAAACGGATCATTTACATACAAAAGGATGATCCCTCTTTCTCAGCCCTACAAGTTATGGGAATTATCTGCTGTAGTGCTTCTTGTGTTGCTGGCTTGTATCATGATAAGATGTGTGAACAACACTTGAGTTGTTTCCAAGCAGGCCGACACTACAGTCATTTTCATCAGCACTCTTGTTCAGGTGATGTTCCTTCAGGCTCGCTGATTTCAGGGCTTATCTTGTTAAGAGCCCCCTGCTTCGCCACAGATCTCCGCGGCTGTCAGAGACAGAGCCCACACATTTCACGAGTATTATTGGTGATTGTGGAATGACACTAATTAAAGTCATTGATGTTTAAAATCAAGCGTCCCGCTTGTTTTCTCACAAAAGCTCAGAGATGTTCTCAGCCTGGGCCCGTCATGTAGTTATCATGTCATTTGTTTTCAAGGCATGTGGAGAGACCAGCATGTGTGTGTCACTTTATTACAAAGCACACACCTCAAAGTGAGAAAGCTCTACTTGAGATATTTACATTTTAATTTCAGCTTTCATTTGCTTATGGCTGGTTTGTAATGCTGAAGCTCTCTGAGTCTACATTTAATCTCATTTTTATTATAATGGAGCAAAATGAAAAAGCAAAGACGAATTTATACATCATATTCCTTCCTTCTCAGTCGACTTTAATGACATAATTTATGCTAGATTCATTACTTGAAAGGCTGCCATACAATTATTCCAGAGGAGTTACTTTGGAAAGTTACAAAAAAAAAAAAAAAAAGCTCCATGTTTCCTTTCAGGAGCTTCTAAATTAATTAATATAATAATGAATGCGATCAGTGCAATAAACTGATTAGATTTTGTCACTTTTTTGTGTAAGGCACTTTCCAATGCTGTTTGAAAAGGGCATTATAAATCATATTTGATTTGATTAATTATTAAACATCTGCTTAATTAATACTATTGATATTTTTAAAAATTCTGAATAAATATGCCCTTTTTTTATTTTGATAAAATAAACCAAACAACAGATAAAAGAAATTAGTGTTTTTTTTTTTATTATTAAATGGTTCTTGGGATAATCTTACACCACTGTTGCCACATTTGCAAGGAAATGCATTTGCAGGATTTGGACCATAGTTGGGTTTGTGGGTCGTGCCCATGAAAAACTTTACGTATTTTTTATTCTGCTAATGCCAGACGGTGTGATCTGTCATTGACTCTGGTTTCATGTGACATATTTGTAATTTATTGCATAAGTTCCCCTCTGTAAGGCTGAGTTTTATCATCATGGAGGACAGAATAGTAATAATTATAGTACATTTTATTTGATAGTGCCTTTTAAAACACCCAAGGACACTTAAAAGTAAAAACAATAAAAACACGGAAAATGCAATTTGAAAAAAGAGCTAAGATGAATAAATAAATAAGGACAGAAGTTGTATCCCAGACTGGGACTGGGGTTGAGGAATCACCACTTCTTACAGAATCCATCTCTCTGCATTGAGATTTCCTAAAATGACAACAAACCTCGTTTTTCTAGTGAGACACCGACCGTCACCATCACATGACCTCCGCCAAAAGCTGCTGCCCTGTTCTTGCAGCAACCAGCAAAGCCTTGCCACGGAAGATTTAGCAAGTTTAACATAGCTGCAGCTCTGCCGCTCATCCCACAAATGCATTTACCTTACAAATATGGAAATTACAACAAAAAATAAACCATTACCTCACTTTTCTGCTAAATTTATATGAAGCATGCTTGGAAATGTGTGGCTAAATAGGAACATTAAACGTTAAACTAAAACAATTGAATAAATGCAAACATATTTCACTACAAAACGACAAAAAATAAATTAATTAAAGGGACTAGAGGCAGGATTTGTGAAATAATAAACATGCATGTCCAGTTTTTTAAAGCTAATGGGTAATTAAAAAACAAAAAGAACGTTTCCACCCACGTCTCCGTTTCCTTGAACAGGCTGTGTGCTGCATAATGCGCTGCGATTCGGTGGCTGAATTTCCGGCGCTGTCCTGCAGATGTGACGTCATTGACACTGCTGACGCATGTCAGACAGCTTTGATCCAGGAAGGAGACGGTCGCGGTAAATTCAAACACTGCAAGGATAGTTGTGGATTCTTCTGCCGTCAGCAAACGATCCAGATCAACTGAAAGACACTAAAAAGTGGCGCTACGAAGAAAAAGACTTTATCAGTGTTGTAAACAACATTATAGAATCCGTTTGTGCTCTCGTGCCGGCTTGGTTGGTGGCTGCAGTTACCCGCAGCGCCAGTCGCAGCGAGTCTCATTTCTTAATTTTGCCTCTAGTGCCTTTAAAGCATTTAATTAAAAATCAACTCACAAATCTGGGAAAACTGGGACAAAAACACAGCAACAAAACACCTTTTTGCTTTTCCTTAAAGTATACATTAATATAATCTAAATGCCCCCCCCCCAAAAAAGAAAGAAAATTAGTAATTTTTAGTTGTTATTTTCTAAAACATTTATCTTTTTGCTCTTCATATTGTATTATCTTTTTTTTTTTTTATTGAAACTAATATTCGTAGTAACACTTTTTCTACAATCACAATAAACAAATTCAGTCATCATAGAAACTGCAAACTAACAAAGTCTGCCTCCTGACCAGTCTGATACTGGTGTTACTCTCATCCTGAATATTTCTGCTGCAGAGATGGGTTTTTTTAAGTTTAGAAGATCTACGCTGACTGAGCTCTGGACAAACCAGGCAACAGGAGAAGGTGGCTCTCCTCCAGCTTGTCAGCCTTGCAGGTTTAATCGGAAACACGTTTTGCCACATAAGTTTGGAGAAAGTTGACAGATTTGCCACAGGAGCTGCTGTGTCTGGTATTTTTGGTCTGCAGAGGGAGGACAGGCGGTGACTCGCATCTAATCAAGTGCAGAAGGCCACACAATGATCTTGGCAAGGAAAGTTTATTTATCAACTGGAGTTACCTGCAAATGAAAAGTTTGCTTTTCTATTTCTTGCAAGTATTTCTGAAGTTGGATTTTGTGTTTTGTTTTTCTGCAGGCATCTTTTATATTTCTTTGATAGAACAAATCAAGCAACATTTGGTTAATAATCAAACGCAGGACTTTGTGTTCAAGACATTTGCACATGAGATGTTCTTGAAACAGAAGCACCTCTGTAGAGAGAATGAAAATTTAATTTGTATAATATAACAAAGAATGGCTGACTTTGATGTCTTTGGTTTGATCGTGAACTTAAGCTGAAAACAGTGGAGCCTCCCAGCATCACGGTAGCAGAATACATCATGCAGGTGAGACGCCATGAAACCAAACTTACATACAGTAAAACTTCCACTTCCACATCGAATATAAGGGCTGCGTTAAGAAAAAGAATCATGCAGACTTCGAGATTAAAGTCATAGTATTACTAAAAAAATTACATTATGTTACGAAAATAAAGTAGTAAATGTATGAGTAAAAAAGTCTTGATATTTTTAAGATAAATAAAAGACAACGAAAAACATGGGAGCCGCTGGTGTTGTGCCAAAAAACCTGGTAACACCTTAAGGATATTAAACATGAATAGCTACTGGTGAGTGGCGGTCTCTGCGCTCTTTGAGAGGGGGTGCTTTTCACGACGGGGGTGCGTTTTTGGCACAACACCTGTTCCAGACATTTCCCCCTCCACAAAAGCAGCACTTTCCTCTGAGTCTGTCTGGTTCTGCAGAATAGATTCATTTTCTAAAACTTATGCTGAAGTACATCTTCCCAAAATGCTCCAGGACCCTCATTTTTATCAACTTTCCTACTCTAAATTTAAAATATCAAAACTTTATTCTAGTAAATTTACAACTTTATTCACGTAAAACGATTTTTTTCTTTTAAAATTGCAGCTTTTTCTTGAAATAGTATGACTATTCTCGAAGTCTGTGATTTTTTTTTCTTAATGGGGCCCTAATATTCCATCATCCACCATGTATCACATTCTTAATTTTTTTACTCAGAATGCTGCATGTGTGCAAAAAGATGAATGCAGCATGTGCAGTCATCCTCAGGATTCTTTATATCCTCCAATTAAAGTTATACCGTGTAACTTTTGGCCACTATGGCCACTAAACCTGTAACTTCCCACAGGCGCCACAACTGTCTCAAAATTAAACAGCCTCAGTCTGTGTTTTGGAAAAGTGTTGCAGACCACTTTGAAAAGCTGATTTTTAAGTCATCAAGCCATTAATCAAAGTGCTCCAGGTTACATGATCTAATGAGAGACGGCCCGCTCCTGAGAAGTTACAAAGCCTGGTTTTTGAGAATGGCAGCCCCCTCGGAGCAACAACATGCGTCAAGTGCTCTATATTGACTGCAGAAATCAGCTATAGTTACTTGCATTAATAATAATGATAGAATATAATGTATCATAATATTTGGCTAACATTGGGTTCAAAAGTTACACGGTATCACTTTAAAGAAAAGGCTGAATGCACAAAAGTAATTCAAATAACAAGAAACTAATAATAAATAAAAATGTACTAAATCATAAGTTAGTAAAATATAATATTGATTTTGAATTGTGATTGGAAATAATGAAGAAAAAAACAAAATTGTATCTAATCCCATGAACAGTGGACCAACATGCCTGTAAACAGGTGTCTTTTTGAACAGAAAACGCCTGATTGCAGTAATTGCCTCAAAGTGTTGCTCTGCAAAATTTTAGCTTCGGAGCCCCATCATGCTTGTTTACTTGTTTAATTTTCGATGTGTTTGTTTGTAATATTTTTTTTTTCAAACTGTGACATTGATTCAAATTCAATGTCATGATATTCATAGAATTTTTATTTATCACTTTTGTCAATTTCAACTTATTTCACTGACAGCTGATTATTTTCTTCATTTAATTGGAGGTTATGAATAATTTTGAGGATGGATGTGAATCTACAAAGGATTCACATATGTGCATTCATCTTAATGCACCACAGCAGCTGGATTTAGACTCTGCATCAAGTATTTATGCAAATATGTGCAATGAAACAACAAATAGCACTTTTTGAGATTGGCCTCGTTGACCATGGAGACGAGGCTTAAACAATGTTCATATTTTGACCCCTAAAAAGTTCCATTTCCAGAGGATGTAGAATGTTTTTTAATGGTGGGAAAAAGAGAGATGCTCCATATCTGATGGTTAAGTTGGCAGGAAATTCTTTGGTGATGCAACAGGGATTTGCAGGTCAGGTTTCAGGGTCAGATAACTCAAAGAAAGGATGAGTCCAACTTCCACCTTCTTCCTCATCTGTCACTCTTTCTAAGTTAATGAAAGTCTTCCATCCTGTTTCTGTCAGTAACTCACATGATTAAAATAGAATGCAGTCTTCTGATAAGTGGTAAAAAAAAAAAAAAAATGTCATTTTGTTCACAGCAAGTGTTCACATAAAGTTGTCTGAATTGCAAAGGCTTCAGATTCCAGATGTGTAGGAGCAAGGATACATTCAAGTCAGGTAATGTATGTGTGGGGGATTTTTAATTGATGATATGACAAAAAAATTTATGACGATATATTTTTTCATATTGTCCAATCTTAAATGTTTTTTTAGACAGTATTTTTTTTTAATACCACCAGTTTTAAAGCATCTGTACTGAAAACTGTACAGATGCTCTGTACTGTGAAGAAACTAGTTAATTTATTTACTAAGGGTGGGCAATATCACCAAAATAGATATAACAATGAAAAAATAACTATGAAAAAAGAAATATTGCAATTACAATGTCACGTTTGATGATTGATGACCGCACAAAAAGATTTGTTCAGTGGAGCTCCACTGTGATGCACATGATGTCACAATATTACATTTTCTACTGATGTCAAAAGCTACTGTATACCAGTATTATTGCGATACAATATAAACAACATGATATGGCACACCCCTATTATGGATTCTGCATTTTTATATACAATACTACTAAATTACTTGAATTCAAATAAATCAAAGTCAAATCCAAGTACGAGAGAAAATCCTGCAGGTAGAGCAGTGATGGCCAATGCGAGTCAGAGGGGGTTGTGATTTTAAGAGTTTAATAATCTGCTGGTGTAGGGGACAAAGCTGTTGCAGAACCTGGTGGTCCTGCATCAGGCTGCTTTCCAGGAGGGTAAACAGTCCGTGATGGGGGAGTGATGCAGTCTTCACCGTCCGGGTGAGGTGGTCTGTGATGTGCACTCCAAGACGCTGCTGACCTCCACAGCAGGGCATGGCTGGACTAGTTTTCTGAAGTCGACCATTATCTGTTTTGTCTCGTCCACATTCAGAATCAAGCTGTTGTCTCTACACCAGCCGCTCCACCTCCTCCTTAGACCAGGTCGTTGTGGTCTCTGATGTGATTTGTGGCATATCTGGGATGCCGTCCTGTGTCATCAGTGTGAACAGCAGAGGACTCAGGACGAAAGCAGCCCTGAGGGTGCTGACCCTGGAGGTTTTCTGTCCGACCCGGACTGACTCTGGTCCATCAGTGAGGAAGTCAAGCAGCCAGTTACACAGGCCTGGGATTCCAGTTTGCCCACAACTGCTGTGGTGTCCTCCAGGTGTGCAAGTCTCAGAGGAGATGTGCAGTGGTTGGGTTGGAAGGAGTTAAGCATAGGAGGCAGTCTGGAGATGATGACCAGCCTCTCAAAGCTCTTCATCATGATGGGAGTTGGTGCACTGAGCAGGTAATCATTAAGAGAAGTGATCTGAGGGTGTTTTGGCACCGGGATGATAGTTGCAGACTGAAGACATGATGGCACTACGACTTGCTCCAGCGATGTATTGAAAATAGAGAGTTTGCTTATAAAGGCAGTTATTGTTAAAAACAAAAAAAAAGGAAGATAATTGAACAACTGGGAGATCTGGAGTTGAAGTACAACTCGGAAACTATTTAAATTGTACTAACATGTAACAAGACAAAGCATAAAAAGCATAAACATTGAGCTGACATACCTGCGGTGACATATCTCTTATAGTTTTTGCACACTTAAACACATGCAGCTCGACAATGACTTATTGGGGATAAATGCAAAATTAGAACAAGTCCAACAACAAATGTGGATGTCTAAGAGCCTGGGAAATAACACGGACCTGCAGAAATCCAATCACAGGTGGTGTGAGAACTGTCGAGCTTTACGTAGAAACTTTACCATCAAGATTAAACAAACTACTGAACTGGAAAAGAAGATTAATAGTGAGCAGTTCCCTTCTTTATCGAACTGTATCTCAGCGCTCTGATCCTATTGGATCAGATCACAGATGTCCTGGCAGCCTGATGCGGATGGAAACACACAGAGAAACAAGCTGCACTGCTATCTGCTCAGTTACATGACCCACTCTTCTCGTTGCAGCTGCATGGCGAAGTCCCGTCCCTCCGCCTGTCCAGACAGCATCCAGGCAGGAGAACGAGCTTAGCATCTTTTATTTCACAACACTGGAGATTTTGTGACCTGCAGATTTTTCCTTTCATTTTTCCATAATTGAACTTTTTATTACACTCTAGATCTACAAACCAAAACTTGCGAGGCCATCATTACGTTGTGTGTTCAGTGTCTAATATGTGCTCTTTAAACCACAGAGTAACGTCAACAATAATTCACAATCCACCCATCAGGCCACATGTAACTACAACGAAACAGTTCCAAGACCACCTGAAACTTTCATCCGCATCAACATTTGCTCATTAACCGCAATTTCTTAGATAGAATCCAGCCTTTTTTTTTCTTAGTTCTGGAGGAGATGAACTTTTCCATAATTTGAGGACGACTCTGGCAGCAGTGCCGGCTGCAGTATTTATCACTGTAAGATCATGTTCTGGTAGATTTGCTGGCTCTGTATATTATCCCAGTAGATACAACCTCAGTGATTTAGGCATCATCATACCCAGATACTTTCCTGTATGTAATACAGCTTCTCCCTGAGATGGATTTACTAGTTTACATTCCCAAAATACAAGCAGAAACACTTCTGTCTCTGTTTGGCATTTCCAACACAAGCTGCAGCCAGAAAGGAGTCAATTAAACCTAATGTATTCATTTTATATTGAGTCAATTTTCCTTTGGCTTCTCTTATAGAAATTTATTTTCCTGTCTGACAATTTTTTAGCTATTCCTAATCACTTAATTCACACTTAAGATCTTTCTGTCTGATGAGAGAAGTTATATTTTTTGCTCAAGATCAAACAGAGATTTGCTTTCTATCCACATACAAGTAGCTTCTCTTGTGAATTCCTATGACAAGGATTTCTCCTCACGTCCAGGTATGGGTTGTGCTATAAAGAAGTAGGGCTGGATGATATGGCTTTAAAATAAGATCTCCATCTTTCTTTCTTTTTTTAAATTAGATTTACAATTTTTTCTGTAACATAATTGGAAATGTAACTGGAAAAAAATCTTGAGTAATTAGTTCACTTTCGCCAAGTGGTGCCAGTTGTATACACCAGATTACAGCAACTACGCTAAGCTAAGCTAAAGTCAGTGCTGCCAGATTCAGAGAATGACTGGGTCAGCTAGAAAACACTTCTGCCCACTTGTCCAACTCAGGAGACTGCAGAGGGGGGCTAAGGGGTGCATCTCAATACAGAACACCCACTAGCCCCACTTTTAGCCCTACCCCTAAATTTTACGTGTTCCTGTGAAGGTAGTGGTGTCCCAATCCCTCTTTGTATGTAGGGGTAGTGGGTATGAATCTAGCCCTTCAGAGTGAGAGGTGTCAGATGCTGACTTAATGAGGAAGGACCAGAGAAAAGGGAACAACAGCAACCAGGAGAGCGACAGGACTCGGAGAAGAAAACTCACAAATGTACATATTACACATTTGTTCGCAACGTTAGCCAGACTAGCCACGCTAGCTAGGCTAAAATAGCCTACTGCTATTCAGCAACTGCTGAAAAGCTTGCAAAGGCTTTTCAGCAGTTCACAAGAGACAACAGTCGTCATGGCGACCTCTTCCCGTGTGGCTGTTTGTTAATCAACCAAAGCATGATGAATGATGAATAAAAGACAAATGACCACAACTGTTAACTCTGTGTTGTTGCTGGGTGTGTTGTTATGGTGAGACATTTTTTCGTGCAAACGTCACCACCAATCACTTACGTGCCTGAACGTAAATGCAACAAGTGGTGTCCCAATTTCCTAGAAGGTTACAAAGCCCTACCCCTTGTGGCTTCGAGGGTGTAGTGGTAGTGAGTAAGAGCTAGTGGTTGAAAGTAGGGGGAACACTGGGATTGGGCCTAAATTTCACCCGGGGGTGGCATATGCCTTTAAGTCACACTTTGTACTCTCACTGGTAGCCATGTTGTCGCATGCTGTTGCTGTTTCGTGTGTGCTATAATGTTGTTGTTTTCGCTTGCCATACCGCGATGTGAAACTAATGCTGGGGAGCCAAAAATGCACCGTTACTCAAAAACTCAACTCACTTATCTTTTAAATTGCCTGCAACAAAAAATGATTAATTATTAATGAATCATATGTTTATCACAAGATTTCATTTCTAGAAATTAGGGCTGCTACAAAAGATTAATTTGATAATCGACTAGTCACAGATTATTTTGGTGATTAGTCGACTAATCACACCATACAAAAATTGAAGCATGTTGAGTCAAAAGTTTGGACATTTTCTCATTGAATCTAATGGAAAAATGTGTCTAAGCTTTTGACTGGTAGTGTAAGTTTATTCATTTCAATATAAAATTCAAGAAAGCTGACCCCCATAGCTACGACTACTCGTGCATCTAGGACAGAAAGACAGACAGGGCAGTGGAAGGCACAGTGGCGATTTTGAGAGGAAAAACAAAGCTTAAAACTAATAAACGATTAATCGATTATGAAATTAATTGCCAACTATTTTGATAATCAACATAATAATGATTAAACGTCTAATCGTGGCAGCCCTCTTAGAAATAACAGTAAGAAACTGATACAGATATTTTCCAATATCACATTTTAATGCCGATATCGGCCGATAGTAACGAACATCTCGAATTAGGATAGTTTATTTTCTTACCATTTTTAATATTCTAATAAAATGTGTTTAGGGACAGTTTGTATTTGGATTGGTAAAGTATTTTGTCATGATTCTTATCATCTGAGGCGTCCATAATCGTTTAAGGAGTTAGAAATCTGAAAACACATTTAATCGTGAGGAGACTCAGCGTGTATCTGCTGATTGCAGCTTTGCTGACCTGGATGCGGTTTACCGGCTGCAGCCCTGCTTTCTGTGAAACCACTGCTGCAGGTGTACAATAATGGAACGAGTGCTATTCATTCACCTGGCTCCATTTCTTCTTCTTCTGTGGCCAGCGGCTCTGTTCCTCTGCAGCTCGCTCAGCCGTGGAGGTGTACATGCATATGAGAAAGATTTCACTTTGTGCTCCTTTTACTGTCCTGGACACTTTTTTCTTTTCTTTTTATTTTAAGAAGTGGTCAAAGGGTTGGTCAGCTCGCCTGAGGAGTGAGTGTTGCTCAGCTTTGGGACTCTGTGGTTCACTGATTAGATTTAATAGATTTTTCGACAACAATGGAGCTCGTTTCTGTTGCAAGTCAGTGAAGCAGAGCCGAACAGGAGAAATTACCATTCACTTTCTGACTTTCTCTGAATGAGCAAGTCAAGTAAACTGCTGCCGAAAGAAAAAAGGAGACAATATTTCCTTAAGTTAGCAGAGACGAGTGGAGTGTTTTTAAATTCGGTGAGGATATAGATATGCAAAGTTTTCAAAGCAGAACAAATAAATTCAGTTTGCTTCGAGTCTCGGCTGCATATGCCTTTCTCTGTTTTTTCATTAAGGTCACTTCTGTGCCTGAAAACCTTTTATTTTTTGTCTGTTTTCCCAAATTTTGTTGTTGTGACTTGAGGGTGATAACTATTTACCAATAATTTATTCTGTTATTGGTGGAAATTTGCACAAGATGGACACATTTAATTGAATAACCGGATCAATACTGTTTTCAATTAGTTGCTCAGAATCAGCCAAATTACCTCTCTGAAATGACTTAAGGGGCCCGAGTCCACCCAAGGACCATCATTTGAATAACCCTGCCTCGGGGCATAAAGAATTGACAACCTTTGATTTGCGACATCAGCTCTCACCTTTCTGTTGTGGAAATGGCTTTAAGGGATGCTGGATGCATGTTCCACCTTTATTTATGGCCATTGTAGCATCTGGCTGGAAGCCACAACCAGCAGCACCCCCCCTCCAACACCACCCCTGCTTAAGATGCAGTGGAGCCTCTATGGGTTAGGAGGGCCAGCTCTATCAATCTGCTCCCTTCCGGCCCCCACGTTCCCCTGTGTGGTTAATCACTGCCACTAATTAGTGCTAATTACTCATTGCTGCCCGGGAGAGCCCCCCTCACTGGCTCACACTGATTTGAAGGTCCTCTGTGGCACCTCGCTGCTTGGCATTCCTCAGGTACGGGGAGGGGGTGTACAGGTACGTGGGAGGTGCTGAGGGGAAGCTCATCTCCAGCACCGCTTTCTCAGACTGGTTTGTTCTGGTCGGCTTTGGTCTGGCCGCCGGCCTCGTCTGCACGCGCGGGCCCGGCCAGGCTTAATGAGCCAGCACCTTTCTGCTCTCACTGTCATTAATTGTCTGCGGCCATGACTCTGGGTAACATTGTGTTTGGTTCTTTTCTCCCAGTAATTTTGCTTTAATAGATTCAATTTGCTTTCATTTGCTTGGTATTGATTTATTTGTCCCGCTTTGTCTCGTCAAGCATAGAAACCTATAATTTCTCACAAAAGTTTGCGAGGGAGAAGGCAGAGAAAAAAATCATTTAATTTGCTAATATTGAGCGAATTATTTTTTGGGGGAAAAAAGGGAGCGAGAGAGATGACAAATGATGTTGATTTGGTGTGGAAGTGAGGCTTGAGTAAAGCTGAACTCATTTCTCAGACGGGAGAAAAGCACATAGAAATATTCCACATTTCACATCAGGTGCAAACATGGGAGCTTAATAACGAGCTGAAGGGTTGTTAAGTCTGACGGTAATGTTGCTAAATGCCATCAGATCTTAACCTGTCAACGTTTTTTTAAAACTCCATCTTCTAATGGAAGGTGAGCGCTTCATGTCAGCCCTGAATAATTACACAATGACAGCTTATTGGGACTGAGTGCAAACTGGTATTTTGGAGGGACATTTTGGATAAAAGGTTTGAGGATGTGTTGGGAATGGATTGCTTTAGCCTCTGTCAGAGGGACACGGGGTGCAACACGGCGTGTCACCAGGAATCAGTGAGAGGGTAAAGCCTTTACCTCTCACTGACCTCCAAATGTGTCCAGCTGTGGTAACTGTGACAGATGAACCAGCCACAATCATAACACACATGCAGTGCTCCGGAGATGAATGCTTGTATGGGGGAGGGAAAAAAAAAAGGTGGATGATTTCTCTTCCAATGAGCACAAAATCTGCAGAAAAATTGAACTCGGTGGGATTAATTACAGGAAAGGTTTTAAAATCATAAAAAAAAGTCAATCAGCTGAAGGCAGAAGTCGACGCTTTCAGTCGGCAGCTGAACTGAGCTGACCACATATCCTCCGGTTCAGGCGTTTATCTGCAAGATATTCGCCGCCAAGGCCAAGTTAGAGCCATACAGGAAGGCCAGACCATGAATAGCAAGCAGTCTGTTTATGGCTGTGTCATTACTTTCAGGGTGAATAGCAGCACATTTGAAAGAAATCTCACTCGCAGCCTCACAAACAAAAGAAAAGTGCCAGAATCAGAAACGTCTTTGGTTTGGGTGGTAAACAGACTTTACACCGATGGCAGGATCGCCCTCCTCCTGCTCGGATACCCTGGAGTTTTACATCACGTCAACAAGAGGCTCAGATTATGGTCTTTATAGATGGACTTGCACATTGACAGCAGACGCGTCAGGAACAAAGACTGTTAAAAAAAATGGACATACAGTAGTATCCGGTCACTTCTGAAGAGCAGAAAGTGAAGCCAGTTGGGCGTTTTTTCATTGAAGCCATCTTGCCGTGTTGCGTGTGTCGCCACTTCTGGAAAATACTAAAATGTGCTAAGGCAAGGTCGCTCCTAGCCATGGGACAAATGATTGACAGCCAATGCTAACCGAGCTAATCCAAAGTGAACAGGAACGGATGAAGATAGGCAGTTTGAGGTAAGACACGTTCAGACTTGCTGTTAACCCGCTAAAAACTGCCGTTGTGCAACTCTACTACAAGAGGCCTTCCTGGGAGCAAGCAGGGAGCTAACTATTAGCCTCCACAGCTAAAACCAGCACTTGGTCTGCCACCTGTCAATCAAAAGGACACTCCCCTAATCATGTGTAATTTCAAGATTAAATACTTTACCATCTAAACGGATGAGTTATGAAAAAAAAAAAAGAATCCCCTCAGAGTTGACATGAAGGTAAACTTGACTTATTAAACCAAAAAGGTTTTAGCCAGACTGTAAACATGTTTATTTCTGCTGTAAACATGTTTATTTCTGCTGTAAACGTGTTTATTTCTGTTGTGAAGTTGGCCCTTTCAAATGGGAGTCTATGGGGATTTGCTCTGTTTTGGAGCCAGTTCCTAGTGGATGAAGAAAAAACTACAATTATTTAATTTAACTTCCGGCTTCACACTTTCCCAGCAGAGATTGCCACTCGGTCTAGAAATATAGATCCAGATAAAATAAAAGAGTTAGGAAACATTTTAAACCACTCTTGATCTCACTGGAAAATTCAGACAATATCGACAGTATTCACTGTTTTTCATTCCACACACCGATAATAGACGAGTTCAGTTCTTTTCTGACGAGTCTTCAGATTATCCTGACAATAATAACCAGCATTTCTAAATGAATCGGTGTCATTCTCTCGCCTGTAGTGACCAGCATGAACTCTGGTATATTTTTATTTACTCCTGTAAATGTTGGTTGGTTCTGGAAAACATGGAAACACCTGGAGGCTGCAGTTTCCTTCATGGCCACTAGGGGCTCCTCCAGAAGGAAGTAGAATCCCCTTGTGATGCAGGGATTGTTTTCCTTCATCTTCCTCTTCATTTTCTTTTAGATGTTCTTCATCTTCTACATCCACTTATTTTTTTCTTCATCATCTTCATCCTTAAGTTCTTCTTTACTTCTTCATCTGCTTCATTGTCTTCATTTTCATCAACATCTTCATCTTCTTAATCTCTCTCCATCCATTTCTTCAGCCTGGTAATCTTCATCTTCTTCTTCTTCTTCTTCTTCCACTTCTTCTTCTTCTCCATATCCATGTTCTTCCTCTGCAACCTTGTCATCATCATCCTTTTTTTGTCATCTTTGTCGCCTTGTGCTTCTTTACAGTAACGTCATGTTTACTACCTTTTTCTTCATCTTCTTCTTCATGTTCTTCATCATCATCTTCTACATCTACTTTTTTTTTTCTTCATCTTCATCCTCCATTTTTTCTTAATTTCATCTGCTTCATCATCTTCTTTTTCTTCATCAACATCTTCATCTTGTTAATCTTTCTTCGCCTTTTTCTTTAGCCTCTTCTTCTTCTTTGTCTTCTTCTTCGTCTGCAACCTCGTCATCATAATCCTTTCTTTCTTCGTCATCTTTGTTGCCTTGTGCTTCTTTACAGTAACCTCATATTTACCACCTTTTTCTTCATCATCATCTTCTTCCTCATTTTCCTCATCATCTTCTACATCTACATAATCTCTTTTACTTCATCTTGATGAAGACAAGATGAAAATATTAAAGAAAAATATTTAAAATAATAAAATCAACTCCAGCTCAGGTCAAAGGTCAATGAGAAAAGGTCGGTTTTCAAACACGGTTTAGAAATGGACAGGGGTTACACGTCCATCATGCAGTAGCTTGACGATCTTATCTTAGGGGAGAAGTATGTGTTGTAGGTCGATGTTTAAAAGTGAGTCCTAAAGCATGCGTGGGTACGCTGTTTAGATAAAGTAGCCCAAACTGACAGATGAGGCTATAAATGCAAACTTCTGGTATGCTAATATGACAAGGTATGACAAACGGACAGAACAAAACACCAGTTGGATTAGTCTATACTTTAGGTTCCTGAAACATTTCTTAGTTTCTTTGTATTTTGTACATCAGGTTGCTGCAGAAATCTTGAAATTACTGTAACTACTTATAGCAACAGGCAGAGAGAAGGTCAAGTCTTACATCAACCGGCTTCTGGGAGAAATATCTCCTATCAGACAATCACATGTCTGTCAGAGGAAAACATGTTTATGAATAAAAGTGATTAATTTATTGAAATAAAGGAACTCTTGTTGTCGTGGTTACAGCGATAACCATATGTTTAGGCTGATGTTCTAAGAGAAAAGGAAAAGCAGGACACTGACTAACGTCTATTTGCTGACCCATCCGTCCATTCTCAGTGGACTTGGTGGAATTTTCTTGTTTTTCTCGGGAGGACACGTCTCATGTGACTGCTCTTGCATCTCTCATGTGATTGTGCAAAGATGGAAGACAACGAGCCTCAAGTGAGCTGAAACAGCTGCGATTCTGTCAACACCACAGGTGGATTATGACTCAGTAAACCCTTCTTTAGGGTCTTTGTGTTTGCATGCAACATTTCAGCAGGCTTCATTCATTTCACTACTCTAACAAAGAGCAAAATGATAATGAGGAGCAAAATCGCTATTACATTTAAGAGGCGTTTGTTGTGTAATTTACTAAAAAACCTGAGAATAAAGTTTGATTTCTACAGACTGACAACCTGCAGGGAGAAGGAAGCTGTGACTACAACAGTTTATACAACACCGCTGCCTTTTTTCTTTTTCTTCTGTTGGAACTTCATACCAACCACCAAAGCTATTCTCTTTTCTTAATGAATTTCTCTGAATGGAAGATATGAAGCTTCTTTTCAGCTTGAAAAGACATTTATTTCTTGTCAGTGAGCCTCCCTCGAAAGTGTATCCATCTTCTCTCCACTAAGATAAATCCCCTCTGCGCAAACGTTGTTCATTAAACCTCAGAGATTCATTCAGGTTTATTTTCGGAGTGAGAGATTCATCGTTATAGCTGTGTTGATTTTCCACACAGTCTGAAGGGTTTTATTCTGCTGCTGCCGCCGGTATTCAGGCAATATGTTTCCTTGGAGCAAACACAAGTGAGATAAGGTTAGAGGTGATCTCCTCAATAGTGGCATTCAGTAGGTTTTTAAAAATTCAGGGACGGGGACAGGAATGTCATCTCGGCACAACTGGTATTTCTTTGTCAGACACATTTTAAATGGATCATTGGTATTCATATATCCAGCCTTGTTTTCTGGCTCCTGACAACACGAGGCGTGTGAAGGTCAGGCTTTCTGTGTGTACACAAGCACTTAAAAATAAACGCTAGTTGTGTTTTTCTCTACCCAGTCGACTGTGTTCACATCGAAATTAATTGGTATTTTATTATTTTACACAAGCAGTTTTGAAATTGCAAAACTAATTGACAGATTTAGCAAAATGAAGGAATGGGGGTCTACAGAGAGCCGGTCATCTCGGCCAACTTTTTTACTCGTAAAGGATCTTTTTTCCTCATTCGGAAAAGCTGATGATGAACAAAAGCCTCACCCTTCTAGAACATGCCAAATCTCTGCTTTTGTTTATGGGTGTCTTCTGGAGGATTTGTCTGCATGATACTTTTGTTCTGTCTCATTTCCCCAGCCCCCTAAACCCAAAATACTTCCACATAATTGTGAACCAGCAGGTGTCCGATGAAGATACCCCGTCTGTAAATCATCTTTCTCTCCCCACATTGTTAAAGTCTCAGCATACAGATGCCTCCACATCAACCCTAAAACAAAGACAAAACCCTCCAACTTCCTCCAGCCTTCTTACCTTCTTTCAGATTTGTAAACAGGGGAATAATATTTCAGCCATAAATGCCACAAATGCCGGGGATGTGTGGGACTGGAGACGAGCTGTAATCTGTTGCATTGCACCGGCTCTTAATTGACCTTTTGTTCTCTGCCCCCTTTTGCTTTTTTCCTTTTTTATTTCTCAATCCAGCTGAAATAAAGTCATAATCCTGAGGCGAAACGCCCGCGAAGCCCAACCTAAATGCCATTCTTATTCATTACAGCAGCTCGCCGTGTTGTTGGCTGTCGCTGCCACCGAGGGGCCTGTCCGCGGCTGCAGCCGACATCTGTTGGCATAATGTAGCGTTCGGGGCTGCGATGGCCAACAGGAACTGATTTATAAGGTTCTCTGTTTAAGTGGGTGTCTTAAGGTAATTATAAACTGGTGGGGGGGTTGCTACTAATTGCACCTTCCCTGATCTGTAATGAAGGCCAAACAGCGTGAATGAGCCCATCCTGCGCGTCTCAGGCAGTGGAGGGGCGAGGGCAGCTGAGCTTGACCAGTTAGTGTTGGTTTAGCTCTGGGCTGGAGCGCCTCACCTGCTGTTATGTTCGTCTTCAGCCAATTTCTCTTGAGTAATTAACTGTGGTGCCACATATGGTGCAATGGTGGAAAGTCTGATCGCTGGCGGATGCAGGAGAGTCGGAGAGGAAAGCCGGCTGCGGGAACCCCGCGGTCACCAAAGCGCCAAACCCTCCGTGCCGAGCACAAATGGGAGCAGTGGAAAATTCTTTTGACATGCACAATTAAAAACAAATGTTGTTTCCACATGACATAAATGAGCGTAATTAATCACTGAACAAATGAATTATTAGGAAGATTAGAAAATGAGGTAGATTAAATACACCAATGAGGCTTGAATTATTAACAATATTTGTATCGGTTGATTAAGATGTTATATGAAGAGAGCAGATTCTGGTAACAGATGACAAAGTAATTAAAGTTGGAGGTTTTTATACATGATGCATGGGGACGTTCATGCTGCAAAATGAATAAAAATAACCAATGTTTATTCTCTTATTTACATATTTTCACCCTTAACTTTCATTTACATATATTTTACTTTCATGGAGTTTTCCATTAATCCCAAACACTTAGATTCTCATGAATCGTGTGGAACCGCCACTAAATCCTCAGAAAAACGGCAGCAGATGTTTGGATCACCCTTCCTGCCAAGTTTCTTTGTGCAGCCAGAGGAGTTGGTGCCGGTTTAAAGGCATGCAGTAGATACTGAATCTGTTTCCTCAGACCAGACTGCGGCAAATGTTGAGATAAACCAAGCATGAAAAGTGTTTCTCTTGGTATGCCATAACCTGTGTTTCCAGACAGAAACATCTCTCCAGACCTACATGGATCACCAGTATCACTACACCAGTATGAAATCAAATTTGAAGTTCTTTCCTTAGTAGTGATCCTTCAGAAATATGAACATCTGGCTGCACATTTCTAGAAGAGATTTTGTCCCCGTACAGGTTTAGCTACTGAATAACCATAAACATGTATGATGTAGACACCACACTGGTCCCTCTTCATAGATCAGCGGCGCCACCATGTTGGTTACCATCAAGATTCAACAGGACTGAACAAAGGAGAGACGCCGAAATCGTCTGCAGGTTCAGGCTAAACAAACTGTAACGCTCTTTTAACATGACCACCAGGAAGTACTTTTCCTAGTAAAATGAACAACTGTTTTTATTTGTTTTGGATTTTAATTTCAGGAACTTGAAAATCAGATCATCAATATTGTATTCTAAGCCTTCATTGATGATTATGTGAGTCTTTAGTCCCATTTCAGACAATCTGACAGCATCACTGATCCTGGAACATTGTCAGAACCACAGGGTTTTACTATTCTAACAGTTATCACAGCACTACACCATTTACTATAGTAACATTTATCATAGTACTACAAGGTTTACTGTTGTAATAGTTATCACAGCACTACACCATTTGCTATCGTAACATTTATCATAGTACTACAAGGTTTACTATTGTAATAGTTATCACAGTACTACACCATTTGCTATAGTAACATTTATCATAGCATAACAGCATTTACTATAGTGGCATTTGTCATAGTACTACAGGGTTTACTATTGTAACAGTTATAGCACTACAGAGCTCATGTTCATAACATTTATCTGAGTACCACAGTGTTTACTACTGTGACATTTATCATAGTAGTACAGGGTTTACTATAGTAAGATTTATCAGAATAATACAGGGCTTACCATAGTAACATGTATCATTGTACTACAGAGTTTACTATTGTAAGACTTATCAGTATACTACAGGGCTTACCATAGCAACATTTATCATAGTACTACAGGGTTGACTACTGTAACATTTATCATATTACTTTTATTTTACACTCCAGAGCTCATTTTCATAACATTTGTCAGAGTACCACAGCGTTTACTATTGTGGCATTTATTATCATACTATAGGGTTTGCTAGTAAGATTCATCAGAATACAACAGGGCTTATCATAGTAACATTTATCATAGCACTACAGTGATTACTATAGTAACATTTATAATAGTACGACAAGGTTTACCATAATATTATTTGTCATCGTATCACAGGGTTTATCATAGTAACATTTGTCATACTACTACAGGGCTAGCTATAATAACATTAATTATAGTAATACAGGGTTTACCATAATATTTGTCATAGTACGTTTACTACAGAAAATGTAAAGAAAGTGGCTGGAGGTCTGAAGCTTTTATTGTAAATATTCCTCCATCTCAGGAAAAATAAACCATATTTATGTTGTAGACATGGAGAAAAGGAGCAAAATTAACATAGAAAAAGGAGAACTTACCTTCAAAAGACGGGAAACGTTTGTTTCTACATCACTGCACCAATTCATGATGAAGTCATTGCACTTTTAAAGTGACAGACTTTACCGATTACAACCAGATCAAATTGATTGTACTGTATAATCCACCTTGGTCCAACAGTGTCAACCTGTTGGTACGAAACTTAACATTCGTGCCAACATGGCAGGACATGACGAATATGTATTTTACTCAGTCTCAATTCGAGGTTGATGCATGTTATACACCATTAGAAAGTTAAGGTTCTTGAGATGTGAGTGATGTATATTATTCCAGGCTGCAATAATACCTGCAGAATCTGTAAACACCTATTTTTGCAGAAGTATGTTCAATGTACCTTTGAAGTCATACTGTGCTCCAGTAGCAGATGATGCTGCAACAAAAATATTGCTGTTACATCAGCAAGGGTCCAGTAAAAGTAGTCCAGTAAAATAGTTGGTTCATAACAAGTATTTTAGTCATAAAAGCCTGCTTTAGTCAGACATTGCAGGATTTTAAATTGTTAATAGTACGACATCAAATTGGATTGAATCTTCTCTGAATTTAACCCTCCAGCCTGAGCATGTGCAGGGCAATGGGTAACAGGAAGCAAAACCTCAAGCAGAATCAGAGCAAATCACAACCAGTTGCTGTTTTATTGGTTTTAAGGACCAGAACCACTTGGAAATGTCTAAGGATCCTGTTCCCACCCAAACCTCTTGTTTTTGACATGAGACCAGTGCATGAGCCTCTGAGACCAGTGCATGAGCCTCTGAGACCAGTGCATGAGCCTCTGAGACCAGTGCATGGACCTCTGAGACCAGTGCATAAGCCTCTGAGACCAGTGCATGGACCTCTGAGACCAGTGCATGGACCTCTGAGACCAGTGCATAGACCTCTGAGACCAGTCCATGGACCTCTGAAACCAGTGCATGGACCTCTGAGACCAGTGCATGGACCTCTGAGATCAGTGCATAAGCCTCTGAGACCAGTCCATGGACCTCTGAAACCAGTGCATGGACCTCTGAGACCAGTGCATGGGCCTCTGAGACCAGTGCATGGACCTCTGAAACCAGTGCATGGACCTCTGAGATCAGTGCATAAGCCTCTGAGACCAGTGCATGGACCTCTGAAACCAGTGCATGGACCTCTGAGATCAGTGCATAAGCCTCTGAGACCAGTCCATGGACCTCTGAGACCAGTGCATGGACCTCTGAGACCAGTGCATGGGCCTCTGAGACCAGTGCATGGACCTCTGAGACCAGTGCATGGGCCTCTGAGACCAGTGCATGAGCCTCTGAGACCAGTGCATGGACCTCTGAAACCAGTGCATGGACCTCTGAGACCAGTGCATGAGCCTCTGAGACCAGTGCATGGACCTCTGAAACCAGTGCATGGACCTCTGAGACCAGTGCATGGACCTCTGAGACCAGTGCATGGACTCCTGAGACCAGTGCATGGACCTCTGAAACCAGTGCATGGACCTCAGTGTCCTGAGTGAGACTTGTGTTAGAGTCGAACCTCTAAATGTTGACTTTGCTGCTTTTGCACTGCCTCGTATCTGCAAACACTGGGAGTCATTGGCAAATTGATCTATTCTGTTGTGGAGGTACGTGTTTGTATTTCCCTATCCAGGTATTTAATTCACGGGCAGTATCAAAGTCACAGAGAGGTGGTTGAGACTTTGACTCCAGAGACTGGTATCCAAACCCCCTTCCCACTCCGACCGGTTTATTTTAGGCTCCTTAAACAACCTTTTCAAAGAGTTTTGTTGTTTTTTTGAAGAAGTTGACAGAAGCCATCTTGTGCTATCACTAACTTTTGAAATATTTAATCAAGATTAAAATCTTTCCTTAATCATAACGAAGTGCTTTGACTTCCCCAAACTGACAGCCATGAGACATTAAAAATGAGTGAAGAATGATGCTCCAGTTTTCATGAGCAGATGTTGAGGAGAGAATTAAATAAATGTGCTGTTAGTTAACATTTTTCAGACACGCCGAGCGCACATACTTGGAAACTTTTGCAGATGCATTTACATAACAAACATGAAGTTAAATACATGCGCCATATGTCATGGTTTGGGTAAATGTATATGTTATTAAATGAAAATAAAGGGGAGCTTTTGAATATACAGCAGGAGAGTGTATTAAATGTGTTATTTGAACAAACCCGGCAGTGATTATTGTTGAAACTGGTCAGGATGAATAATGGCTAGCATGGCCCAGTGTAAGAAATTACATTTTAAATTTCAGAGAGGCACAATAAGCTGCAGTTCAGGATCACTCGTGTACAGAACAGTGAAGGGATGGGGTATTAAAACAGGGAGGTGAAGCTGTGTTTAAGCACTGAGTTACAGAGAAAAGAGTTTCCGTCGAGTGAGTGACACAAAAGCAAGATTAGGGGATCAAGTGCCGAAAGATGAGAGAGGAATTTAGTGGAATTGACAGCACATTCAAGAGCTTCCGAGAGGAAAGGAAGACAAGAGACAGGGCGATAATTTTAGAGATTTGAAGGGTCAAGATTAAGCTGCCTGATAATAAGCAGAGTGAAATGAAGCAATTTTGAAAATATGCACTGATGCAGTGTCGGGTGGGGACTGGAGGGGAGGGTGGGGGGGCTTCCACAAATGACTTAGTATCAGTCAACAGATGCTCTGTATCCCTGCACCGATACAAGCCGAGGCTGCATTCGGTTCCTTTACGGTAAATGTGAAAGACCAAGAAAAGAATTGGGGGGCTTGTAATTAGCCATTCGTTTCTAATAGTGTCCATAGCAATGCATTTTCATGGCAGTGTCATTTTACCCTGGGCAATATGCCTTGAAGTGTAATTTCTGCCCGAGCGTTTAGACACAGAGCTATCGATTGCATTCGGTGAATGATCTTCTCAGAAACCCATCATCTACTTTAATAATGTCACTCACCACCACATTCTCTCTGCTTGGTTTCCATTAATACCCGGCCTACGTGACGTCGTCAACATTCACCGCTCAAACAACAGGGTCTTTGAAGCATGGTTAGTTTGCAACTGGGTCATTTAATCAATTTATACAATTGAACCTATTTAACATATTGATATGCAGTTACCCTGTAATGTGTGTGGCCTTTTATCCCCTCGAGTGAAACAAACTCCAAGGAGCTTTCCAGATCTTCTGCCGTTATTTATCATGTGACATTTAGCTGGGCCCTGATGGCGGCAGCTCTCCACTTTAATTAAAGGTTCAACCTCTTCACTGGATGACAAATTGACTGGTTTGTGCCTTGGAAAAGTGGAGGAACATGTCTCGTCCACCCTGCTCTTCCCTGACGGTGGGCTTGCATTGGGGGGGGGGGGGGTGAGTGGAGGTGGCATTTTAGTCGACTCATCACAGAGCAAGGTCAGAGAATCTGCTGTACTGTAGGAGCTTTTTTAGCTAAATTTATCCTTATTGTCAGAGCTGTTGTGTTTCCTTTACTGCAGAAAGGAATAGATGTTTATTTTCCCTCTGGCTTATTTCTCTGTATCCTATAAACAAAAAATGAGCATAACTTCCTCTTTTTGCTGTTCTTTTAAGTTTCCTGTGACCTTCTGTTTGTGCAGATGCGAGATCTGCAGCTCGGTCGGTAGCAGCAAATGGCTAATGGTCCATCCCCCGGTTATTTTACGGCAGGCTGGAGAATATGTCCACTTTGCATGGTTCCCTTCTCCCATTTTTCAAACTTCGCCTGAGTTGGGGGTGACACAGCTTGAAACGGGTTTCAGGAGAAGCAGCAACACAAATGGAAGAGTAGGCCCAGATGATACAATCACTTTGTTCAGCATGAGCACTTCTGCAAACATGTTGGGGGGTTGGGGTTGGGGCGGCGGCGGTGGTGGGGGGGGGACTTCTGCGGGGCAGACGCCAAGGCTTCTGTGTAAGATGAGATGGTGTAAACAGGCAGATTGGCTCTCTGCACAGTGTTGGCTCCTTGAGATTTCATGCTAGCTGGATTTATAGAGTCACAGTGCATTGGAATGTGCCTGGGGCTCCTCCGGGGCCAGTCTCAGAGAGACTGCAGAGCTGTGAACCTCTGATGATAAACCAAGTATAAATCTATATTTTAAAGAAACAGAGAAAATGATATATTTTACAGCTTAAATTATCATTTTAATGTGGCTTTCACATGTGAGTTCTGCACCTCTTCTGCCTCCATGTTTCTCAAACATCATCCGTTTGCTGCTATGCAGATTTGATTGTTTAATAGTTTGAGAGTGACTTTTTCCTCAGACAGTTTATCCAGTGCATGCAGTCATGTTCCAGCTTTCTACTTAATTATTAAACATTTTGGGTTGCGTCCTACGGTGGCCCTGAGGTGCAAAAACATTACACAAAACATAAAAACAAACCCAAACCTCCAAAGACGACACAGAAAACAACAACAAAGTGATTTTTCAAACCAGAGAAATCCAATAAAACAAAGCAGACGACAAAGAAAAAACATTTACTGCAAAATTAGTTTTCTAATATTCCTCTTCGTGGCTGTTTTTGTTTATGAGATAATTTCCCTTTTGTTGGTGTGTTTTTGTCATTTTTGGTGCTTCTGTCGTTGGTTAGATTTTATTGTGAAATGTGCTGAGACTGATCCTATCAGTCGGATTTTCAGTCTCTTGTCTCCGACCTCCTCTCATCCTCTGGCCTGTTACCTGGAAACTGTTCAAATTTTGATCCTTTATATGTCCCATAATGCACTTGGAGGGTGGAGAATCAGGGAGTGTGGAGTATTTTTCATCGGTGTTTACATCTGACGGGACGTTAAATGTTAATCCAGCAGCGTAAATTGGATTAAAAGGGTGAATTTATACAGCATTACTCTAAGAGTGAAAAGCTGTTACCATGTAAGAAGAATTATTGATTAGAGTCATATTCAGAGTAAGCTATGTGAAACATGAGTTCCTGGTATCATTTAGATGCTAAAGCAGTGCTACTAAAGAGTGATAGGATTTTGCACTTTGATGCTCCCACGGCTAATTGGACATCCGTCCTGCATCCTGGCTCTTCTCTGAGATTCTCCAGCCGGTAAAAGTCAATCTGATATTGCATCCATCCAGCCAATTTACACGTTCAAAATTAACTTTGCGTTTATATGTGTGTGTGCATATATATATATATACTGTATGTTGCATGTATTTGTATCAAACCATTCAATACAGGTGTGTACCGAACTGTAACCATCATGTATGGAATATCGAAAAATACAAAATTTTTAATTTCTTTTATCAACTTGTCTTCTGATGAAGAGTTCTGAGTTGAAAGCAGTGGATTTGTGTTAAACTACTTGTTCAACAACATTCATATCTGGTATTTGGAACTGCTTTGATGGTCTTCATTTTTAGGTATAACTCTAATGGTAAGCCATTGCGGACAAAAACACAATTGTTAAAAAAGGCATGAATTTTTTTTTGTGTCAAATAAATAAATATGTATATATATATATATATATATATATATATATATATATATATACATATGTGATGTATATATAAGTATATATAGTAGGCAAGTATAAGCCTTGGCCTCAGCCTATTCCTTTTTTGGTAAATTATTGGTTTCTGGCATTGTGATGCTTTGATTTACTGAAATAAAGCTAATCAATCAATCAATCAATCAATATTAACTTGCTGGTGCACTCAAAAAATGATTTATTGGGTCAACTCAATTAAACTGAAGGAAGTTTTCTCATCTAAATCTAAATTTATATGTAGCATGAACTCAAATTTTATCCATTAAAGCAACAGTATATAATTGCGTCAGTCCAACACATTTTTTTTCAATTGCCTTAAATGGAAATGATCACATTTAATAAATGTAAATCATTTGTTATTTCAACACAATATAATGTAGTTCAGTGGAGTTAGATGACTTACACTGCCTTAATATATATATATATAAGAGTTTTGTCTTCATTTGACTCGATTTAAACAAATTAACCAGTGATATAGGGTGATAAGATGCAATTAAATCAAGTCATGATTGTAAAAGATCCATAAATGACAAAGATTTGTCGTTAGACATCACCTTACTGGCTTTTTTATGCAGTATGTGTAGACATGCTCACCTATTATATAGAGCAAGGCTTGCATTACCAGTGCTTGGACATGAACTGTTACATAGACTGGGAGAGAGTCATGGGATTACACATTCAACTCCTGCTGAAGAAAAGAACAGACAGTCCCGCAATGCCTGATGGGAAATATGTAAATAAGCCCATAAAACTCCTTAAATTTGAGTTGAATGTTTGCTATGAAATTATTTTACTTTTCGTTCATGAAAAATAAATATAGTTTTATTTAATTGCTAAATTTGTGTAAAATAAGTTAAATCTTAATATGTCACCTTTAAGAGGGGCTTGAATCAATTTTTGGGGTGTGGCATCATCCAGCACATGCGATGGTCCGGGCTGGAATAAAAGTTGTAAAGTGTGGTTTCTTAGCCTGCAGGGTGATCACGGTTCCAGAAATATGTTTTATGAACATCAATGTGTCATCAAAACAAGTCAGAAGCTCTGAGTTTCCAGGTTGGAAAAATGATGGAGTGTTGCTTTAATACACCTTCATCTCAATATTGTGTCCTACTGGAGTTCTCACTTCATCTTGTGACTCTGCTTTATAATTAGGGCTGGGCGATATGGCCTAAAATCAATATTACAATGTCCATTTATGAAGAAAAATTGATGATAACTCATAACAGACTGGATGTGGTGGGGTCACATGACTACAGACGGTACATGAAGCTCAGCATCTTAAAGAGACATGACCACAGCCAAACTATAAACATCCAAAAACGATTTTTCATTTTATTAAAACATTGAAAATACTGACATGGACAAAATAATGTCGGTTATCACTGTAAAATTTGGTGATGGTAAATTTTTGGTTTATAGCCACGCCCTATTTCCAATGCTTTGCAGCCTCACAGAACCGAGCATTCATTAGATTTGCTTAAATCTTTTCTTTTTGTCACTCTGTTTCTACCCTGCAGATGTGAGAAATTATATAAAAACAATTCACCATCTCACCCTGCACATGCACGGCCATACATGTGAATTTATGCCAAAATGAAAGAATGTCCTTGTTTATCTGAAACATAAGCTTCATTTTACTCCAAACAAGCAGAGAACCTTTTAAAAGCTGTCGAATTTCCACAACTTTGGTGTTAAATTTGCAAAGCTTTTGTTAGATTTAGAGACAGGATTATGGAGGTAAACTAAGGCTTCATCTTTGAAAGCCACACAGAGCAAAGGGAAAAACTCGTAATTGTTTTCTTTGAGTATAAACCCGCAACTTTACCAAGAGAGCCAAGCAAAGCAGACGTGACACAACACAGAATAAATGTGCTAATCGGTTATTACTTCCACATAACAACAGAGCCCACTCTGCATCCATCATCATGTTTTATTTTTCCCTCTGAGCTCTCTCAGCAGTAAAATCCATCTGCTTATTCTTGTCCTCTTCATCACTCATACACTTGATCTCTTTCTTTTTTTTTTTCTCCAGCAGTATTAACTTAGACTTTATTATGGTGAAAGTGGGTCTCATCCAGTTCTTGGAGTGTAACGTGGAGCCGTAAAGCAGGGCAGTGTGGGACCGGGATTGTGCATAAAATGCATACAATTTTAAGGTGCACACATACTTGTCTGGTCTTCAATCTAGTCGATATGGAATGGGATGGTTTGGGGTGAAAATTCAACTCTTTTTAGGGGTGAAAACTTTGCAGCGTTGATGAGAGACAGTGCATGCATGAGTCAATAACCAGACTATTTTATTAACAGT
Organism: Atherinomorus stipes; assembly: GCA_023101725.1. Lineage (NCBI taxonomy): Eukaryota > Metazoa > Chordata > Actinopteri > Atheriniformes > Atherinidae > Atherinomorus > Atherinomorus stipes. The sequence goes on along the minus strand of JALJCO010005225.1, from coordinate 815,600 downwards.
GAGACAGAAGTACAAAAACACTCTACAGTATCTGCAACAGCCTCAAAATAAAGCCAATATGACCTAAATAAATTAGAAAAAGTCATAATTAATAATTGAAATTTAAACAAACAACTCAACATAACAATACTTGGATGATTTGTTATAATTTTGGGGATTGTGGGATAAAAAAAAGTAACGCAGTGATTCATGATGCATGCCATTTCAGTACAGAAGAGAGGAAAAAAAAAGAGGAAAACTTTAAAGTTTTATCAGCACCTGTGCTGAGTATTCTCAGTGAGCGCTCACAGCAACCCGTGCTGTCCGTACAGCTGCGGTTCTGGATGAATACATGTATATAATCTATAAATAAAGCCCCACAACGTTTTTAGATTTCAGCGTGCATCGCAGGCTTCCCACATCAATACAAACCATGTCTGCAGCAGCTGACTGACCAAAAACAAGCACATGTGCACCACAATAAAAAGCACCAGAGTACTAAAAAAAAAGAAAAGAAAAGAAAAGAAAAATCAACCAACAGGCTTCAAAAAGTCACCGCCGTGCAGCCATTCTGCAAGCTCAGCAGCATTTCTCAGGGTCAGATTTACACCTTTTAGAATGCATAAAATACCATAAGTTTCTGCCTAAAACTGAGTTAAGGTGCTTTCTAATGACGGTGGAAGAGGAGCATTTGATTAGAGGGTGTAAAAATGTTCATTTCAGTAACTGACACCGATATGGGGAACCATTAAACAGACAGAGGAAGCAGGTTGTCCCTAAGCTCGGCGGAGTGGACTGGGAATGATCGAGGGGCTGCAGCTCCCTAATGACGGTCCCCTGCAGAGGGGACAGTTGTCTCAGCTATAAGCCCTACTTCCTTGACAGCCCCTGGGATCCCTTTGTCCTGTTGTAAACTATTCTGAAGGAAGGACATTTAATTGCCCGGCACACACTAATGAGTTTGCAAACTAATTAAAGGGGGTATATTACGCCCTGTGGAGGCCCACATCACTAAGAAAGCCAGGGACATCTTTAATGAGGAGCCTTGATAACCCTTCAAAGGAGGGATGTGTAGTGTCTGTAATGATGCCCAGGGTAAAGCCAAGCTCAGCCAGGGAAAAGTGTGTGTGTGCTGGTGTGTGTGTGTGTCCCTCACCTCGGGTGTGTGGAGACTTGCAAGCAGATGCCAAGTGTTTTCAGTCCATCGCCCACAGCTACCTACCTACATGTCCTAATCAAAGAGTTTCACTCTCCTTCCAATAGGTTCAAAGAGACCAGCTCCACCTCTTCTCTCAGTGGGTGGTGCACAGAGATTTCTGGCTTGTTTCATTTTCCCGCATTATTGTATTATTCACCACAGCATAATCAGGATTATTAAGAAATCAGAGGAAGTATTTTAAGAACATTTTTCTGCAATTCAAATGACCGATATCGCACATAAGAATAAAAATGCATGCACAGGATGCAGAGGAGGAAGGCTTGGCTGAATAAGAAAGGCGGAGGTATGACACGGACAGATGGACTGCATATGCCGTCAGAATCGATGAAGGTCATGATTAGTCCTCATTTTGGAATTCATTAAATCACCCAGGGTGCTTTATGTTTTCAAGCAAATTAAACTCCGACTGTTGCCGAGGTTCAGCCGTTGCTCTCCGTCGTGTCAGCCGGAGCTCCTGCTGAGACTCCGTGCAGCCAACAGCCCTTTTTCCTCTGCAAAGTCACCCCCCCCCCTCCACACACACACACACACTTCAGTAAACAAGTGCATCTTTTTTGTGTGTGTGGTCACAATATTTTCCTTCTAGACAGTGACGGCTGTTATTTTGCCCGTGGCTCCTGTCAAAACTAACATGGCTTAATTGACTGTGAGCGAATGAGCTCCTGGATTGATCCTGTCAGGCTCCTCAGGAAGTGATGCTGCTCCATCTGTGAGGCGCAACTCCAGCGACAGCAGCAATCTGTTGCTTGGGAATGAGCCAAGGCTGGAGAGAGGAGGGGGAGGAAAAAAAAAAAAAAGTCAAAATTACAGAAAGTACCTCGGGTGCTGTGTATATCCTGATCAGCTGTCAGTGATGACACACTCTGATGAACATGCACACTGAAATAAAGCAGGCAGGAAGACAGATATCCACATATACACAATGTAATTTTTGCATCATGGTTAGCAATGTCACATTCAAGAGGGCCTATGTCTCTCCCTGAAGGTATGGAACAAAATCAGAATGGTCTTGTCTGGCTTGTTAGACATTTGATGTCAGCCGAGGTTGTCCTCGGGGTATATCCAAAACACAACCTGTCATCTCTTCCTGCACTGCTGTCATTTGTCCCAAAAATTGTGGCATATACTGTCATCTTCGGTTTTTACCTGTAACTCAGCTCAGCCAGGCCGAGCCGTGACCCCCCTCTCCCACCACCCCCCTCCAGCCTTTCACCTCTTTCCTCTATCCTCGCCTTTCATCTCTCACTGTCTTTTCAGTGGGAGATACTGTATTTCTTCAGCTGGAGTGTGCAATGCAGCAGCACCTTCTGGCACGATTAAATATTTAGACTGCTGCCTATGTAGATGGTGGCTCGGAGACGCGGAGGAATAATCCGGGAGACAGCTGCTGTAGCACATCTGGGTGTCACTGATAGCAAGGGAAGGTGTGTGGCTGGTGTTGCTATGGAGGGAGAAGACTTAAGAGACACAGCTGTCAATCAGCTGGGTGGCACAGGCACCGAGGCGTCATACCGTCCTTCTCTACGGTGGGCCGACTGACGCCTGACAGACTGAGGCTGCCACTGATGTCTGAACTGAATGCACTTTTTTAAAGACTGTGTCATGAATCTGCTGCTAGCCACTATCGGCTCAAAAATATGAATGTCTTTGAAGAAAAGTTGAAAAATTTTCTATATTTTAATGAGATTATTTTGATTTTGTTGAAAGTGAAAACAGATTTACAAAGATTTATTCATTAGATTAATCAGTGACCAGTGAGGGTGTCAGGATTGGATATAAAAAGAGAATCTGTCAAAGGGTTAAAGGATAAATTTCTTTGTTTTCAACCTGGACCTTATTTCTAGGAGTATATACGTGCATTTACTCACCAGTAAAGTTTCTGCATCACTTTGACTCCTTCAGAAGATATTACGTTGAGTCGCCCTTCAGTGTACAGCCATAAAATGGCGGAGACGGGGCAGCCACTCTATATTATCTGCAGCAAAACTCTTTGATTTTCACCAATACTTTCAGTAGAATGAACGAACGAATGAGTACTATTGTCCCGTGAGTCCAGATTTAGCTTTCCGTTAGTTATCTGGGCGTTCTACATTTTTGGGGGGGCTGCGCGTTCATGATGCGCGCTTCCGTAGTTCAGCAAGAGCAGCCCGCAACCCAGACAACAACAAAAACCCAATTTGTGAAACTCCTAACTCACAGGACAATAGTACTCATTGGTTTGTTCATTCTTCTTAAAGCGTTGATTAAATCAAGGAGTTTTACTGCAGATAGGGTCTTATATAGTGGCTGCCATTTTACTGGATGTACATCGAAGGACGACTCAACGTAATATATTTCAAAAGAGTCAAAGTGATGCAGAAATGTTACCGGTTAACAAATGCACATATAAACTAGAAATAAGGTCCAGGTTGAAAAAAAGAAAGTTATCCTTTAAGCTTGCTTCATACATCCGGATATGGATGAAATCGGCCCGTCCGTATCAAACGTTGTCTTCGCCAATACCTCCATCCAGTTTCAGCGGTATTATGAATATTGCTCCGTACATCCTGTAGGAGGCAGTGTTGTGATGAAATTTACCGCCATCGACAATAACGAACATGGCGTCAGTAGAGGACGTAGTTTTGCTGCGTCTACTTCCAAAAAGGCAGAAAAAAATAGGCAAACGCAGCGGTGGCATGTCCGGCCACTTACAGGTGGTCAAAGTAATTTAAACTCTTGACATTTTTCATTCCCTCTTCATACTCTTCTTCTTGGTTTTTCCTGAATGGGTAAACTGTAAACTCTAACTCTATACTGCCGCCACGATTACCGGTGGTATTGCTCCGTTTTGTCTGGAGCACTCCGGATTCGTAAGCTCTCTCGCAATAGACATACGGACAAAACGACCTCTGGATACGGATGTGGACGAAAGCATCCGTATCCGTATTTATCGTCGGGTATCGTGGGGCTTTTGTCTTTCCAAGCAAGGATGGGCTGTAATCCATCTCTCTGTGCGAAACTCCATCAAGAAATCTGCAATAAGTTTAAGGAATCTTTCACAGTCTCAGACGGTGAGAATTTTGGCTTCTGCAGACTAGAATATTCAGAAAAGAATCAGGGAGTCTGGGGAAATCCTGGTGTGGAAAGGCCCTCAGGCAGCACTGCGGGAGAAACTGTTAAACCACAACGATCGATACAGCCACACGGGTTCAGGAAGACCATGATAAACCGTTCTCACACAACACAGTCCACAAATGGAACCTGAAACTGGTTCACACGAGGAAGAGGTCGTATATCAGCTCCGTGTGGAACCAGTTTTCTGGACAGCAGCTCATCTCAGATTGGCTTAAAGACAGTGGACATGTTCTGAGGACAGATTAGTTTATGTTTCAGCTGCTTCATCCAGGTTGTTATCAGAGAAAGCTGTGATCGTAGCTATAAAGGACGTCCGTGTCCATGAAGGACTTCATCTGTTTGAAGGTACCACTGATGCAGAGCGGCATGTTGGAGTTTTGGAGAGACATACTGTTTACTACCATCAAGGTGGCGTCTTTTCCTCAGAGGACTACGTCAGGCCTCGTTCCATCACAGGATGTGTGTTTGACTGTCCTGCCTGCAGTCCACTTGTCTCCTATGCAAAATGTATGAAGCATCATGAAGAGGAGACTCAGACGGCAGCCCCTGAAATCTCAGATCCAGCAGGAACAGACGGATTCCTCTGAAAAACTAAATCAGTATTCTCACTTCCCCTGCCAATAAAGAGTCTCATTAACAAGAAGCTGGTGACCTTTACTGTTGTTGCATCAAATTCTACACTTAGTTTATATTTACTTAACCTTCTACAACCCGAGATCCGCCCAGTCGGGGGCATCCAGGACAGATATTTTTGTTTATTACTTTAACATGTATAAGCTTGCAAATACTAAACTTGTGTTTCCTATTTCTATTTTTTTCTTTTATTACTACTGATAATTTTTTTAATCTATTCTTTAATTTTATTCTTGCACAGTCTGGAGAGCAACTCAGTTAAACATTAAACTGCATAGCGTGTATGCATGATAGAGCATATGACACGTAAACCTCTTAAACAGAGATTATGCCAAACTAGTCTTCTCCTTAACTCTACTACAACTTTTAAAATTTTGTTCTGTCTCACTTCATCAGAGTTGGCCTCTGCAGAGATGATGTCATCATATTTGATGTAGCATCATTCCATAGAGAAATTCATTTTCATCCTGGAAGACTTTAATATGTTATTACCAAGCCTGAAGCTTTTTTCATCTGTGCTGTGTGTCTTTACTGTGACTCCAAAACTATGAAAATAAATCTTATAGTTGTAGACAGAGATGGGTAGAGTAGCCAAAAATTATACTCAAGTAAAAGAACCATTACTTCAGAAAGTACAGGAAAAAGTAGTCACCTAAATAATTAAGTAAAAGTAAAAAAGTACTCACTGAAAAAATACTCAAGTTCTGAGTAACATTAGATTTATTTTAAATTAAATGACAATAAATGAAATAATTTTAATTAAAAAAAACAAACATGAATAAAGACATCCACCACATTTTATAAAATACTCTTTTCACAACACTATTTTCTGGCTGTCATGGTTTTTTATAACAAAACTTCTAAGGCTAGAGTCCAGACCAAAGTCCAGACCAGAGTCTAGTATAGGACACACAAACACAGTGACTGACTGAACATGTGCTGAATAACAGTCTATCTGTGTTACTCCTGTTTGCCATCAAAATACATCATTTTCAACCAGCTTCTGTCTAAATGACAGGCTCTGTATGCAGACAGTTTCTGGGTATCAGTGTTGTTTCACGTCCGTTTCCAGCTGAGACACTGAGGCTGTCAACATAACTGTAGGACATGATGATATTTATCTAAGAAAAACCAAGAGAGAAAACTCAACACTGTAAAAACAAGTTCACCAAGGTTCACACTGTACCACAGATACAGGTATGATGCAGGGTTGTTTTCACAGCAAGCTTGGTCATGTGACACCAGGATGGAATGCAGGTTTGCGTCTGTGCATTTACCGTAATTCTGGACTATAAGTCGCTCTTGAGTATAAGTCTCATCAGTCAAAAAATGCATCATGAAGATTAAAAAAACATATACAAGTCGCATTTATTTATTTAAAATAGTGTGATTTCCAGATTTGTCATATCCAACTTGTTACTGCTAAAAAATCAATCCAATTCCAAAGTTAATGCCTGTAAATGATCATAAACATCATAACGGAGAAGGATAAATGTGTTTTTTGAGGATTTGTTCCAAAATGAACTCCTCTTACTGAGATAAGGCTATTTTGGGATTTTTGCCCTTGGGAGCAGAATATAGTTGTCACAAGCCTAGAGCGCCCTCTTTTGACATTACACGGTAATATTTACTCCTTGGCTCATGTCAGTCAATACGAATTAACACTTAAAAATATGTTTAATTGGGTATATTTTGGTATATAAGTCGCACTGGACTATAAGTCGCACAAACTATGAAAAAAGTGCGACTTATAGTCAGGAAAATACAGTACTCTATCACCAACAAAAAATTCAATCGTTGTAAAACTAACCGAATAAACTTTTACAAACATCCACATAACTAAGCTTGTTACAACTTTACAGTGTAAGTCTTAAAGGATAACTTTTTTTTTTCAACCTGGACCTTATTTCTAGGAGTTTATACGTGCATTTACTCACCGGTAAAATTTCTGCATCACTTTCAGTCCTTCGAAAGACATTACATTAAGTCGCCCTTCGGTGTACATCCAGTATAATGGCAGAGACGGGGCAGCCACTGTACAAGACATTATCTGCAGTAAAACTCCTTCATTTTCACCAATACTTTAAGTAGAATAAACAAACAAAGAGTGCTATTTTCCCGTGAGTCCAGATTTAGCTTTTGTTAGTTATCAGGTTGTTATTCACACTTTTTGGGGCCGCGCATTTCTGATGCGCGCTTCTGTAGTACAACTGAGAAGAGCAGCTCGTTACCCAGACAACAACAAAAACACAATTTTTGAAACTCTGAACTCACAGGACAATAGTACTCATTCGTTCGTTTCTTCTACTTAAAGCATTGATGAAATCAAGGAGTTTACTGCAGATAATGTCTGATATAGTGGATGCCCCGTCTCAGCCATTTTGCTGGATGCACATGAAAGGGCGACTCAACTTAATATCTTCCCTAGGACTCAAAGTGATGCAGAAACTTTACCGGTGAGTAAATGCACGTATATATGCCTAGAAATAAGGTCCAGGTTGAAAAGAAAAGAAGCTACATGCCACAGCTGATCTTTTATGTTGTCTGGAAGGCAAACGTAGCTTGGATGTGCAGCCAGGAATGTTCCACGGCTGCTGTTTCGACTTCCTAACTGCACGCTGTTGTTTCAGTCACTCTTCATGTAGACTACATCCCTCTTGCGTTTGTGTGCTCCAGCTTGCTGCTAACTCTGTTCTTTTAGACACCGGTGCCACATCCTCATGTGACTGCCTGGCGACCTGGCAACACCTAAATTGGTGGTACGTAGTGAAACATGAAACGTAGCTCATAAATGTGATGTAGCAACAGCAAGTCACGTTATTTTAGGAAGACGTTTACATGGAAGTTTCTCTAACAAATAAAAGCTGTGATTTACGCACTTGTAAGATGGTAAATGGACTTTTCTAATCATTCTGACCGCTCAAAGCGCTTTACACTGCATGTCACATTCACCCAGTCACCACACATTCATACCCTGATGGGCACATCGGGAGGCAACGTGGGGTTCAGTGTCTTGGACACTTCAGCATGTAGTCTGGGGAAGCCTGGAATCGATCTCCCAACCCTCAAGTTGAAAGACGACTGCTCTTCCAACCTGAGCTCCCAAAAATAAAAGTAACGAGCGGGATGTATGCCGTTGCAACAGAGTAGAAGCAGCGTTTCTACCTCATAACAGATTTACTTTTAAAAGTACAGTTTAATGTAAAAATGTACTCAAGTAAATGTAACAAAGTAAATATAGTGCATTACTACCCACCTATGGTTGTAGAGATACTTATTTCAAGGATCCAGTGTTCAAGCATGAGCCTAAATACTGTATATGCATGAGACTAAAAGGGTTTAACAATGCTGCAACTTAAATTGAAGCCACTGTGATAAAGTAGATTAAAACTGCAGTCATGAACTTTCCTCTCTGCGATGCTCTGACTTCACACTGGAGACATTTTTGGTTTTTAAATAGCACTGATGCTTGTTTAGGTTTCCTGGTAACAGGGGTGGCTATAGGTGCAGCATGTCAGAAGATTTGAAGAAGATCGAGTGTGAATAGCCGCCCACTCCCCCCCCCCCCCATCAACCCTCCACTCTTCATCCGCCAGCAGCCTCAGCTTGGAAGCTGCACAGCAGCGCTTCGAGGCCGGCTGGCCTGAAAATCACTTTGTGTTCCTCTCCCAGGCACATGCGATATGGATGCGTCTCCGCTCGGCTCAGGCCCTCCCGACACCGTGATTAATGGCACTCGCTTCTCTCCCCATCTCATTCTGTTACTGTCAGAGTTAAGTGGGCCGAAGACAATAATAAACAGTCAGTCTTCTGTGAACCCCCTAACACGATCATTCCACCCCACCCGATTCCCCCTTTCCAATGAGAAAAAGAGGAAGAGAGATGGAGTGAGAGATAGAGGAAGTGTGCATGTGTGTGTGTGAGTACATGCGCTGCACTCGACAGACAAATGCAGAGTTAAAGACACAGAAACAGGCTCTGTAATGGAAGTGGGAGCTGGAAGACGCGTCTGTAAATCAGATTGCGCCTCATGAGTACTTGAAGTTTAAGAAGAGGAACCGCTTGGTTTAAATCTTACAGGACAGCAACAGCATGTGTGCAGAATTTCACTAAAACTGTTTATATAACCAATACGTCCTCTCTATTTACTATAGGCTGTGTTTTCAAATGTGTGTTGATCCGTTTAACATTTTGCAATGTTTATATTTCCTCCCTTCCATCTACTTCCCACATTTTATGAATATCAAGCAGCAAAGCTTGAAACGTGAATATGCTTTATCATATTATGTATGCATATAATATAATGACATGGTAATCATTTAAAAATTCTGCATCCCATTGCCTCCGTGCCCTCACAACAACAGCAGCGCACATGACAGTGAGTAAAGTTGATCTGCGCTGTGATCATTTAACAACTCCAACAAGTTTCTTATGGATTTTAATATTGCGTGGACATTAATGGAAAAGCCAATGAGTTCCCAGAGCGTTCCCCAGGATGATCCACTCCGTATCAATACTGTTAGGCAGGGTGTCTTGGCACGCTACATGCCAATAATTTCTCAGCTGCATTGGCAAAAGAGGGAATATGAAAGAACACTCAATATGCTTCCACTAAATATTTATTCATCACGACAACACTGGGACATGTGCACATGGGTAAATTTATAATATGGACAGTAGAGTTCAAATACAATCAGAAAAATATGACTTTCTCTACAAGAGCTTTGTGCAAAGAAAATGAAAATAGTAGTTTCCAAGTCTGGGCCACCAACTCTGGACCTGGAGGGCCATCCTGTAGGCTGCAGATGTCTCTTTAGTCTGATACAGACCAGACTCAAATCAATTAACCATTAACAAGCATGTGCGCTTTACAAGCTGTTGGAGAACCATTTCATTTGAACTGCAGCAGGGGAGCATCTAAAACCTGTAGCATGCAGGCCCTCAAGGGCAGGTGACCATGTGTCTGAAGAACATTCATAAACGCCTCAGTCCTTTCAGATTAACATAAAATGAGAAACGGATACAGTTACTCTTGGAAGACAGTTGAATTTAACCTTTTATCAGGCCAAGAACCAAATTTGGTTACTTCATAGGGCAGAACTTCACAGTCCTGCAACACCGCCGCCTCTGCTCTGCTTACTCCAACCTCCAAAATCCCATCGCCAAATTCAAGCACTGGACCTACCAGCCTGACCAACGCCATGTAGTGAGATACACGTCATTTCCACTCCAGTAAAAAATTGACCGGACCAATCATAGCGTGGGAGGCGGGACTTTACGATACGTCTTATTGGGTGACTCAGTTTTCTAACATAAACAGTCAGAATGGCGGCGTCAGAGGAGCGACGATGTAGCTTCAACTTGCTGTTCTGAGAACTTTCCTCTTACAAAAGACGTTTGCGTCACTTCCCTGTTTTTCTGATTGGTTCTCTCCGGTTCAATTGTTCCTGTTAGTCCTGCCTCTCGTCTTTGATTGGAAATCAGTCTCCACCGGAAGGATCCCAGGATGACTTGCCTTGTATCTCATACATGGCGTTAGCCAGGCTGGTGTACCAGGCTAGGGGGATCAGGCCTTTACCATCGTTGCCTCTCTGGAACTCAATCCCAATCAATTTCGGAAACTCTGACTCTGGCCACCTTCAAACAATCCCTGAAAACGTACCTGTTTAACAATTTCTTTCTTCTTTCTGTCTTTCTTTCTTTGTTTATTTGATAGGGACAGAGTATATAAAAACAAAGAAAACAACTTCTAAATATGCCAGATTTAGCCATGAGGCTAGTTTTCATCTGTTGTCCCAGATCCCAAAAGGTTCCCTGAAATGAGGAAATACAGAAACTTCCAACTATAAAGTTTATAAAACAGTCATTTATCCAAATGCATACCACTCTTAACCATTCATGTTTCTTCTCCTGTCCCATTTGTGTTGTGCTATCGTTTTTGTTTGTTTTGTAAGAGTGGATGGATTTCTCCTCATCATTCATCACAGATCAGGCTGCATCACATATTTAATTAAGATTTGCTTCCCACGTACACACGAGGATGTAATGCAGTAAAACTGCTTTAAGTGACCAAGTATTCTAACACTGGTTGATATTAGATTTTTTTTATTTTCTTTAAATGTATTTCAGTGATTGCCAGTTGCAGGGTCAAATCATCAATATCTCCTCCTTTTAGTTCCTATACTGTGAAAATTAGCATCTCACCTCCTGCTTCATATTTTAGGAAAATGGAAAATAATGCAGTGATTTTTAAAATATGCAAATATGAGTCAAAAATCATTTTTTTATACCATTCTAATCAGCTTTAAAATGAATATCTGGTCTGAGCAGCTTCATTTTATTAAACCAGTTTTAACCCTCATGGACAAACTGTCATTTCTTTATATTCTTCAGAAAAAGCTCTCCAGACTTCTTTCAGAACTTCAGTTTGTTGAAGATGATTTAAACATCAAAATACATGGACTTGGTTTGATGTATTTAATTATTTCATTAATATAGATGTCACTGACATTCTCCTGATGTTTCCTTCCAAGGCAATTTCTTGCCTCATAACGCTTCAATATCGAGCTCTTCCAAGCCTTTTAAAATGATTGGCATGTCGTTTTCACTCTGCAAAATCTCTGAGAAATCCCTCATTTCTTCAGATTTTTAGGAAAATGTGTGAATATGAATTGAATTACGGTATAGGAGACAAAAAGTGTTCAGTCCTAACAAGCTTCATGGTGAATATCTGGTCTGAGCAGCTTAATTCTTTAACGGAGTCCGTGTCTTCTCAGACAAGCTGCCATCTATTTCAGTTGTCTTCAGAAACAGTTCCCCAAACTTCTGGAAGGACTTCCAAAACATTTCCTTTGTCCAGTTCTCTGTCCAGATGATCCCACACTGCCCAAGTTCTGGGGAGGATCTATCCCTCCTTCAGACCACTGATCTTCAGTCCGGTTCTTGTTATGTTGTAAACTTCAGCATTTTCTTGGCAGCCATCCTTCCACAGACACCATTTCTGATGAGGCTACCTGCATTCTGCAGTGGAAAATGTAGGACCAAGGAGGCTTTGAAATGATCAGCAGCTGAAATTCTGTAAAAAGCAAGAATTGAAAAATTGATTTTGAGTTAAATAAAAGAAAAAGAAAACGCTGTTACTGGCATCAAATTAAAGTGAAAATATGTTTTACAAAACAGCTCCAGCTTAGCAGCTAATTTTAGTTCTTCTGATCATTTTACAGCTGTGTGAAAAAGAGTTTGCCCCCTTCCTGATTTCTTATTTTTTTGCATGTTTGTCACACTTAAATGTTTCAGATCATCAAACAAATTTAAATATTAGACAAAAATAAAACAAGTAAACACAAAATGCAGGTTTTTATGAGTAAAGGAGGAGGGGTCCAAACCCACATGGCCCTGTGTGAAAAAGTGATTGTCCCCTAAACCTAATAACTGGTTGTTCCACCCTTAGCAGCAACAACTGCATCAAGCGTTTGTGATAACTGGCAGTGAGTCTTCTACAGCGCGGTGGAGGAATTTTGTTCCACTCATCTTTGCAGAATTGTTGTAATTCAGCCACATTGGAGGCTTTTCCAGCATGAACCGCCTTTTTTAAGGTCATGCCACAGCATCTCAATGGGATTCAGGTGGGGGCTTTGACTAGGCCACTCCAAAGTCTTCATTTTGTTGTTCTGAAGCCATTCAGAGGTGGACTTGCTGGTGTGTTCTGGATCATTGTTCTGCTGCAGAACCCAAGTGTGCTTCAGCTTGAGGTCACCAACAGATGGCCGGACATTCTCCTTCAGGATTTTTTGGTAGAAGCAGAATTCATGGTTCCATTTACCACAGCAAGTCTTCCAGGTCCTGAAGCAGCTAAACAGCCCCAGACCATCACACTACCACCACCATATTTTACTGTTGCTATGATGTTCCTTTTCTGAAAGTGCGTGTTACTTTTACGCCAGATGTAATGGGACCTACACCTTCCAGAAAGTTCCACTTTTGTCTCGTCAGTCCACAGAGTATTTTCCCAAAAGTCTTGGGGATCATCAAGATGCTTTCTGGCTAAACTGAGACGAGCCTTTATGTTCTTTTTGCTCAGCAGTGGTTTTGGTCTTGGAACTCTGCCATGCAGCCATTTTTGCCCCCCAGTCTCTTTCTGATGGTGGAGTCATGAACACTGACCTTCATTGAGGCAAGTGAAGCCTGCAGTTCTTGGATGTTGTTCTGGGGTCTTTTGTGACCTCTTGGATGAGTCGTCTCTGTGCTCTTGGGGTCATTTTGGTCGGCCGGCCCCTCCTGGGAAGGTTCCCCACTGTTCCATGTTTTCACCATTTGTGGATAATGGTTCTCACTGTGGTTCTCTGGAGTCCCAAAGCTTTAGAAATGGCTTTGGAACCTTTTCCAGACTGATAGATCTCAATTACTTTGTTTCTCATTTGTTACTGAATTTTTTTTGGATCCTAACATGATGTCTAGCTTTTGAGGATCTTTTTGGTCTACTAAACCTCGTCAGGCAGGTCCTATGGAAGTGATTTCTTGATTGAGAACAGGTGTGGCAGCAATCAGGCCTTGTGGCTAGAGAAATTGAACTCAGATTTCCAAAGATCTGATAAAACCACAGTTACAGTAACTTATGTTTTGACAGGGGGGCAATCACTTTTTCCACACAGGACCATGGAGGTTTGGATATTCCCCCCCCCCCCCCCCCCCCCAAAAAAAATCTTAATTTAAAAACTGCATTTTCATCTTACTTGTGTTTTCTTTAAATTTGTTTGATGATCTGAAACATATAAGTGTGACAAACATGCAAAAAAAAAAAAAAGAAATCAGGACAGGGGCAAACAGTTTTCACACAACTTTACATAAAATCTACATCATATCCTTGGAAATGGAGTAATTTTTAGAGGCTTAAAATCTCAAAACTGACCTGGATAAAGCATAAAAAGGCATAAAAACAAGATCATTATTTATCATTTGTAGGATATTTCTGTTTGTTCATACCTTCGTTTTCAGTGAGAACCACTCCCCGACAATATAGGAGCAAGTTGCTTTCTCTAAAGAAAAAAAGAAACCTTTTCCATGGTCTTCTTGACAGACAAGTCCTCAACAGGGAAAAAAAAAGAGAGAAAAGATCCTCCTTGGAATGCTGAGTGACTGAGAGAAAAGGGAGAAATTGAGATAGCTGCAGCCAGAGGAAACGAGTGAAGTGAAGACACTTTGGATCCCAGACCTGCTGTTTCAGTCACTAGTGAGCTTGTCTCTTCCTGCAGCTCCTGCCTCTTCCTCCCAAGGCCTGTCACTTCACTCTGCCATATCCTCTTCAGTCAAGCACTGCCTCCTTCTCTCTCCGTCTCTGCAAGACACTGACCAAACTGCCTCACAAAGCAGCCCAGCGCTCGCACAGCCGCGGCTCTGCTCAACTCTCCCAGGGCTTCTGTACACAAGCACGAATAAAGGATCCAAGTTCTGAGTTCCAGTCACTGACCTCGGTTTCCTCTGAAGCCTCCAACGAGGCTGTGAGACCCTCCACCACCGCTGCCGTCACATCCTTCCCTCCTCCTCCCTCGCTCTTATTACTGGGGATGACCCGCCTCACAGCCCTGGGCTCAGTGACCGAGAAATCCTGCAGCCCCTTCGCCGTCCCCGTCCTCCTTGCTGCTGGAAGATTGTCTTTGTGTCTACCGGAGTGGCCTCGGAGAAATGAAGTGCCATGATCTCATCACGCTGAGCCCATTGTTTTCACTCTCATGCACACTGTGTAATAGCCATGGAGATAAGGGGATGATTCAGGCCTTTCACGGAAGGAAATATGAAAAGCCTGGCTGTGAGAAAGTGAAATTACTGTTTTGATGGCTTTTGATGGCAGGGGGCATAATTGCTGGATGGAAGGAAGGATGGAGGGTGAAATACACATAGGAGATTAGTATTTCTAATATGGGAGACGATTGGTTGGAGGCCTGCAGAAGGTTATGCACGCTGTGGGTAGTTCTAATGAAGCTGCCATGTATTTATAAGAGCAGTTGGACTAAAATACCTCATTGTTCTTCTTTGCACAGCAACCTTTGCCCCCCTGGATTAAAACTTCAATCATGATGGCAGAGCTGATTATGATATTGTTCGATGCTCATTGCCATAGAAACTGTGATTAATTTCATTCTGTTTGCACATAAAATAGTCGCTGGAGCCTTTAGGAATTGGGGAAACAAGTATTTTTGGCAACTGGCATAAGGCTCATCAGCACATGCACACAACAGGGGTCGGAGGATTACAGCTTGTAGTAATGACAGGAGCAAAGCATAAATAGTATAAATACTCCATGGGATTATAATTAGCCTTACTCTGCGCATTTAGACACACTCAAGTGGAACTAAAACCTTATTGACTTCTGGAGACAATTTCATATTAATTGGATGCCTCTTCTTCCCCACTGTCTTCTTCCTTGGTTTGTTTTGAAGCTGCTGACAAACGCACCGCGGTGAAATAACAGTGAGACAGATTAGCATTAGCCGCAGCTACGACTTTCCGACGCCACCTCCGTCGATGGTGGCGCTGAGGGGAAGGGGGAGGATGGAGATCTGAAGGGAGTCCAGGCGATGACGAGAAAACCAAAAAGCACAAAACATTAAAAAAGAGGGGGGAGTGGATGCAGGAGGGAGGCTGATAAGATAAAGCACATGCTGGTGGAGCTGTAAGCCGAGAGATGGCGAGGAGGATGGGCTTTCCTGATGATGCCGGGCCTGAACATGTTAGGAATTAATGCGAACCTTGTCCGCCGCCACCTCCTCAAGCACACACATAAACGCAGCCTATTTCATCTTCCAGCTCGGCATTCAGCCTATGTCCTCCTCCTTCTTTGTCTCCTTCCCTCCCTCTCTCTCTCTCTTTTTTTTTTTTTTATCTGTGAGCCGACCACAAATTTATCCCTTATTTTCCACCCAGAAGTGGGGGAAAGTTGTAAAGCTAATTAAGGAGTGTGGATGCAGCAGCTCGACAGATGTGCACCGAGATGGGTGCTATTGAGTAGCGGGGATAATGGCGTGTGGACCTGGTGGGCAGTGGGGTTGTGTTGGAGGGAGCTCCTACCTGGGCGTGCATGTTAATCAGCGCGCCTGTCTGTTGAGAGCCGGGGAATTAAGGGGGAAGGGAAGCGTGTCGCCAGCCTGGAGTGAAGAGACAAGGCAGGCAAGCTGATTAAGAGCACAAATTTGCCAGTTTGGTCAGACAGGGAGATATGTGTACGGAGGAGGAAAAGGGCAAGAAAAGTGTGTATTGATTAACAGTGCTGGTGGTGAAATACAGGAAAGTGAAAGAAAAGAAGGGTGAAATCTACCTAATGTTGTCAAACAAATTATTTCACAGCACTTGAAGGCATCACGACTCTTCAAAGGGGCAAAAATCACAAAATGACCATCACATATCTGCAGGGAGGCTGCGGTAACTGCTTAAGCAGGTTTATTATTTAATGATTTCTCGGCTCGGCGCTGAGGTTTCTCCCCATGAAAACTCACTTTGACGGCGTTATGAACAAAAACCAGCACCCTGATGAATTTCATGACATTCAGTCCTCCTTCACGTCCATTGCTGTTTCAGCTACTTCACAATGAAGGACACAGCTCCAAAATATTTCACAGATTAACGTGTTCACATAGAAATCAGCTCAGTAAATAAGTGCTGTTTTTGTTGCAACTCATCCATGACAGATAAACTGTCTTTTCTTTTCTGTCTTTTCATATATATCTAACATGAGAACCTCTGCACTGTCTGTCTATCATACTAATGATCAAACTATGTGGATTTTGTTTAAAATACTTAAATGTTTCATGGTTAGGTGTTACAGATATTCTGCTAATATGTCATTCTGGATGCCAAAAGTACAACTTTTTAAACTGGAACGGTCAAATATCATGATTGAATGGTTTTACTGAGACGCCCCTCACTTTAGATTTTTAGGAAAACGGAAGCAAACATAAATGGAAATTTATTATGTAAGACAAACACTGAATTTGTACAATTTTGAGAAGCACCAGAGGGAATATCTGGTCTTAGTAATTTTATTCTTCATCAGTCTGGGCTCTTTTAGACCAGTTCTGTCATTTCTCCAGGACCCCCCCCCCCCCCCCCCCCCCCCCCCCCCCCCCCCCCCCCCCCCCCCCCCCCCCCCAGGCCCCCCCCCCCCCCCCCCCCTCTCCAGGATCTTAGAAGAACTTTCCAAAGTTCTTCTTTAGATGTTCCTGCCTTTTAAACCATCCCTCCATCAGACCTGTTTCCACTGATCTTCAGTCCAGTTCTTGGGTCATGTGACATCCTTCAGCCTTTCCTCCCTGTTTTCCTTCCTTAAGAACTGCTTCTTGACAACCACGTTGCATTGTGGGTAAACACAACTGGAGCATACATGCATGCGGGATGGTGGGCGGCTCTGGCTAGGAGAATGGCTCTCGGTAAGACTTTGAATACTGCAGTAGAAGTTCTGATTAGAAATCTGATCAACCTCAGACCACCAGGACCGGACGCAGCTCCATGTTTTACTTTGATGTAAAAGATGAACAGATGAACCAGCTTCCTTCCTCGTTGTGTGTCTTGTCTTATCCTTCAGTAGTTCTTGGTGCTGCCTCCAGCGAGGAGTGGAATGCTGTACGTTATCAAAAAGAGTCGAATTCCTTTGGGTCCAGCAGACTATACTGGCACTCTGGCAGTTTGGTCCGCTTCAAACGGACCATGGTCCAATTCCTCGGATAGTTCACTTCGTTTGGTGCAGTCTGAACACCAACTGTACTCTGGTGCGCACCAAAGAAGCGGACTCTGGTCTGCCTGAAAGCCGGGGGTCTCAGTTCACTTGCAAATGGACTATCAGGCTATCCAGCACACCGAATGGAAGTGAAGTTGTTGACCGCAATAAAGCAGAAGAAGAAGAAGAGCGGAAATGGGGTAGATTATTGTTTGGGTCGGAGGGAAAACAAAGCAAACAGTGCGTTTTTGAGGAAGTCACGGTAAAAAACAACAAAGCCGGAGAGAGAAAGAGTAGGCAGAAAGATTTCCACTTTAATCACAGAGTCCGGTTTTCTTCTTCCTGCTTTTTCATCGTTGATTAGTGGTTGTATTTGGGAGTGTCGCCCCCTAGTGGGCAGTTGCTTAACTACGGTGGTTTAACCAGGCGTTTTAGTCCGCTTCTGTTACTGCAGTTTCAACGCAAACCGAAGCAAAGAAAGGTCTGAAATTTTTCAGAAATCCCCGTCCAATCAGACCGAGATCCCGGACTATGCTGGTGTAAATGCAGGCTTAAAGATCCGGATGCATCCCTCATGTCCTGGTTGGGATGTAATGACATGAAATGTCATTTCACAGTTATTGTTACCAAAATGATCACTACTATCATTGTTACTGATAATAACAATAACAAGCATCTTTAAAAATATCCAAATTGGGTCTAGATGTCTACTTTTTAAAGGGAAAAAAATTCCAGAGCACTGTCCACGTGGGTGCCTTTGTTGCCTGCTTTTAATTTTGATTCATACTTCTAATCGTTTTTTTTTTTCCCTTTTGCTTAGAATGTTTTATGTAAAGCACTTTGAATTGTTCTGTACATGAAATGTGCTATACAAATAAACTTGCCTTGCCTTCTGCCATGTTTTCATAAATCAACCACTGCCAACTGGGACTGCTGCTGTTTTTCCCGCAAATGAGCAGCATCACTGAGTTTTTCAAAGTGCAGTAATCAGTCTCGGATTTAATAATGATTAAAATTGGAAATGGTATTGCTATCGTTTGGAATTTTATCCCGGTTAATCATTTTAATCGTTACATCCCTAGTCCTTGTTCAGGTCTTTGCAAGTAAAGAAATGTAACTAGATGATGCGTCTTTGTGACAGGCTGCTGGTAACAAACAGCCTAAATATCGCTTCTTTGCTGATTTATGTGTTGACACAACACTGGTTCATCCCTTGAGTTTGGAGTCTTTTTATGCTTTAAATATTAATAAGTAGGTCCAGAAAAGTAGTTTGATAAAGAAAACTTTCAGAAAAAACAAAGATATACTGCTTAAATCTTATGGAAAAGATTACAACAACATCTTACTTATTGGAGGTAAATGTTAAGAAATGAGGAACAACAGCTGATGTCACTGTCATTAACATTTCATATCTTTGGAAACGGTGGAGTGAAGCAATGTAGACCACAGCTATCCAATAACAGAAACAAAACCCCACAAAGGAAAGCTTTTTAAAGCTAAATAAATACGAATAAACAACTTGAAAATGTGGCATCCACAAAAGTCAAAAAGATGGATTTCTATGTCAAAACAAACAATCACGTTTTTTGCAGCCAGATGATCTGCCTCAGTGAATACAAACAAAGGTCAAAAGTTGAAACTCGAGTGAGATTATGGACATATATCACAGCACAAATGACTTCAGACTCATTTTCTAATTAAATATTGATGTTTTTCTATCCGTGCCTTTTGCTCTGATGGGAAAATAGTGATGTGGGTTTAGTGGCAGCTTCTAAGCAACACAAAAGACTTTAACACACGAGTAAATAACAATTCTACACTATAGAAAGATGTGATGTGCTTTATGCTTTCCTGCTCAGATATCTCCAAGTTTTTAATTAGAATTATCTCCCTTTTCAGCAGCACAGCCTGATCTAATTTCTCCATAATTGTTGTTATTTACACAGTAAAGGTTTACGGGTATTTATCGACATTCCCTTCCCCACATCTTGGTGCCTGCCGTCGATAATGAGTGGGGAAATTATTTTCAACACTCAGACATTATCAGTGTGTTCAAGTAGTCTTCCTTTTAATATGCTAATGCTGCAGATATAATCAGCTGGTAATTGTGAAACACTCAAGTACAACACATTTCGTGGCACTGTCTCCTGAATGAAGAAATCACAGGCAGTTGGCAGCACAGGATGCAGCTGATGATGGGAAGCGCTCGCTGATCAGCCCAACATCGCAGAGATTCATGAAGAAAAACGCTGGCTGGCTTCAATATGAGTCACCCGAGTGTTTCTGTTTCTATACGGAAGCTTTGAAGCGACAAAAGTCACTGTAGCAAATACAAAAATACAAAATGTTGCTTTGAAATCTGGCATCATGTCACAAAACTTGCAACAAGAGTCAAAAACTAAAACAAACTGAACAAATTTAGGATTTTATGAACAACAAAGCAAAAAACAAATAATCTTAGCTCCTCCTCTAAACATAACGGTCTTAGTTTGCAATTAAGATTTCCTTTCTTAGCTTTAAGATGTGTGATATATTCATAAACTTTATTCTGCAATCAATAGATATAAATATAATTTCATATAAATTTCTGACACTACCAGATGGGTTCCAGTTACACAGAAATTACTATGATGGTGCTGACAACCAAAAAATGAAAATAGAAATATGATGTCCACTTAAGTGGAATCGGGGTTATAAGAGGTTAAAATAACACCATTTTACTAAATATGACAAATAAGTTGACTCAAAAAGTAGAGTGGAAAATTAGCAAAGCTCGTTTGCTAGCAAAATGACAAAAATTGATATTAAAACGACATGTGCTCCACATGTTCCTGCACATGTTCCACATGTGCAAACATGTGCTTCTGGAACACTTTAGTGTGATCCTCATGTGAAAAATGTGTGACTCACATGTGGTCCACATGGTCATCACACGTTCATGTACATGTTATCCACATGTGCAAACGTGTGCTTCTGGAACATTTTAGTGTGATCCACATGTGAAAAATGTGTGACTCACATGTGGTCCACATGGTCATCACACGTTCATGTACATGTTATCCACATGTGCAAACGTGTGCTGTTGGAACATTTTAGTGTGATCCACACGTGAACCACGTGGTTCATGTTGTCACATGAGCCACATGTGGTCACATGTCCACAAACATGTGCACACGTTTGTGCACATGTACCATTTACGCGCGGTAGGGCATTTGAGCTATACGGCGAGGAGGAAGAGAGAAAAGAGACCACCTGTAATCTGACCACAATGATTGTCAGCACTCCACAGCTGACCAATCAGATGGTGAATGGGCATGCAGGCGGGGTCTGTCATGCAGAAGAGACGTCGTGAATCCGACCGAACAGGGGAGAGAGAGAGGGAAAAAGGTAAAACATGAGAAAACGCATGCTTCACTTGAAGGTGGGGATGTTGTTGAAACAAAACTTAATGACACGGACACTGACTTCAGTCTCTGTCTAGACTGGATCCAGTCATTCTCTGAATCTGGCAGCTTTGACTTTAGCTTAGCTTAGCATAGTTGCTGTAACCGGGTGGTTCCAAATAGCACCACTTGGCCACAGAGAGATAATTAACTCACTATTTTTTCCATTTACGTTTCGTGATCTGCACATTCTGATCGAGTACAAACGAGAAGCCGATTTCACATCAAAGGACTGACGAGGCTACATTCAACGGGGAACTATATGCCACAGAAGTACAGGTTAATCACAGGTGAAGCACCACGGATAGTAGCAAAGGCAGCACGCATGTGCAGCATCCCCAACCTCCATAAACGGTTGCCACCGGATGCTGCACATAATCTCGAGTTAATTAGTTCACCTTCACCAAGTGGTGCTAGTTGGAAACACCCGATTACAGCAACTATGCTAAGCTAAGCTAAAGTCAGTGCTGCCAGATTCAGAGAATGACTGGGTCGGTGAGAAAACGCTTCTGCCCTCTTGTCCAGCTTCAGGGACTGTGGGGGGAGGCTCAATTTCACCCAGAGGTGGCATATGCCTTCAACAGAGGGATCTTAACTTGAATGTAAAGTTTGAAATGTCTATTTGATCCTGAAAAATGTTTTCTTAGTCTTTAGTCTGTGCATAATAATAATACAATAACAACAATGATGATGATAATAAAAATACAATAATAGATAGCAATAGGAGTATTTTTTGTTAGTATGAGTAGAAGTAATCGTAGACCAGTACTAATAGTAGTTGTAGTAGTGGTAGTAATTGTATAATAGTCTATAATAATAGATAGAAGACATAACAATAGTAGTATTTATCATGATTATTATTATTGTTATATTATTATCAGTAGTAGGAGTCATAGTAGTAGTAGTAGTAGTATTTGCATTAATTGTTTTTGAATATTTTTGAGGCTAGTATTTACATTAATTTCAATGATGTAGTTTACCATTAAGACCAGAACATATTTTGATCTGCTTGTCTGAACTTCTTTCTATAACAGGGTCAATGCAGAAATTTGTCAGCACATCAGGGTCATCAAGCAGCATCTTTACTCAGGTGATGGGGATGGGGAGAGGTGTGAGCGCGTGGGGCGGCGACGGGTGGGGCCCCCAAATAACATTTCGCTTAGAGCCCTAGTTTGGTCAGGGGCGACATTTTGTATATATGAAGCCTACCCTCTACTTTGTGTCTCTTGGTCCTGTTTCTTCTTTTTGCATTTTGAAGCTTGACAACGCAAAATGTGACTTTTTTTTTTTTTTCCAGTTGTAAGATTTTATTCAGGAGTGTGTTTCCATTAGAGCTCGTAAACATTTCTAATCATACATGATTTTATTCTATTGTGAGTTTCTAGTTCAGACACAGTGTTACGGTGCATCTGCAGCTACAAATCTTTTGGGGAACGAGCTGCCTTTGCTACTTAACATGTCTCTAATTGTCTGGGAAGTTGAGATGTGTGAACCAGCCGGGTTTCCCAGGTTTCCAGGTTTCCAGGTGTAGAAGTTGTTCAGCTTAGATGGGAGGAGAACGTGGGTGCAGCAGACACTCCTGACTTGTAGTTCAGTGTTTACAAGGTTGTCCATCTTGGGTCAAACTTAAGCTGCACAGTACTAGGATATGAAATATTAACCATATATGATGATGATGATAGAAACGCACCACATTTTACTATTGAAAATGGTTATGGTGTAACCATGGAAACGACAATTAGATTGTTAAATACTGAAAACAATAACATCCTTAGTGGCAACATTATTCCCATCAGTGATGTTTTTTCTTTCTCCATTTTAAAATGTTTGTGCCAGATTTTTTTTTGTTTGTTCCTTATTTTTGTTTTTTGTAATTTCATGCTGTCTGTTCTACTGAAATATTCTGTTTTGTTGTGTTTCTGTTTGAGTTTCAGGTTTCTTATGTTTGTTTATTGCTTTTCTGTTGTGATGTTTTGGGATTCATTGTCTCTGTTTTCTGTTCTATTATTTTTTTCATAGTTTTGTTTTTATGTTTTGATGCGCTGCCATGTTTTGTTTTCTAAGCTGTTGTTGTTTTTCTCTGTTTTGTTGTCCTAAATTTTGTTTTTGCTTTTCTTTCCTCTTTACTACTTTCTGCTACACTTATGTAAAACGCTGTATTTCTGGTTTCTTCTGCTGCGTTTTTGTCCAACATGGCAGCGTTTTGCCCCCTCAGGGCCACCATACACCTTGCTTCTTATTCCTAAAAATCCCCTCCTCGATTAGCATTGATCCTCCCTCAGACTTGGTTTATACCTGCTTTCTATTTATGTCACGGCATCATAAATGAATCTTTTTGTTATTGTGTTTTAACCAGAGTGATGAAAGCAGTGTTCTCCTCACGTCCTCCGGGGATGCTGGAGCTTTTCCGCGGAAGAGGACGGGATCCTGACTTTGTTTTTCTCCTTCGGCTGTTATTTCCCTGTAGAGAAGAGCCAAGCGAAGAGAGCTATGAGTGATCGACTCAGCCTTTATTCTTCAAGTTTTCGGGGGATTTGAAGTTATTGAAAGTGTGGGGCTGGGTGACAGCTCGGAGATGGCAGCGTGATGCCTATCAGACATGCGCCGGCCACTCGGCTGTGTGTTTATGTGCTCTGTGAGACAGAGGGCGCCGGCTCCACGCTCTCTAATACATGTTATTCTTGTGGCCAATCATTTCTGCTCACATATGACATCTTTCCCAGATTGATTTCATTCAGCTGTAGAGGGCGGTGAGATCAAACAAATGTGGTTGGAAATAGCAGCAGTAGTGCAAGGAGAAGGGAAGGGAGGGGGAAGGGGGGGTCAGAGGTGGGAGGTTGGTTGCTTGAAAGATGAAGTGAGCGATGGAAATGGAGTAAAAGGGAATCAGTCATCCAGTCAGCCCTGTGCCATGTGCCGACATGGTGTAGCGGTGGAAGGTGTTTCTCCATAAACCGGCGCTCCTTTTCACAGCAAGGTGGCTTTTTGTTTTGCAGAGGTGGTGGCGGAGAGGTGGAGGAGGCGCCCCTGTTCCTTCACGATGCCTCTGAGTACCCATGCAAGGAATAATGGATGCGTAATGTAGAACGACAGCTTGCAGAGCACTATCATTAATGTTGTAATTCACTTTTAGTGTTTCTACTATTGCTCTGCAACAGGAGGCACAGATGCCACCTGAATCTGCTCCTTCTACAAGCCAGAGCGCACCCGGTTTTCACCAGCTGTCTGGGAACGCACCCTGCCAGCCCCCCACCCGCGTGGCCAAATATGGGCATGAGCATATTTGCGTGTGTATATGTGTGTGTTCTTGTTTTGCATTTTAAATACACGTCAGGATTCAGAGTTTGAAGGATTTTGATGTGAGTTAGGGGGAAGTTTACAGTTAAGCTTTGGGTTTTAAAGGATGATTAATCACTACTGTACACTGTGTTCTGCTGGATGTGGAGGACTGTGCTCTTATAAAACGCACACAATGAGTTTCCACTGAACCAAAACATTTCAGAATCCCAGGAGAGACAGAAAACCCGTGTAGAAGTATTTTCTCTGCCAGTAGTGGGCAGACTACCTACAGTGCTTATCTCAGCCTTTACAAACCATAATCCTCTTCAGCAGTCAGTAAAGATATAAGCTGTGTTGTCTGTAAACATTTTGTATTTGCTTTTTTTTTTCATCTGAAAGAGATCTTAACCATCCGTGGAAGAGGATTAGGGCCACTGAAGAAAAAAAAAATTTGAGAAAAAAGTCAGAATTCTCACTTTTTTTCCAGAACATTTGAAAAAAAATTTTTTCAGAAATTTTTTTTTTTTTTTTTTTTTCAATTTCCGAAAAAGTCATAATTCTGACTTTAGTCCCAGAATTCTGAATTTAATCTCATAAATCTGTGAAAAAAAGCCAGAATTTTTACTTTTTCCCCAAACTTTTTTTTTGTTTTTAGGATTTTATTTATTTATTTTTTTTAATTTCCGAAAAAGTCAGAATTCTGACTTTAATCTCAGGATTTCTTTTTTTCTTCAGTGGCCCTAATTTTATTCCGTAACCATGTTCTCAGATATGTAATTGCATAAAAAAGTCAGCAGCTTGTTACGCTCAGGCTGCGAGGGTTAAAGAGGTGGCACGCTCTCACCAGCATGAAAGCAAATTACTGCAAAGCTGTAATTCTGCAGGAAAATGTTTTTCAATGAATATACGTCTTTTTGTGGATGTCATGAAATATTTCACAGCTTTAACTTGTGAGGCAGGTCTGATGAACAAGTAACAGCGGTCGTCATAGTTTTGGTTAATCATGCAACTGTGTCAGGAAACAGGACCTGAGACCAAAGATTGCTTGACAGCATCAACCAGGGGGTCATACCACCCCTTGAAAAGGTAAATGCAGTTAAATAGTTTAGATCCACACCAGATTCCAATTATAAAAATGTGTTTACAAAATATTTTAACAAAAAGATAAAACCTAAAAAAGTATTGGAGGGCAGCTCCCTGACCCCGGCTAAATGAACCAAATAATCATTAGCAGTCACAGCACGAGCCCTGTTTGGCTTAGAAATGAAATATAAAATAAAGTAAGATTTTTCAAAGAAAACACAGCAAACCAAACTCAAAGCCAGAATATCTAGACCCCAACAGTTGCTCGGCCTTCAGATCTTGTTTGTAGTTATGGTTTGGTCCCAGAACAGGAACCAACATTCACAGTAATTACAGGTGGAGATACTGAACCAGAGGAAAGATGCTCAGAGACAACGGCAGCCGGAAACTCCAGAGCTGCAACACGTCTGGAAAAGAAGCCGTTGGGAATCCTGTTCTGGTTGCATCCTTCTGAAGTTCTCACGGTTGGTTTATTTCCTTCTGTGTTGCCTTGATTTGGGCTTCCAACCTCCTCCATGGCGGTCATTGCTCCATGGGCGCTTTTTGGACTGTAGGAACCTTTTGGAGTTCCTATAACCTTTCGGGAACCAGGCCGCTTTTATGTGCATTCTGACGTATAGGACCAGGGATCAGGCCCTCAGTCCTTGAACCTTTTTAGCTCCTACTCCGAGGCAGGGTCTTTTCAGGGTTCCATAGGAACTGAAATACGTACATGTTTGGCGGTTGGTAGAACCTGCGTGATCTCCGGTTCTTCCAGCCCCGCCATATTTAAAAAGTCCCACAGCTGTTTACCTGTTTAAAGGTGTCATCACCCGGAAATCCCACTTATTCATGTTAAAACGTGTATTGGAACAGGACCTCAGTTATAACGTGCCAGAAACTCCGGAAAGTGAAAGTAACTTGGTCTTTGAGTGCGGGCGCTCTCTTCTCACCAGAACCGGCCACAAGCACGCGCTCTCCACAGTACGCGAATTGGATTTCTTTCTCCCATTGATGTAACAGAGAGAGGCTGCTAGCTGCTAAGCTAGCCTCTTTAGCGCCACCTAAAAGCAGCTGATTACCTGCTGTGGAGTCGTTATGATCAGCTGTTATGACGTGAACTAGAGAGGCTGCGAGCGAGCTGCTAAGCTAGCGTCTTTAGCACCACCTGAAGGCAGCTAATTACCTGCCACGGAGTAGACCAGCGACAAGGAGGGGGAGGAGGGGGGAGATTCCCATGCTGAGTTGCCTCAGCAGAAATTCAGCAGTTTTCAGTGCTCTAACAGGACGGACAGCTTTACCAGGGAGCAGTGGATTATATTTATCAGTAAGGATGTGCAGTCGGTAAATGTTACTGCTGTGTAACTTATTATCTTTTGTGTCAGAGACCAGTAAACGGTGGTTGAAGAACGGACAAGCTGCTAATGTAGCTACAGAAGCTAACAGTGTTTGGTTAACTTCACGTCAGACGTCTGCTCCTTATATTCATCAGAGTCCAGCCCTTTTACTCCGCGGATCCTCTCCATCAACGGCACCGTTACGTTTTATCACGTTTTTCTCTGTTGGGACATCATTTCCTTCACCTGCTCTGTCCTGATAAAACTTTGTTTTGGCTTTGACGTTTGCCTCGTGAACGCGCTTACAGATAGCTCTAACTCTCGTGCGTATTCTCGCAACAAACAATAGTTGGGGATTAAAAGAGGTTAAAATGAACTCATTAAATATTCCTCCCACCCAACTAGAATTAAAAATTCATTTGAAGATAATTTAAGAAGGATTGTGGATGTAAAACAGCAGGTTATGACACCTTTAACTGTTTACAGAAATTGTAATAATAACAAGAACTATTGCAATAGGAGTGTACCAATTCATTATTAAATCGATCACAGTGGTACACGTCCCGAATCAATAACTATTTTGAAATGTCCAAAAGCAATTATTTTCATACTGATTTAATGACCCAAATACAGCTGCAGAGTGTGTCAGTAGAATCTGCGCCACTTTAATGGACAAACCCCGTCCGTCCACTAAAGTGTCTGGGCATACTTCAACGAAAGGTAAACAAGACGTTAGGAGAGCAGCTTTTCCAACGGGGGGGCTGTTCCGTTACGTGATACAAATGACTGTGGTGATAGAAAGCTGGTAAGTTAGCTTTTATAATGGCTTTGAATAAAAGAGATGAGAAACCTCAGTTTTGTATCAGATCTGCTGGGGCATAAATGTGTCACTGACGCAGACGATTGTGTCAAACATGGTCCCTGTAAAGGTCCTCCCTCCTGTTCCCCCATTCAAACTGATGGGGAAGATTAGTTCTTATAACTAAACTCGAGACAGGTAGTTATCGGATCTGTGTTCCTAGAACCTCTCTGTCCAAATGCGCCCTATGTTTCCCTTCATGATACTCATACGGTAGCCAAGCGTCCCAAGGCTCTCTGTTAAGCTCGTTACACACTAGCTCCGTGGGAAACAAGAACTTTTTTTTTTTCTGTCGACCGCAAAAACTGAAAATCTTACCATGAATATTTGTCTAGTTTCGTGTCAAAATATTTCAACACACTCAATATAAGACATAATCACCTAAAGAGAAACATTTCAGTGAGATATAGGAACTTGTTTTTACACAATGCATCTTAAATATCTCTTCAAGGGGTTTACTCATCCCAAATGTTGTAAGTTTGTTAGATGGAAGCTCCTATCAAACAAAGCCAATAGCAGTTTGCTGCAAAACGCCAGCTAGTGGTCCCTCTAGCAGGACCGAACTGCTCTAATCATTTACCCAACAACCAGACACAGACACACAAAACGTCTAAACGTTTTATCACTTATTAGAGATGTGTTGTGTGTGTGATCCAGTGAGATTGAAGATTTAATAAAGTATTTAAAGGTCAAAAAGTATATAGACATCTTGTCATATCTGTACTCTTTTATTTAAGCCTTCATTGAAGATTGTGGCACAATCTGAACATGAGATAGACATAGCTGTAGTTGAAGTGGTAAAAATGTGCCGAAAAAGGCGAAAATATCCCTCTGCAGAGGGCAAAAATACTGCATACTATTACTATTACTGTACTGTGTACAATTACTATACTATTACAGCATGCAAAATACTATTTTTGCCCACTGCAGAGGGCAAAATACCCCTCTGCAGTAAGGGGTTAAAGCCCAGTTTTCGCTTGACTTCTCAGTTTAGGACACTGAAGTAAAAATGTTTGTACAAATATGGCAGCTGTCATGTACGTATGTGGACCCACAGCAAGTAGATACAAAAGGCTCATTCTAAGAGAATAAAAACATAACAGTTATTGGAGTAAATTGGTAAAATACTAATAGAAATGTAGCTTTTAATGATGTGCTACATTTTTTTTGTCATTAGGTTTGATTTAGTTACACTCTGCACCTTTAAGGTGTGTAAAACATGAATGCCCAGCAGTTCGTTCTGCAGACTTTCTGTTGCATTATGTGTTTTTATTTACCTCTGCCAGTCTGCACGTGTGCCCATGTCTTTACAGTGTTGCACCCTATATATTCCTCATTTCTAAGCTACCTTGATGTGCATTCATTCACCCATCTGTCAAATATTTTGTCCCATTGCTTCAAAGTGCAGCCTTTTTTTCTTTTTCTGAGGCAAAATGCAAAACAATAAGTAAGTAATGATATGGATTTCATGGATACCCAGGCTCTAATTGAAACAGGTGTGATTAGCATATTGTTTGTGTTTCATGCTGCACCGTAGGCCTATTTGTGTTATACGGGGACCTTTATGGAAATGAGCGCTTTGAAAGAAAGGGAAAAAAAAATCAACAGAAATGTAACCTATTTCTTTAAAAGGGGCACAAATTTACTGTGAAGATCATCCTGGCAAAACCACAGAGGGAAATGTCAGAACGGGGGAGAAAAAAAAGGTTCAAAGAGAAAATAGCTGACTGACTCTGTAAGTGAAGCTAAGCTCAAAATGAAAAATGTTCATTATATGCCCGTCAAGGTGAAAGGAAGCCATCTCCTCACCGCTGCAGTTAAAATGTCGACCTCTCCTTCTCTGAGGGCGAAAAGGAGGAGAAATGTAAAAAGAGGCGAAAATCCTGCTCTTTGTGTGTGAGTGTGTGTGTGACTGATCCCAGCTTCATTCCAGACAAGGGCAGCGATGTTAATGGTGCTGCTCAGTAAAATGACCCTTACATCCATTTCTTCATGCATTTTACAGTGCTCCTGAACTCCTCATATTTTCCCCGTGTCAGCAGTGTTTGTGCATCATCGTCATGCTTTATATGTGTGTGTGTGTGTGACCTCTACATTGAGTTCAACGCCCTCTCAGACCCCTGCTTGTCTCTTTGCATGTACCTGCTCATGTTAAGACTGTAAAATTGCACTCAGGATGCATTTTATTCAGCAGCGAGGCGAACGTTACCGCCGATCACAGTTGCCGTCCCCGCTGCCTCATTACCGGCAATTTATATAATCTCATGTACCGGAGTCGCTCTCCACGTCGGCCACGAGCGTCTTTGTGATGCAGCTGGCGAGAGCCGAGCAGTTCAACACAATCCCACCAAAAAGAGAAGAAAAGTTTGAGAAATGACCTTCGTGGCCCGACTGCAAATGAGCAGAAGTCTCAGTGTAGATTTGCCGACTGCTGCGCTTGTGCCAAGGCCCGTTACAATTTTCATAAGGTTTGGATGCCAGCGTGGCAAATCTGGACTATCTGTTATGGATTGTGAGCTAACCTTCCACCTCACCATCTTCTCTGCTGCTGCAGTGTTGGCTGCAAAAGATCTTTTTAAGAATCTGAGCAGCCACATTAACTCGGTGTGGAAATTCTGCCACATCATTAACAACCTCTACTGCTGCAAAGCTTTTCCACACTCGACACTTTCTTCGCTATGCATCATTTAGTTGGGAGAATTGGTGAATTTTTTACAGGATGAGTCTGGTGAAATTCTGGTTGCGTCTTTAGATGTCGTCCAAAAAAATATCCCATTATAAGACCAAAACAAACCACTAACAAGCAGCCTGATGTGTCCTGTTCCTTCTGGATCACAGAGCTCCATTGTTATCCAAAAACTATTAATCCAACATTTTGGTTTATTTTAACTTGGTTCCACATATGCATCGTTCACTATGGCAACAAGTGGTTCAATAAGCAGCTGGGGATATTCCCCTATGTCAGGTGTCCATAAAAAAAATCCACTTTTTCAGCTATTTTAAGACGTAATTAAATTGAAAGTGAAAAACTATTCATTTGTCAGCAGTTTTTAAAAATGTTCATACTTAGTATCTACATTAAATGAAAGGATTAAAAAATTAAATTCATTGCTTAAATTTCTGACATTTAAGTAAAACATTCATATCTCCTGTAAACGTGGGATCATTAGCTTCATATATGCACTTTAGGAACAGATTTTTTTCAGATCATTTAAAATTTAGTACAGTTTAATAGACAGATTGGAGATTAAACATGTCATTAAAATGTGATATCGGAAAAATTGGTATCTGGTATCATACCAATATTTCTCCACACGCAATCTCATGAGATTTCATAAAGGAACACTGAGATCTCGCAAAATTTTGTTCGTAAACTGAGTTCCATTAGCATTAGTCTAATATGTAGAAAATTCCATGTTATCCCGGAAGAACTTCATATCCCAGCATTCCTTTCAGAGTCATGTGACTACGGTGCAGCTGCTGCTGCTACAGACTGACTTGCTTTGAAGCTGCTTATAATATGTCTGGTTTTAAGTTGTTGGTTAAGTTACCAAGTTGTCAGAAACATTAGAATTTGCCACATGTTGGCTGATACCTGCTAGAATCTAATATCTGGCAGCCAGATGTCCAAAATGAACTCCTCTGGCTGAGATAAGGATATTTTGGTGTATAATATGTCAAACATCCATACTAAAATTAGAAAGCTTTCTCTTTGCACATTAGTACAATGAGATTCATGCCTTTCCAGGAAGACCCCACTGAAACAGAAATATGCAAAATAAATAAAAATGACCCCCAAAAAAACTAAACAGTAGCAAAAGTATTCAAATGCCTCAGTGCCATTAAATATGTGCACATACATCCACATGAGGCACACACAGTTTACACATAATCACACTTTTATACTCAATATTACAGATATATTACTGAGAAAATTTGAGATGAATTACCGTAATTATTGTTATTATTATTATTATTATTATTATTATTATTATTATTGCAGTTTCTGTGTGTAAATGATACAAAATGATTATTGGCCATATACTTGTGTTTTTTGGATCTGGATGCTGTTTTTGACAAAAAAAAATAACAGGCTTTGGTTATTTTACTTCACCAACACTAAAATTTCATATGCTTGTTTCACAAAAAGAAAGAGGAAAACTCAACGCCTCAAACAACAGTTTTAGAAAAATAAGTTAACTGGAAAGATTTAAAAATTAACTCAATAAATCTGTGTATATTGTAAGTTGTGATTCAGTCAAATCTGTGTAAATTAGAGATGATGTTTCATGTCATTGTTTCAGCTTCACCTGACTGTAATTAAACTAAACTGCTTTGCAGCATGAGGTTGGTGTGGTCGTGGTTTTCTCTGAAGACACTGATCTTTCTGTTCTGGTACTTTTGTTTAAACATAGCAATGCCAACAATGTCAATAATCATTTTTACATAATATACTGTATAATTTAAAGTGAAAGAGAAAGTTAAGACAAGAAGATAATCCAGCAGTGCTGTAACGTGACACTCCAAATATTGAAACCATCAATATTCATCATAAATCATCTTTCTAACAGGTAAACTGTGTTTTACTCTGACACTGAGGTGAAAGGTGGATTATTGCTGATATGAGCTCAATGCGGACATGAATAAATGTTTTTTTTTTCCTCTAGTGTGCTGAGAAGTGGTTTCCCTCTAGTTTGGAGGTGGAGATCATCAAAGGTCACAAGATGGATTTTTCCATTTTATTCTTCCTAAATAACTTTTATTCATTTAAAATGAGATGGTGAAAAATGGTCAGGAGAAAGTCCAACAAGAGAAACGTTTAGAGACATTTTAGTTTTTATTGTTGTAAAAATGTGCAGGAACTTAAAAAAAAAAAAGATTCTAATATCCTGATAAACTTTTTGATTAATAGTAATTCTTGATCCATCAGTTTTTATATAAGTGGATTATTTAAAGTATAATGAAGCTATTAACATCACTATTTAAATCTTCATTTTGTTTGCATTGATTCAACTTAAGTGCATTATTATTATTACCTACTTAAGATTGGTCTAAATAACTTCATTAAAACTGAGTTATAGCTGCTGAGTATATTCTATTAAGGTGTAATAAAATTAGATTCTTTTGAATTGTGTCAAAAATATCCACGAATAAAATATAATAGAATAAAAGTTTTCCAAGCAACTATAAAAATTCCCGTCTCCTCTGAATACAGTTTGCTCAGCAGGTTATTTTCTGCTCCTCAAACAAGCGTGGCATCAGCAGCCGAGCTTCATTTTACCTCCAACCATCTCTGATCAGTCCACCGCTGTCAGTGTGTGAGGAGCCTGTTTTGACTGTAAATGATACATTAATGGCTAATTTAGTTGTGAAATACAGTAAGGCATATAGATTCCCAGCAGGGCATGACAGCTACGCGTAACCGTGTAATATTAGTCAGTTCAAACAGAAAAGATGGAGATTAATTAACCCCTCAGAAACAAACGCTGCTGCAGCCGTCCTACCTCCACTTCCTGGTCAGGTTGGTGCATTTTTACGTCGCCCCTCCTGAAGCTTGAAGCCTCTCTGCCAGGAAGCCCTCAAGGCAAACGTCTCCCAACAGTCATTCTTTTCAAACATTTTGCGGCTTGATGACAGGTCGCGGCGTCCCACCAGGAAAGGAAAACGGGAAGTGCTTGTACGTGGAAAAACTGCCTGATTGCAACTCAATGTTCTCTGCGTTTGCAGTCATATACCTGCAGCCTTGTTTGTTTTTTTGTTTTTGTTTTTTTATTCGTATTTACTCCAATGACTGCCCGTTATTTCTGGTGCATGGCGGCAACAATACTCAGAAAATCCCAAGAGTGTAACTTTTCAGAAAATGTGAAAGTTTGATGATAAAATACAAGTTTAAAGCTGTTGCTGACACTTTTTACAGGTTAAATATGATAAATGTTGACGACAAATTCCACATGATGGCAGAATCTTGTTTTACAGTTTATTACAGCATGAACAGCTTTACTGATTTGACCCTAAGGGAGGAATTTATTGCTCATTACTCCAACGGCAGGGACATAGATTCCAAGTCATTTGATTCGGTTTAAATTCCTAAATTCTTTAATTAATTTTGAATTAAATTATTTTAATTTTGTTTGAAATTATTAAAACAATACTCTAGGTTCAATAGGTTAATATCGTATAAAATGTGAAACGTGAAAAAAATTAGAAATTTTAAATATTATCGGCCTGCCAATATTATCGATATCTGCATTAAAATGTGATATCGTAAAATATCGGGGTTTCGATATTTATACGAAAAAAATCTCACAAGATCTCGTTGTTACATCACAAAGTTTCTCGAGATCTTGTTCCATTCGCAGCGGCCCAGCAAGTATAAAAGTCCCTGCTATTGTGGAGGAACTTCATATCCCAGCATTCCTTGTAGAGTCATGTGACTACTGTGCAGCTGCTGCAAATATTTCAGGTTTTAAGTTGTTGATTAAGTTTCCAAGATGTCAGAAACATTATAATTCGACACTTTTTAAAGCTTGGCTATTGGAAGAACACTTCCACAACCATGCTTAAACTTGTATATTTGCTTAATGTTTGAGAATTATTGGGGCACCATCCACAATTTGTACTGTGTACATAAACGTTACTGCTTTATTATCATTTCTACTACTCAATCTTACTCATTAATATTATGACTATTTGTGATATTTTTATCTACTTTTTAGGCAAGACACACTTTATATTCTTAAAAATGAGTACTCCCAGTAACATATAATGACTATTGCTAGTATTCAATTACAGTAATGTAAGTATTGAGTATTGTGCATTTTAGATACTACTTATTCTGACTGTGCAGTCGGGTAGCCTGCAACATAATTATGCATCTAACACTTTAACTCTTTAGCACTTCCATCAGTCATTTGGTGGCTTATTTTAGCTTTTAACACTAGTGAAATATGGTTCCCTGACCCTTGGCCTGTATATTTCATGATCCACTATATTTTCCACTGTTCTTAATTTTCTTTTTTGTTTTCTGTCCTATTGTGTTTTTGAGGACACATTTTCTCTCTATGTGATTACTTCTGCTAATACTGATAATACTGGCCATGATGCTAACTGTTCTACTTGTTGTTACTGTTGTTTTATTGATTTTATTATCCTACATTGTTGACATCAACCTGCAGAAGAGACTGAAAATGGAAATTAGCCACTGGCTATAATCTTGCATATTTACATGTTTATGTTCATTAATATGTATTGCCCCTATTTTAAATAATCTCAAACTCATGTGGCTAATACCTGCTGGTATCTGTTATCTGGCAGCCAGATGTCCAAAATGAACTCCTCTGGCTGAGTTAAGGAGATTTTGGGATCTTTGCTATCGGAGCAGAATATAGTTATATCTCTCAAAATATAAGACATACATAGGTATCAGTTGATATCAGAATTTAGGAGTAGGACAATATCGGTACATTGTATATCGGTAAAATAAATAAATAAAATGAAACAATATTGAACATCCTAAAAAAATCCTGGCTGGAATCAGCTGCATATCTGGCTGCAGGTGATCACACCCTGTTAGTGTCACCGTTCTGCCACGTTTCATCATAAATTATATCGATTTCTACATCAATACCGCCACATTTCATTTGAATATCAACTTTCCTTGATTACATGTCATCATGTAATTAAATGTCTTTTGTATTTTGTGTGATTGCAGTGTCCTGCTGTTGTCCTGCGCTCACACTGGACTTCACCCTTCGCTGTGACAACAAGTGATTTCCAGCTCTTGCAACTGCTTACACAGGTAGGATGACT
The DNA here is from genome assembly GCA_023101725.1 of Atherinomorus stipes. Taxonomy (NCBI): domain Eukaryota; kingdom Metazoa; phylum Chordata; class Actinopteri; order Atheriniformes; family Atherinidae; genus Atherinomorus; species Atherinomorus stipes. The sequence goes on along the minus strand of JALJCO010005225.1, from coordinate 780,160 downwards.
CCTTCTATACAGGTATTCATCTTAAAATAGGGTGTGCACACTGGATTAAAGATAATTATATGCAAAAAGAGTAAACTTTTTAATCTGGAAGATTATAAACCAACAAAGGAAAAGAAACAAACGCATAAAAGTGATAATACCCTGCAGAATCATTGGCATGTTAAGAAAAATCATTACATTTTGTACTCATTATCATGTACATATGGGGAAAGAAATGGAAAAAAAAAAAAAAAAAAGGTTTAGCAGTGCACAGGGAATCAAGTATAAAAACTATAAAAACAAAGTAATCTTCCACAGCACACCGCCTCTGTAACTTCTCATTATTTAGCTCATCTTTTAATTAAAAGACGTCTCAGCAGGTTTCTAAATGCTGTATTGACTTAAGTTACAAACCACTGGACAACAAAGAAATCATCATTTTTCTTCTTTTGCCATTTTGTGCAATGAGCCACTGTCTCCACATCCCTCTGCTCAGAGTTGAAAACGCTTCCTCTCGCCGGCTTGTGCAACACTCAGACAGTTAAAAGACATCCGAGCAGACTCATTGGAATGATAATCTAGTGTGTGTCTGCACTTATGGAGAATATCTCCAAGCATGTCAGACTTGCATCAAAGCCGCTGTTGTAATTTTCTTTTCAAGGGCAACTTGAAAGAGGAGTTGGAAGAAAGTCGCATTAGTTCCTTGTTTTCTCCTATGGCAGCCGCTTCAAAAGTAACCTCGCGCTTTCTGCGGGGAGTGTGGGATGATTCAGCAGGAACCCAGCCGCCCATGTGACTGATTCGCATTTAAACATAAACAGAAATATGGCCGCTCCAGGGAGCCCCGCCGAGGAATGGAAAGTAGCCCCAAATTTCACAGCAGCAAATCAAACGGCTTTTTATTTCACTCTACCTTTCTGTTTCCCCCTTTTCTTCTACGGCTCCCTGTAGCATTGTGCACACATAACAACACCTACTGATTGGCCTTATTTGAAGCACGTACCCCGACCCAAAAAAAAATGGAGGAGAGGAGATTTTCCCGTGTCACAAAGGGATTGAATGTGGTTCTCCAGAAGAGGAGGGCCTGAGAGGATTATATGGCTCAGTGGGCGCTGTATTGTGCGGGGAGTGGATACAGCAGGTACCCACCGAATCCCGGCCAAGAGACAGACACAGTGTTGCTAGGGATAATGTTGCCTCCCAGCAATTAAACTCTGGAGGTTTTTGGAGTGGTTTAGGAGGAAGCTTGTTAAATTATCTCATCGCTTTTCCCCCCTTTTTTTTTTTCTCTCCCCGCTTCTCTTTTAACCACATTTCTGCCCTTTTTACTGCCTCATCCAACGAAAACCTGAAACTATGGGGGAAGTCATTTGCCTTCAGTACTTTGCTGCTTAATTGAATTCTCTCCTATTGGTTTTTCCGCTCCTTTTAAACAATATATCAAATGCACACAAATTTAGAGTTAAAGGGAAACTGCATGCACCGTCTGTGTCTGAGGTGGAGGGATGCTTCAAAAAAATGCCAAAAGCTGCCAGATGATGGCAGCTTTGAATTAAGAACGAAAAGCTTAACGTAAAACAAGACGATGAAAGTCAGAAATGTTCTTTCTTGATGTCTGGATATCTCTTTGTAATGATTCTCCAGTTAAGCTGCAGTATGTGGATGTCAGGTGGAAGGTGGAGGATTAATTGGAAATGTATTCTCTTGAGGTTATCACATAACACACATGCCTTCTGTTTGCTTCATTTTAAACTGGCTTTTAAGGAAGTTTTTAGTTTTTCCTCCACATATTTGTTTTCATGCCACCTTACAGTGTTAAAACATGTGCTGATCTTTTATTTTCTGAGTTGCTGATTAAACATTGTGCCACTTTTGTCATGTTTTGCTGTGACATGTTTCTTTAAAAGTTAAAAAGTTGGCAAAGTGAAGTAAGTTTCTGCTGACCCTTGCCCTGTCAAGCCCAGTCTGCTCTGATTGGTCAGCTTAAGTGGCCTGAACGAGTCCCACCCACCATTCCACGTAAAGTGTTCTCAAAATCATATCTCTAAGAAATAATTTTATTCTAAATAAATATGTAAGTGCAGAAAGCGTCGTCAGCATTAAAGTTTTCTATCAGGTTAAAAAAAGTTTCTTGAAAACTTGCCAAAGCAACCTGTTTTTTCAAATCTTTATGGCCATATAATTGTATTTTAGGTTATGTATAGCAAATAATGTTATTAAAAGTCAAATTTTACCATTAAATTTTTGCTATGGACACTTGACCCAAACTGCTGACATCTAATGGTCAAGTTGGAGATAACAACCACCCTAAATGACATCAACAGTAATAAATTACGTCTGTGGGCTAAATTATCTCTCAATGAGAAACTAATTTGTTTTATACTGACTCCTGAGGCAGATTTCTGTCTGTTAATTCCTCATTTTTACCTTTTGTGTGTTCAGCTTTGCTTTGCGTCTTCATGTTTTCACTTCTCTAATGAAGTTAATCTTCAAGTTTTGATCTGTACATTCCTCCATGTATGTAATTTGTCTCATAAAGACATCATTACCAAACACTGATTTCTCCAGGTTCTTCCCACTCTGACCAGAAATCAGCTTCTACTTGCTTTCTGTCGTAGTTTCTGGATTTCCTTGTCTGGTCAGACTCCCTGCTGGGAGTGTGCATTATCCACCAGTTGGGCTGCCACGAACCATTATTTTCGTAATCTAGTAACTAGTCACCAAATATTTTGGCAATTAGTTGAATAATCAGATCATACGAAATAGTACAAGTCAAAAGTTTGGACACACTTTCTTATTGAATCTGATGGAAAAACATGTCCAAACTCTTAAATGGTAGTGTGTGTTTATATGTGTCTATATACATTCAAGAACAGCTGATCCCAACGACGGCTACTACGCATGAAAGGCAGCAGACAAGGGAAGGTAAAGTACAGCAGCAGTTTTAGGATAAAAAATAAAAAAACTAAAAAATTGTCAAAAATCCTGACATTTTGATAGTCGACATAACTGCGACTAATCATGGCAGCCCTATCAACCAGTGTAAGTTTTTGTGCTGCAGCAACAACTGCTGACCTCTGCAGGGTGAGATTGTACAGGGAATTAACATATGTTGTAAAGAGTGGATAAAATTAACAGCACAAGCTACAAAAAGAGAGGTGACTAGCAGGTAGTGGTCATTTCCCAGCAACCACCAGCAGGTCAACCACTCCACCCAGTCTAGATAGTCCCTGCTAGCAGCAGTTCCCAGGTACTAGCTGGTAGCCATTCACCTGGCAGGGCAGAGTGAGCGACCAGTAGTGAAGCAGCCTGAACACTACTGCTGCCCTCCCACACAGTAGTGATGGAAAGTTCAGCTCTTTTCAAAGATTCAGCTCTTTAGCTCCGTTTCCACCAGCGGGTCTGGGGCGGTTTGGACCGGATCGGTCCATGTTTTTTGCAGCCCACAGATTAAAACTGGGACGGGTACCCTTATTGTATATCCAACCCAACCTGGTCTACTTTTTTGGTACCCTTCGGTAGGGGTACTGATCTAACACAGATCTGGACCAAAGAGGTGGAGCTAACAAACAGTAATCCGTTAATTCGTTGAAAAATGCGTCACTTCCTGCGTGACCTGGTGTAAAAACAAAGCAGGGGTGACTCCTTTGTTTCTGTCATGTGTGGTGCTTTGATTAAAGGGTGTTGCACGGCGATGATGTCACGCGATCATGTAGCAGCACTATCCGGTTAATACTCCGCCTCCAGAGTTAGGGTACAGTTTGCTGTGGGGACACAACGTGAAATCAGCACATTCGTACCAAAACCCACCCGATCCGGCCTGGCTCGACCCGACCCAGACCCGCGGGTGGAAACGGGGCTTTTGAGTTCGACTCCCCTACAAGAGATGGCTCTTCATTTAGTTCTATTCAGAGCTTTTATTTTAGGGTGAATTACAATTCCCCCCTTAGCCCAAGCCCTTGGCCCTAACCCTTCGTTTTGCACGTTCACGTGAAGGGGTAGTGGTGTCCAAATTCTGGTTCAGACTAAGGGGGAAGTGGAAGGGCTATCTGGCCATTGGAACAGAGATTTTCCAGGGGCACCCTGGGAAAAAAGTGGTATGATATTATCTCCAATTCCATGCAAATTATAGGCAAAAGGGCGAGGAAATCGGCAGCCAAAGAGGCACAAATGTGAGTATTTTTTGTAAATAAAATATGAAAATCACTATTTGAAGGTCACTTTAATGCATTACAGACTCTTTTATTACAAATGTGAAAAAAATGCTAGTTTTGTAACATTACGTGCATCTGCTCATGTCTAACGTAACACTAATTTCAAGCTTGAGTTAAAGGCGTCTTCTTCTTCTCCTTTTAATTTTACGTTTTTCGGCACAAGGCCAAAAAAATAATCCAATCGCCCAGGAAAGGGAGATTATTTCTGTTGCAGACGACACTGCAAACTCTTCCAGAAACAGCCGTGATGTCAGTTTACTGCACCACAGACGACTACTGGTGACACATGAGGATTTCATAGGGTTGTCCCATTTTTTAGAGGAATAATTCAATCCCAAGGGGAAGAGTTAGGGGTCGGGGTGAAAATAGGAATTGGAGCTGGTCCTTAGCCTGAATAAGCAGTTTTGGGGTTTTTTTTGCTTTGTTTTTTATCAATTCAATTTTTTTTATATAGTGCTCATATAAAAACTTTTTATTTATGTTTTGTTATCTTAAAAAATATAGTTATCATTAAATGTTTTGTATACTTTTAATGGAACAACTAAACAGAATCACAACAAACAAATTAAATAACAGGTCAAATTCTGATTTAAAACTACTTTAAATGTTTCATCCTACATTGAAAGTATATTTTAATGTTAACCCCGCCCGTCTTTCACATAGTAATAAAATCTTAGTCTTAGAACGAAAGTCGACTCTTCTTGTTAATGATGAAAAGTTTCCCCTTAAAGTCAACTCACCCTGCAGCCTCTTACGTCATGCCGAGCAGTGATTGGACGGTTTAAAGGCAGCTTAGGTTGCTAACAAAATGCTGTTGATACATTTGCTCACCAAGCAACTGAATATGTGCTTCTGCAAAGCTCTCAGCAACCAGTTTGCATTTACTAACCCCCACGCAGTTCTCTCACTCTACAGAAGCCATCAGCATCTTAGCTTCAGGTAACAATGGGGGAGTGTGAATGCATTATTGCTTTTCCAGATGTTGAATGCTGATGTTTATGGCCTCAGGTGCCCTCTCACCACACTCCCCACATCTGCACACATCATCTTCAGATTCTAAATCAGGTTCGGGCTCAAATGTGTACGGCTGGATTTTAGCAGCACCAAAGTTTTCCACTTTTTTACAACCTTGAATTATTCCACATCCTTTGCTGGCCTACTCTGCCGTTTGGCCAATCAGAGGACATTTCCACAGTATACTCTCATCTTCAGAAACCAGGAGGGAGAGTCGCTCCTCATCAGGAGTTAAGTTGGCTTCAAAGCTAAACTTGAATAGAGAATTAAATTATACCACACAGTTGTGTTGAGTTATTGCTTTTCGTGAATGCTTCATTTTCTCAATGTTGTACTAGAAAAATTAAAGCCTTCAGAGATGTTACCACCCTGCAAAACTACTGTTTTATGCTGTTTTGAGGAATACTAGCATGTAGTTTTCTTACTCATGCCACAGAAGTTTCCCTGATTCTCTTCCGCTCTCTCCAGATTTACTTTTTCTTTACTTTGCCTTTCACTTCAACCTCTATAAAACTCCTGTCTTGGTTTTGGTTTTATGTGAAAAGCAGCGCTCACTAACTTTGACCCCCGTCCTCGTCCTCGGGCAAACAAACAGCCCATTTCAAAGCTGAAAGTCCGTGGCTTTCCTCTTGGAAAAAAAATAAAAAAGCACTCATTTATTTCCGAATGTGACACTGCTTCCTCGCACCCTTGGGACTTCTGTGTCCGTAGTTCCAGGTCGGTTCCCAACAGTGCAGCAGTTCTGCGTTAACCTCTTTCCCATACCCCCGCGCACACACATACCTCAAAGTAACCGCGGGTAGCAGCGCCCCAAAGCTTCGTCGTCCAGGACAAATTGGTAGCAAGCGGCTCATTTACTCGGAGCCGTCATGAATGGACTGTGCCGTGACTGTGTAAACAAGTGCAAAGACTCCCAAGGGCATTCCTGCATAAATAATGACTCCGAGAGATGTTTGCCATTTGTACCACTCACTGGTTGCAGACATGGGTCAGGTAGTCTCCTCTGCAGGGAGTCTTCAGTAAACAACAGCCGCAGCGTCCGTTAATGAGCGTGTGGAAGGTTTACCTGGTCACAGGTGCAAGGGCCGGTCTCCCCGGCAGCAGCATGTTGGACATTCATTTGCTTTGCTCCCACCTTTATTCTGCTTTGGTGGGAATCGTAAAGCTCTGTGCATCATTTCTAAAACTCTTTTTTCCTCTGGAAATGTGAGGATCTGTGTTTTGTCATCATGCTGGAGTAGAGGTGAGGAGTCAGAACGACTCGGTTATGTCTGCTCAACACAGACTCGCCCGCAATCTGTTGCTCCAACACACACACAAAAAGGCTGATCAGTGCTATTTCTGCTGCTTGGGAAGCTCTCTGAACTGCGGGAGCTTTGTGTTGCGAGTCAGTTTTCCTGAAAAGAGGGCGAAACAGCCGTTAGTTAATTTCCCCTCGTATTATCCCCATTTGGTCAAATGAACCAGACTGAAGAATCCAGCACTCTAATTTTGATGAAATTGCTCCAAACATCAGGTGTAAATGCACCCAAGGCTGATATTTAGTTGCATTTTGATGGCGTTTCAGGTTGTTTTCCACCGTATTAAAGGAGAGGCTATAAAAGGCATGTTTTTATGTTTTTTGAGAAACAGGTCGTGTAAACATTCACATATTGAGCGAAGGCAGCTTTGCTTCCTTTTTACTTCACTCATAACACACTATTAAACCAAATTATTGGTTGGATTAGAATCCTGTGATCCTTATTAAGAGTGAGTTGAGGAGTGAAAAAAGGCGCCGTTACCTAAATCAAAAGGGTTTATCTTCTGTCTGAGGGGCATTTACTGCCTGTCAGGCCTGGCTTGCCGGGCTTAGCTCCGGATTGTCAGAATTGCCTGAACTTTCATCAAGCTAAGCTTCACCGTGAAACAAATGCAACCATGAGGGGCGCTGACATTTAAAGTGCACATTTATTATTTAATCTTTTTCTAACATTAAGCATTTTGCATTGCGGCACGCTTTATCCACAATCCTGTTCTTTTATCCATCCCTCTTGTTTCAGTTAGCAGCGGTGACATGGAATAGTTTCCCAGTACTGCTGGAAAAAACAGAAAAGGTTATAAAAACGGAGCATAAAACATGGGATTCTTTGGTTTTTATGTGTAAAATGAGTATGTGAATACCATAGCCTATGCATACTCCAGGCAATTTTTGACATGTCTCATTAATTCTCATTTTTAAATCTAATTTGACTAAATAGCGATGTAGAAAATGCACTGAGCAGAGCACAGACCCCTGTCAGGGAAGGTGTATTGAGTCATCTGTGGTCAGTCTACTTTCGTGCACTCCTGCAGGATGCCGGGTAATAATCCCAGAGCAAAGTGCAAGGCTTATTTATGTTTCTTTTTCTCATGCTGAGAGAAATTATTGTTCAGGAGCTGTTTATTTTTCTTATTTCTAACATTTATTACAGTTATTAAACTTGTGAATATTTGGATCTTATTAAAGTCTTTATTCAGTAATCTGATATCCTCTGTAGTTGACTTATCTTTGTATTTTGAGTCAAATATCCTTAGCTCCCTAAGCTTTCTGACGGGGTAGTGAATGACTTTTTATGTTGTTACTTTTTTTCTACTTATGCAAGTAGCATAAAACTTGGCCAAAGTCTGTATTTTGGCTTGACTCATCATATTCTAGAAGATGGGTTGTCTAACTCTTTTTCTAAGGTCTCTAAAAAAAATACACCTCATTTACTTCTTCGTGCCAATCGGTGCCACATTGACTTGCATTGAAAAGGACCTTTTTATAATAGAACGCCATTTCAGAATAAATTTTTACGATACATTTTTTTTTGCCTCATACACTTGCTCTACACTTCAATGATGTAGTTTGAACTGTTTTCCATGACATAAGACCATTTACTCAAGAGAGGCCCCGCTTTTATCTCAGTGATGAAACCAGAGACTTCAATGTTACTTCAGCAAATGAAAACCTCAAAAATGTTTAACACATCCAATGAAGTTAAAAATCTTTTTTCTTCTTTCCTATGAGGTTATTTGAGCGTGAAAGGGTCTCATATTAATAATTTTGGTGTTTGTTTTTCTTTCAAGCATTTTAATCAGTCAGATCACATGCTAATTATTTAGGTCAGTCTTTTGCAGGGAATTTTGTTCCCTCTCTGTAATGCTGCCATTCCAGTTCAAACTGGAATTTTTCCCACATTTTTTTTTTGCATTTTATCTTGAAAGAACTTCTCATTGAGCTTTTTTTTATTGTGGTTGCTATAATCTAATGCTCTGCAGGATTTGAAAAAGAAACAGGATTTGTTTACAGAACAGATGTGTACAAACTGGAACTTAAAGGGTTAAAACTGTGAAACTCATTGATTTTTTTATTTTTTTTTTTTTTTTTTATTGATGGTTAGGCCAGAAGTCAGTGATGACGGTCATGGAAAAAAATGCAACTTTTAATCTTTAGATAATATTTACAGGACATTGGCCAGTCTGTGCTCTTAAGAAGCTTAACGTAACTTAAAAAAAAAAAAAAAAAAAAAAAAAAAAACACTAACACAAAAAGTAAAGATGCAACAAAAAAACATTTTTATACCTTTTTTAAACACTCCAGGGCTCTGATAATCCTGCACAAAAATGCATTAATCATATTTATTTTAACCCCATTTTCCATTTTTGAACGTTGGAACATCATGTATGCAAAGTGGAATTTAAAGGGTTAAAAAAATTTTAAATTCATTGATTTGTTTTTTTTTTTCTATTGATGATTAGGTCAGAAGTCTGTGATGACAGCCATGAAATAAAATGGGAACTTTTCATTTTTAGATAATATTTACAGGCCATTAACTGACATTGGCCAGTCTGTGCCCTTAAGAAGCTTAACGTAACTTTTTCTCAGGGTTTAAGATCTCTTGGCATAAATGCCTCTTTGGTATGCTCTCTTCAGCTCAGATTTTATGGAAACCGACATGATAATTGACCAAAATGTGGACGCATGTCACATCGCAGTGCTGTTGAGAAGAAATTGATATTTCCAGGCTGACGTTGTTGATCTGCGTACGCGTGGCGTTTGGCAGGTTTCATGTTTTTCACTAAACTTAATGTTACTAGTGTCAACATCACATTTACATGTCGAGATTTTTGACATAGTGGTGGTGGGTGGATTGGGGATGGGGGGTGAGCCAAATTAAAAAGGCATCATCGCTTAATTGTTCCGTCAAACTTGGACGGAGGAAAAGGTTCAGTTGTCATAAAATAAATCATTCTTGTTTTCATGTTTGATGGCTCGGACATGATGTAATTATGTTATCTATCACACTCTCTTACCCGTCACTCCTCGGATCCTTTGACCCGGTCTTGACAGATTGGACATGCTGGCTTCCTCGGTCCGTGTAGATTTAAATCATCGTTTACAGGCGAGCGTTGCGCCCGTTCTTCTGATCTCCCCGACTGTCAGCCTCGTGATGCCCCTGTTGTGTTTTGTATTTTACGCTTTGCCTCTCGTTTAGGAAGCTGCAGCCGGCACGACGGTGTCATTGATTGAGCAGCAGAAGTTTGTTTAAAGCATCAGCGTTTGTGTCATAACTAAACAGCACATATCTGCGGGCTGTCACAGCTCACAGCAGGATGTCCAAACCAAGTGTGCCAGCCAGCACTTACTGATGCAACAGTCGCTGATTTCTTAAAAAGCTGATAAATAAAACTGAATCCTCATCAGATGTGAGAGAATGGCTTTAAAGAATTTCATGTACATGCAGACAAAACCTGCTGAGACATAATTAGACTAAACCAGACACTGTCAGAGAGGTAAAACTGTCCTGTAAACCTGCGTTTTATCAGACTGCCAGCACTTTACCGATCATTTTATGACCTCACTGTGTATAATTGTCATGAATATCTGGTTTTAATTACTGGATTTCACATTTCATATCTTGGGTTTTGATTTATTCCATTTCTAGCCTCTCAGCACAGCGTCCCAGTATAATTGTACCTGCGCACCATCCAGCAAGTACATTAAGAGACGTTTAGTCAAGTCAAATTCTGTCTGTGGCAGAGACTCACGAGGACAAAATGTCCCAGTCAAGCACCAGCCTTTAGATCAATACTTTTATTGGGAGGTGTGGTATTGCCTGTGGCATTTTTTCTCCTTACATTACTTTCACTTTTATACTTAAAGTAGTGTTGAAACCAGTACTTTTATATTTTTGAGTGCAAAGCTTGAGTTGATTCTTAAACATCTACAGAAGCCTTTATAAACCCTAGTATCTCTACTTCTATGTAGTGAATGTGAGTACTTTTGCCGCCTCTGCGTGTTTGTTCATTGTGCAAACATATGTCATGGGACCAATCTGCCTCAAATATTGAAGAAAATCTGAACTCCAGTGATAGATAGTGGTGAAAGACACACTGTGTGCCAGGAAGTGCTATGAAATTAAATTAAATGTACTTTATTTATTGATTGATAATTGTTTTTACACTCTCTCTCTCTCCTTTATTTTGTCATATTGTTTCAATGACAAAATAAAAGAGAGAGAGAGAGAGAGAGAGAGAGAGACAGCCTATTATAACTTTAAATTCCCCTCCTGGGATAAATAAAGTATTTTTCATTTCATTTCATATGAAGTAGCAACAAAAAGCTCCTCTTTTTTATTCAGTTTTTGTTTTTCTAACCTTTATTTAACCAGGCCATAAAGATTAAGAACAACATTTCTGTTCTTTGTGGCTTGGCAGAAGACATGGCTTTTTGAAGGACAGGTAAAAAAAAAAAAAAAGAGGCTACAAAATACCATAAATACTGAAATAGCTATAGATAAAATTTAACCCTTTTTGTACCAGACTGTTAATTATATTCTACAGTATAGCAATCAGAATGAATGAATCAAACAGCACTGATGTTTGACTTATCATTTTTATCAATCCTTAATCCAGTGAATCAGAAAAGTTAAAAAACATGATTAAAAAAAAGCATGATTAATCATTAGATAATTTTTCCTCTTTGCACACTGAATGCATGTTTCCTTTGCTCCACATTGCAGAGGCCTGACTTGTAATTACGTGTGCTTTGGTTTCTGATGCACAGCGAAGCACCGGGGACTCATAAAGAAAACATTTTTTACACTTATTTTTTGCAGAAAAAAGTCTGAATATTGTAAGAAAAAAAGTAACTTATGAGAATAAAGTGGTAATTGGACTAGTAAGTGGACAGTGGAAACACGCAAGAGTGCAACATGTTTAAACTTCTCGACCCATCAAACAATTTTCAGGTCTGAGTCAAAGAAGCACAAACCCTCTGAATTCCCCGCTGATGCAGCCATGGATAACCCTGCAGTCGACCGGTTCCAGCCAGTTCCCCCTCCACAAAAGCAGCCATTTCCTCCAAGTCTGTCTGCTTCTTTCTGCAGAATAGATTCATTTTCTTGTAGATCATTTTGAAAGTCCTGATATTACATAATGACAGTGTGGTGCTGATGTGCCAAGAGACTGAAAATCTCTTAGTTTGTAAAACTTGTGCTGAAGTACATCTTCACCAAATGCTCCACCACCCTCTTTTTTTATCAACTTTCCTCTCCTAAATTTAAAATATCAAGACTTTATTCTTCTTAAATTATGACTTTTTCTTGTAATATTACAACTTCTTTCTCAAAGTCTGTAAAAAAGTCTTAAATACTCGGGCATGCTGATGGCAGGCGGCTGCAGCATGCTTGCAGCTTTGGTCGGTAACTGAGATCTTTTTCAGCTCACCGTATCACGTAGTGCTGCAGTGAAAACAATGTCCAGCATGTTGATGATAATTCAGTAAGTCTAACCGTTAGGTCGTCATGAACTGGATCTTTGAACCCGCAGTGATGCTAGATTAGAAGTCAGGTGGGATTTCTCCATCTGTGGAGCCTCACTCATCACGTTGTGTGTGTGTGTGTCAAACATTTCTGAGCAATCCCTTCAATATTTATTGAGACATTTCTCTGTGAATCACACCGCTGAGCCGACTGACCATCATCCCCAGCATCCGCGAGCCGCCCGGGCTGAAAAAACAGCCACTGAAGCGCACTCTTCATCTTCAGGAAGCTGCAGTGTGCTGACCTGATATCACCTGCAGCTCCATGAGCATTATGTTCTTTTGACTGTTGTTACTGCATGTCAGTGGCTGCCGGGAACTCTGCAGTCAGCTGGATCTTTTTAGAAAGCCACCCAGGCTGCAAAAGCAGCACCCCCAATTGTGTTGCATAATTGTGTGGCATATAGGTTTCCGCTCCAAGCGTGGGTTTGAGGGAGAATGGAAAGCAAGAGGATGTGTTGGTGGAAGAGAGGGGAAGAAAGAAAGAGGAAAACAAAGCAACACCCACTCCTCATTAGCTTAAACATTGCGTGTGTCCGTTATCCTGAAAGATAACATTTGAAGAAGGAAAAAGAAAAAAAGAAATAAAATGGAAGCCCACATCTACTGCGCCACAACATGGGATGGAGATATAAAACAAATCTCCACACTTAGGCTCTGCCATCTGTTCGTTTTGGAGACGAGGATGCCTTTGCAACATTTTCCCACCTCCCTCAGAGACCATCAAGCACTCTCAGAAGTTTGACAAAGTGACACGCCTGCATGCCAACCCTGCGGCTGCATGTTTTCCTCTTCCTCCCTTTCTTTTCTTCTCTTGAATTTCCCGTTTTTTCCAGATAGTTTGCATATCTAAACCCAGTTTTTGATAGCATATGCGAAATACAATGTGACATAATACAGTTTGAGCTCCATGTGAGAAATGGGATTATCTTGGTTGTGATTGTCACTTCTGTGTTACAGTAATCACTTTCTTCCAGAGACATGACTCACTCACAACTTGACCTGCTGTCATTATCTATTCACTCTGACACTATTTATGCATTTGGTTTGATATTTTGTTTTCCTCCAGGTGAAGTGGAAATGAATTTGGAAATGGAATAAATAAATAAAGGAATGATGAAAAAGCGAGTAATCCCCCTGCAAATTGGAACAAGGAGTAAATCCCACCGGCAGTAAATCTGCTGCTGTTTTTGTGGTTCTTTACTCTCTGAAAACGGGTTTCAGAGGAAGTGGCCGATCATCTGTGTGGAAGCTTTCTTCCCTGCACTGTCCAGGCCTGATGAGCTCCACGCTGCTCTGAAAGATGAAGGATGTGAGACGCGCTCATTTACCACAAATGACTCCTCAGATGAAGAGCTGATATTTAAATTTGCCTCTCATATGGAAGCTTCTTGTTACCAAATTCTGCTTTATTTATCAGCTGTTGGACAGCCTGGGTTTGATTTGATTAGGTCCACTTCAGCAGCTCCACCTGTTCAACTACTTGTTAATGCAAATATCTAAACCAGCCAATCACATGGCAGCAATTCAACAAATAGCTGTAAGCTGTGTCTCATGTTGCGGTACGTAGGCTACGGAGTCCGCTCACTCTGAAGCAGCCCTCTGAAACGGTAGCTGCTGAAATGCGACATCCTAGCCAAAGAGTATTTCCCATAGTGCTCCAGTCCCGTTGCCTAGCAACTGCAGACTCCACAGCTATCTCAAGATGGCCTTCTTTCCTCTTATTCCTTCAGATACGCTGTACAAACTAAATTTTATTTATTTTCTTTTATCTGCGGTTACCTGAACGTTAACACCCCATTAACCGCTCGTTAACATCTGAATAATGTCAAATAAATGCAATTCTGAGGCAAAAACTCTCTTTTTAAGCTTGTCTGCATATATTTAGATTTTGACTGTATTTTCTAATGGGTAAACGCTTCATTCATTGCTTAAAAATCCATGAATATATCCAAATATTGCACTCGTAGCTCTGCTGCTTATTATCTCCCATCTTGTGCGCAATGCATTCTGGGATAGGTGAAGCCACAAAGGATACATCCTTCGTTTCAGGCCACATGGAGTGCGGGTTTGGAGGGTGGATTTGGAGGCTCCTTTAGACGTTTTTGAAAAGGGACAGTGCTCGACGCGCTATTGTGTCATACTTTATGTGGGCGACGAATTCGAACTTCGCAGTGTGCAGACTGCAACATGAGACACAGCCTTAGTCATGTAGACATGCTGAAGATGACTTGCTCAAGTTCAAACTGAGCATCAGAATGAGGAAGACAGGAGGTTTGACCATCGCAGCCTACCTGAGTGTTGTTGCTGACCGTGTTCGTCCCTTTATGACCACAGTGGAGCATCTTCTGATGCTGCTTCCAGCAGGATGATGAAGCATGTCACATCATCTCCAACTGTTAGTCATTAAATGAAATATGTAATCTAAGTTATTGGTTATATGCTCAGGATTATGACTGTAATCTCTGGTTTATCATGATAAATGGTGTGACACCAGTTCTCCATCCAAAGAGCCGCTCATAGGTCAAATCAGAGGGGGCTCTAACTTGGAGACAAAGAAAGATGCATAAAATGTAATAACTGTCAGTGCAGGAGGCTAAATTTTAAAATCTTCTTTTAAAATTGATTTTGAATGAATTAAACAAAGCTGGCTTTTTAAAGCACTTGTTACTCAAATTAAATTAACTTAATAATTTTCTTATTTAAGTAAACATTACTTAAATTTCTGTTGCACTGTGTGTAGTTGAAATGATGACATCACAAGTTTGACTTTTCTGAATGATGGGAACAACCATGTTACCGTATGCAACCAAACGTTCTGATAACAGCCTCGTGCACTTTCAAGTTGTGGCTTTTCCTTGTCTCAGAACTTCTGTGAGGAAATTCTGTCTGTAGTTTTTGCAGTATTTTAGTTATTTTTTAATTTTCTGTTTCCATCTGACTGTACAAACAGCTTGATGTTTAGTCTTGGAGGCGTACTAATTATTTGAATACATATATAATCAAACAGATAAATAAATAATGTCGATAGTACTGTACAACTTGTTTACATGACTTAAAATACACATTCTATGATTTAGCTCTTTTAAGAGCAAAAGCAATTAAATCAGTAAAAAAAAAAAAGCACCAAACTGCTGTTGATAGTTGCTTGAATGATTACAGTAATTTATTTTTTTATTCTCTTTTTATTTTATTTTTTAGGCTTAACACCCGGCTCCATTCATCATAGTTATATCCTGCAAAATCTAACACATGAAAAAGCTGATCTGTAAGGTTTTCTTCCAGACTGAGCAGAGTATCTTCCAGAAGGAACAGGATAACCAGACAGTAGATTGGTATTGTGCAGATTTGTGGACATGGTAAAACTCAATACAACTAAATGGACATACAGTACAACATCAAATAAATGTAAAATAAAAATAAAAATAAAATAGGTGATAGATGCATGGATAAAAAAAAAATAAGTAAAAGAAAATTAATAAAAAATGTATTCAATAATGTGAAAAATGACAAATAATAAATAGATAAATGGATACAGATATAAATAAATAAATGATTAAATAAATAGATAAATAAACATGCAAAAGCTTGGCCTTAAAGCTTATATTTGATTAATAAATAAATAATGAAAATGATATAAATTGAGTAAATTATAATCTATGTGTTGAATCCGAAAACTTTGGTCCAGTTTATCTTTCATAGAATTCTCCGGAATATCGGAGGATTGATGACAAACCGGGTCTGACCACAGCTGACGTGGGGAAGTGGCGTCTGCATCCCGTTCCCTGCTGATTGCCAGGGATTATGTGGAGCACGTGTCTCCGTGTTTTGGGCCTCGCTATCTGGGCGTTCCACCTCCTCCCACCCGTCTCTGCCAGGAGGTGACACATGGCCAGCTATGCATCATTTTATGAGTGTTTGGCTGAAGAAACGTCCTCTCTCTCCACGGCCTCTCAGCCTGCTTCCACAACCCGTAAAGAGGACATCCATCAGGACAGGTGTAATTTGCCATGCAGTCACGCTTCTTTGCTAATACAATTTGTTAAGCAGTTGTTATATGCATGTGTGTTTCTGAATGCCCCGCGCAGCTTTCCAGGGACTTGTTTTTGCTTTATGGTCGATGAACTGAGCTCAACACCAACTCACTTTTAAAATTTCTTGCATTTTAAGCTTTATTTTCCTTTCAGTAGAGGCTTGTTAGTTAGTTACCTTTAGTCATTTACCCAAATAACCAAGAATTTCTTTTTAAAAAATGACCATTTTTAATGTTGTTAAGCAGGAAGCTTTCAGCTCAGTGACCTTGAGGTGAATTCTCAGTCATTAAAATCTTCGTTTCCAGTTCAGCGACATGCTGTGCGTGTCCGTTGCTGAACCTCTGCATGTCATCTGCTTGGATCTCCAGTAATTGGGAGTATTTCCTGTTTTCTTTGTTTTAGTTTTGCCTCATCCGGCGTTGCATCACAGTCCCAGCTCTGCACTGAACGTCTCACACAATGCAGTTTAATTCTGGTTACACAACACTAGATGTCACTCCAATGTCCTGAGATTAGTTTGATGTGACTGCATTTGTCCACGAAACTAGGTGGACATCCCCGTTCGCCTTTTTCGTGCGTTTCCACACATCAGCCTGCGTGCTTCACATCACATTACATCACATATCCCCACAGTTAACCGCGGATCAAAGCTGGTGTCATCCAAGTCAAAGATGCTGTTTCAGATAAGCAGATTTAAAGTGTGTGTTATTTGAGCAGAAAACTGAAGAGGGGTTACTGCTGTGGTGTGATCCGGGGTCTCAAGGGGAGGCTCCCGCTTGTCAGAATGTGCTGTTGCAGGATCTTCCTGATGAAGTCATTAAGAAGTCATTAAGAAACCATTAAGAATCATTAAGTCGGCGAGGTGGCACTCCAATGCGCGCACAGCGAAGCACCAGGCATCAGGAAAACTTGTTAATCACGCAGTTTATTTGTTTCCCCAGTGTGAGACTGTAAATACTATGACAGTGTGTTGAAGTGTGCATCCTAATGAAAGTCTGTATTAGCTCCTCTGCCAGTGTGAGCGCCCGTCTCCAGAGGGGCCACTCTCATCATCACACGATGGCTGCCTCCTTGCCAGCTTTACTCTCTAAAGCAATAAACAAGAGCACACGATTCTGATTCTGTTCACTCATTTTCCCCTTAATCGCCCAGGTGGCTGATTTATAAAACAGCAGAGATATCAGGGAGCACAGCGCTTTGTTTTTTTCTCCTTTCTGCTTCCATTTGTCATCTCTGAGCTGGGCACTAATGTATACGCATGGCTTGCTCTGTTGACAAGTGTCTGCACTTGCCATGCATATAGGCACAGCCTCGCTGTTTTTCTAGCTGATTGTCTGCAACCACTAGAACCCCAGTGCAGCGACAGGTCGGGAGGAGGAGGGCGCCGCTTGAAAATCCACTGAAGGGCTCTTATCTTACTCATTAGGCCTGGGCGAGATGTCGCCTTCCCCCGTAATTATCTCCATACAGTAAATCTCTCATTAGGAGGTCGCTCTAAAGCAAACCCTAGGAGACATGGGACTATCTGGAGAAGGAGGAGGAGGAGGAGGGAGGGATGATGGCTCAGGTGTCGTCTGATGCTGCTATCAGAGAGAGTAGGGCTTTATAGGGTGAGCACTGGAGTCACAACTGAGACCAGGAGAGGGGAACTTTCCTTTACTTCTGTTTAATCAAATTTAAATGGTCATAAGAATCAATCAATCAATTAATCAATCAAATCTTTATTTATAAAGCACTTCCACATACCAGAGGTAAACAAAGTGCTGTACAGGTAAATAAACAATAAAAGATAAAATCATGATAAAGATAAAATCATAAAATATTAATATAATTTTATAAAAATGCTAAAAACAGTAAGCAAGAACAGTGAAATATAATAGTTGCATTAATGCACAATATGAAAAATTTCAACCGATACCAAAAACCGATATTTTTCTGCCTTTCATGGCCGATATTGTTACCGATATCAAAGCTGAAAATGATTTTATGTTCATTCCTTGTGCAAAATTAGAAAAATTAATTAAATATTTATGTTTATTTTTTCCATTTTAATAAATTAAAAAAAAAAAAAAAAAAAAAAAAAAAAACAGCATTCCGCAGGTTTGCCATCAAACAGCGCCTGTTATATATTGGTTTATCATGTTGATAACTGTTTTATTTACACTTTGATATTTCTGTGTTTCCTTATTGTAGGGAGCTTTTTCAGACCTGGTCATGGACGATAGGTGAAAACTAGGCTTTTGGCTAAAACTGGCGTTTTTAAAAGCTTTTCTTTGTATTTTATTAGCTATGTCCCTATCAAATAACAAAATTTAAAAACCCAATCCAGTCCACTTTATTTATAAAACCCATTTAAGTCAGAACACGTTTCCAAAGTGCTGCACATACGAAATACCCAATAAAAATTTAATAAAAATAAAATAAGGAAAACAAGTGTAGCTCTGTATAGCTCCACCAGGGTCCGTGTACATTCAGGCAGTTGGTTTTTTCATTTGAAACGAAAAATCAAAAATCGAAAAACCATTCGTTTTTCCTGTTTTTGTTTTTTGACCAAAAACGAAAAATCGGAAAACGGGCCGTTATCCGATTTCCGATTTTGTGCACAAAAACGAAAATGGAAAAAACGGATAACAAGCGCTCAGATTCGATTTTGTATTTTTCGTTTTAGGCAGCAGCGTGCCCCGGAAGTTCTCTCTACTCCATGTTTGTTGTGTTTACTAAACGTTTAGAACTGTGTTTAGTTATTTCTCATTCATTATAATATGCTGGAGATGGATTATCAAATGGAAATAGGCTACTTTTTCTTTCTTTCCATGGGTACTTTGTGTTACATGATGCAGCAACATGTTGTCCTCTCGCCCGCTGCCGTTACAGTGTAAACACGAACAGAAAGCAGCGTATTCCTCCACTGAGCCTCCACTATTATGTAGCTGATACACCAGCCTTTAAGTAAAAGTAGTTTGAGCGTTGACAGATGGAGATCATAGTATCTGAGCCGGGAAAAAAGGTTTAGATTGTGTAAGAAAAGCTGGGCATCCGGACTATGTGAAGGGGCTTTATCGAGTGCTTACATGGCAGGAAAAAAACAGACTTTGGAGAGTCAAAATAAGTTTTGTAATAAAGGAGCAAAAATTATTAAAATATGCAGGACACGAGCATGGACATAAGAAAAGTGTAAGTGTTTTAATTTGTACGGAGACTTTTGATGGGGAGAAGCAGCAGAACTGGACAAAATGGCAGCAACATGTCGAGGAGTGACCAACAATCTAAAGAAATCGACGATCACTCGGCGACGGGTCTCTAGACCAGCCATGTGGGGGTGCTTGCGGGGGTCCTCTGCCTGATGCTCCTTGCGCCACCCTCTCCCTGGTCCCCCTCTTCGTCTCACAGAAATAGTCTAGCCTACAAAAAATACTCGGATTATAAGTTCCAACACCGATTACCGGTCCAGGGACGCTGGAGTCTGACACCACTTTGGTTCGAAAAAAAAAGCACAAGTTACGTGCTGCTTCAGGAGAAACAGCTGGATGACGGTGCATTTCTGACGAATATTCCGTTGTTTGGTCAGACAGGAACATTTATGAATCACACGTGGATACAATAATAAGATCATTTTATGATCAGATGTGCGCTCATTTCCACGCTTGTTTGATAAACGGGACCGCTGACTTATACGCCTGAAACGGCGTCTTAGCAACAAAAGTCACGTGTCTTGCAGAGACTGATTATGTTGTCGACATGAAGAAGATCTGGGGAACACCCTCGGAAACGATGATGGAATGACGTACCCCCCCCCCCTCGGGATTCCCCTTGACTGAAATGGATGACAAATTGCCACACACGCACACAAAATAACAGAAAGAATGATCAAAGCGTTTTAGTTTACCACAGTTAGATTGGTGATATTAGATAAATATGTTAAACATTATTTCTGCATTGAAAGACGTAACTTGTGCTTTTTTTTTCGAACCAAAGTGGTGTCAGACTCCAGCGTCCCTGGACCGGTAATCGGTGTTGGAACTTATAATCCGAGTATTTTTTGTAGGCTAGACTATTTCTGTGAGACGAAGAGGGGGACCAGGGAGAGGGTGGCGCAAGGAGCATCAGGCAGAGGACCCCCGCAAGCACCCCCACATGGCTGGTCTAGAGACCCGTCGCCGAGTGATCGTCGATTTCTTTAGATTGTTGGTCACTCCTCGACATGTTGCTGCCATTTTGTCCAGTTCTGCTGCTTCTCCCCATCAAAAGTCTCCGTACAAATTAAAACACTTACACTTTTCTTATGTCCATGCTCGTGTCCTGCATATTTTAATAATTTTTGCTCCTTTATTACAAAACTTATTTTGACTCTCCAAAGTCTGTTTTTTTCCTGCCATGTAAGCACTCGATAAAGCCCCTTCACATAGTCCGGATGCCCAGCTTTTCTTACACAATCTAAACCTTTTTTCCCGGCTCAGATACTATGATCTCCATCTGTCAACGCTCAAACTACTTTTACTTAAAGGCTGGTGTATCAGCTACATAATAGTGGAGGCTCAGTGGAGGAATACGCTGCTTTCTGTTCGTGTTTACACTGTAACGGCAGCGGGCGAGAGGACAACATGTTGCTGCATCATGTAACACAAAGTAGCCATGGAAAGAAAGAAAAAGTAGCCTATTTCCATTTGATAATCCATCTCCAGCATATTATAATGAATGAGAAATAACTAAACACAGTTCTAAACGTTTAGTAAACACAACAAACATGGAGTAGAGAGAACTTCCGGGGCACGCTGCTGCCTAAAACGAAAAATACAAAATCGAATCTGAGCGCTTGTTATCCGTTTTTTTCCATTTTCGTTTTTGTGCACAAAATCGGAAATCGGATAACGGCCCGTTTTCCGATTTTTCGTTTTTGGTCAAAAACAAAAACAGGAAAAACGAATGGTTTTTCGATTTTTGATTTTTCGTTTCAAATGAAAAAACCAACTGCCTGAATGTACACGGACCCACCAGCTCTCATTAAAACAGTAAAATGTTATAAAAACAAAAAAAAACATATATAAAATACACTAAAATACACTAAAATAAAATACAATAAAACAAATCAGCTACAACGATAAAAGTAAAATAAAATACAATAAAACACACAAAGGACCTCACCACTCGTGCGGTGTTATAAGCCAGGGGAAAAAAGTGGGCCTTCAGACTAAAACTCTCCACAGTGGGGGAAGTTCGAACGTGGAGCGGCAGAGTTCTAGAGACCCGGGCCGACATCAGAGACGACCTGTCCCCCTGGTTTTAAGTCCCGTCTTTGTGACCACGAGCTGGGGTTAGCCCCCACACCTCAGAGCGCGCGCTGGAGAATAAATTTGGAGGCAATCCGAAATGTATTGGGGGGGCCAGTCCATTTACCAATATTGACCGATATCAGGCTGATATTGATATTCAGTTTCAAAGCCAATATCGGCTGATATTGGGCTAATAATATCCTGCATCACGAGACAGTTGTAATCAGAAAAGTCTTCCTGCATAAAATACACTAAAATACTAGAGATGCACGATATAATCGCCCCCCTATCGGTATCGGAGTATCGGCCACCGGCCACCCCACCGATATTTAACCTATATTCAATTGTTTAGCCCGCTGTTTCTGAAGTCTAAAAAAAAATATTATTCTTCAAAAACTTCCTTTTTACAGACTTTAAAACTTCTTAAGACTAGGGAGGGATATCGATACACTGAAATATTGCGATATTTTTCTTATGCTGATATCATATTGACATTTAAAAACGCTGTATTGGTCTATTTTACCGATGAAATCTTGCAATATTTCATCGTTCCATTATGAAATCTTGCGAGAATTCCCCCAAATTTAGCAATATTTTCATATGCTGATATCATATTGACATTCAAAAATGCAGTATCAATCTATTTTACAAATGAAATCTTGCGATATTTTATCATTCTGTTAAAATCTCATGAGAATTTATGAAATGTTGTGAGATTTTTTAACAGAACAATGAAATCTCACAAGATTTTTTTAGTAATATAGATTGATACCACGTTTTTAAATATTGATTTTATATCAGAATATGAAATTATCACTATATTTCAGTGTATCTACTGTATATTTTTTCCTACCCCTATTTTTAAAATTGTCGGAAACGGATAGCAAAACTGCTATTTGAAATGACAGCTTTTTTTTCAGTTTCAGTATCGGTATCAATATCGGTTATTGGCTACATGAGTGTTAAAATATTGGCATATCGGATATCGTCCAAAATTCCAATATTGCGCATTTTTAAAAAAATACATGTAGCTACTCAACATTGCAGACCGGTCCCTAAAAGCTTCAAATGACTGGAACACATTACAAAAATCTCTGAAACTTGATGCTTTTACTTCTGTCTCTGTTTTTAAATGCAATTTAAAGGTGATTTTTAGCGACAACTGTAAATGTTTTGTTACATTTTGACTCCTCTTTTGATGTCTTAAATTGTTTAATCCCCCACTTGCCCTACAAATGCCTATGGCACTTGCCAGGCCAGCATTGTAAATAAGAAACGTGTCCTTAATGTCTTTGCCTGGTTAAATTAAGGTTAAATAAATAAATAAAAGAAATAAAGTGGAATAAATGTGCAATGATAATAATAATGTGGAAAATGTGAACACATGACCTGATTCATGATCACTTGCATCATGCAGTCGATGACATCACTGTCTGGTGTGGTGTACGGTGTCTTTGCACCTGCCAAAGGGAAGAAGTTGGACGAGTGAAGGTCCAGAGTGGGAGTTTTCCCTTCCTGCTTCCTGGTTCTGAATGGACCCCTGCAGGGAGGGGAGGGAAACCCCATTAATTCCTTTTAGCTGTAAACATGTTTACCCAAGTTTTAATGTGAACATATTGAACTCTCCAAGAAAATGTCTTTTAAAAGTAGTAAAAACAAAATCTCTTGTTTCTGTGGCGCAGTCAGAGTGACCTGTACTGCATCATTTTGAAATGAAAAGATTTAAAATAGAACCAGAGACTCTTCAAACCGCTTGTGTGGATGTTTGCATACACAGCGAGTGTATCCGAGCCTTTACTCAGACTGGGCTCTGCAGCATGTAAAGGAGATTATTTGGGGAATATCATTTCTGCAACCCATATACACAGAATAATTTGGGGGATTTCTTACTTAGATCACGGTCAAGAACCAAAACCAGTTTGTTCTGACCAGCTGGTCTGCCACTGAACAGCTTTTCTGTTAGTTTCAGAGTTTGTGGCCTTTCCCAGCCTCCAGTTCATGTAGTTAAAAACAAACACACGTAGATGTTTCTGAAAACAGCTCAGCAGGAGCTCTGACACATTAAATATCCGTCATCCCTGCCATGTTCCGGGCTCTGCTCGGCTCTGGGGCCCCTAAATCCTATAACACCCCCGCACCCCTGTCTGCTGTGACCAAACATCCAAAACAAACAATAAAAATTCAGGTGTGTTGAACAAAACGAGCCCATGTGATCAGGCACAGTAAATCCCCGCATGAACCTTTCGTGCCGTTCAGCTGTTCGCCGCCATCAAAGAGCGTTGGCTCCGGCTCTCCACATACCTGAAACACCACATCACAGATGGCTTTCAGCTGGAATATAATTATGTTTTGTGTGTTGTCTTTGTCCACACATTTAGCGGCATTCCTCCCCCTCGCTGCTCTTCAACCCAAAAATACAACCCTCCCGCTGACTGTTTGACCCGGGTCAACCAACTTCTCTCAGGGATTAATCCATGTTGCGTGTAAACACATCAACTGGCAATTAATATGGAGATTCTCCTCCAGATGTGCCTGTAAAAGTGGAGTCTGGACTTGGCAAGCAGCTTTTCTGATCCATATGGGTTAGCCGCCGAAGCAATATTCCACCTGCTCCTGCAGCCATTATTTTTCACACAGGCAAACAAACGCCCCAAATGAGAGCGGCAGCATTTGGTTGAGTGGTGCTGATGAGGGTGGGGAGGGGGCGCTTGGTTCCTGCAGCATTCATATACACCTGGTTAGTATGTGTTTAGACGCAGTGCAGAATCTGTTTCCTCCGTTATGTGTAATTCCAGCCCTCCCACTCTGGAAGTTGATGATGTGAGGGTTCGTGGACAGCTGCAACCGTCCGACATGACTGCGGCATCGCTACTTTTCAGTCTCCTGGTTAAGCTTGACAAACTTTCGCTGTTGCATTGGTTAGGAAAAGTGATGTAAAACGTGGAAATGATCAAAGCCTGCGGCGACGGCTCGGCCCCATGTCGCCTCACCTGCCACCTCACAAACACGGACAGGCCAGGGCTCAAACAAATTGAACTGAATTGTGTTAAATTACTTTTTTTTCTTATTGATCCGGCTTATTTTCAGGGCATGTAATTTAACACTCCGATTACTAGGACTATATATCATCTTTGTTCATAAAGAGAAAAGGATCAATGAAAAAATAATACTGTTTTTGAAAATGAATCAGTGTGAAACATGATGCTGCAGTATTATCATTCAAAAGCAGTGTGGCAACCTGATCTGTGTGAGATGTTCAGTCACAGCTTCAGTAGCAAAGGTCTTATCTGACTGGCAGCATGGAGGCATAAAATAAAACAAACAGCAAAAACAGCTCACTGAAACAGATAAAACTGGTGGCGCGTGCCAACCCGGAACTTAATTCCTGTTGCCTGTTGCTTTGCAGTCCTCTGGTCTCCCCAGTCAGGTTCAGGCAGGTCATAGCTGAGATATCCTGTAATTCCTGCTGCATCAACCAGCTGCAGAAAAGAATGATTGCATGCAAGCTCTGTTAACTCCCGTTCTCATCAGGATTTCCTCCAAAAACACTCATTCAGAATTCACAGCTGCAGTAAAAACCACAACCGGCTATTTTTCATGTGTCGCACATCCACAAAAACTGCAGCGGTGTAATCATCAACGAGATAAACTACACGATAGAAATATAAATGCTTGCATATCTCCCAGCTCTCCTCTGTAGACGGCTCGCACTTTTAAATGTATTTGTACTAAACAATTTCAGGACTCCGGAGGTGGTTTGAGTTCCTGTCTATGAACGTGTCAGCTTCGCATCTAAATGAGCGCCTCGTTGTCGTTCGTATGCACTCGCATGTACAGAGATGACATAATGTCCCTTTTAGACGAGTCCAACAAATAAATAACAGCAGCACACTTTCCTTCTCTGTGGTTTACTTGAGTAATTTTAGCACCAAAGGCAAAGAATAAAAGAAACAATTATCACACTTATGAGAAATAAAATAAAAACTTCCCAGTGTTGAAGCCAGTAAGACAACGTTCACGCTGCAGGTTTTCATTCTCAAATACGACTCTTTGCAAAATACAGATTTATTTTCTTGTTGTTGTTGTTCAAATAGATTTAAATGCAACTTCTGTCACACTTAAATGTGAACTGAACACGACCGTGAAGTTACCTGCATGCATAGAGGAGGACATGTCATCTACTGGTGGGCAGATTGATACAAATATTAGGTATGTTTAATATAGGCTTTTTTTTTTTTACCGATATCCAATATACCGATATTGTCCAACTTTAAATTCTGATATCCAATATCAACTGATACTAATATATATGCAGAGAACTGTGAGGTTGTATCTCTCATATTCTGAGAGATACAACTATATTCTGTTCCGAGACCAAAGTTCCTAAAATATCCTTAACTCAGCCAGAGGAGTTCATTTTGGACATCACTAGTTCAAAGAGTGTGTGTGCTGATAATGAATACATAGAAAATCTGTATTTCTTTTTAAGGGCTGGCCAAGTTAACATCTTCTTGTGTTTATGTGAGAATTTAAAGGGATAGTTTGGAATTTTTGACATAGGGTTAACCAGTAATTTTCACTGGAACCAGTTTCCTCATGGTTCATCCCGTTTTTCTAGTTGCAAGAGGTCACCGATGCTAATGCTAACATGAGTCAACAGGATCACCGAACCTGTCATTAAAATGATTTGCGATGTTGATGTCTTATCCCTCAGAAATGTGTAAATAATACATACAGTACAGTATAACCCGTCCAATCATTGCTCCATTCACCCCAGAAAAGAAGCATGGCTGACTGGTTTGTTTCCTAATTACTACGGAAACTATAAAGGCCTGAATTTGGTTTCTTTTTATTATAGGGTTTAAGTTTAGAAAGTAATGACTTGTTCGCTTTTAACAAAGAAATCCTGTTTTTTCCTCCTTATTGGTCATACAATTAATTTGATTTAATTTAAATTATTAGATTAAATTATTAGGGGACAACCTCATCAGGTAAAAGATTAATATTTTGCTTTAAACTTTATTTCTAATTTTCTCAGTGATATCCAGTGACGCCACATTTCTTCCTCAAAGATGAGGATTTACGTTTCATCCTTTCAGGTTTTGCCAGTACTTCAGACTGGTGTTGACCCGGTTCCTGTCATTTCTCCTTGGTTGTTTTGTTTGCGTCATTCAGACTCATAATTAACGGTCATATCTTTTCTTCTGCTGTGGTTGCTTAGACAATGAGAAGCTATTTACTGCATCAGTTAGGGTTAAATAAGTTGTTGCCAACTGAAACACATTAATTACCGCACTGCTTTCCCAATGAGAGGCTCTTATCTGTCTGCATAGTTAAATCCAGGTGCTTATTTTCTTTTAGCGTTGTGTCAGACAGCTCCAAGTACGCCGCCACTGCCATGATTTGTATTTTCCATCTTTTTATTGTTTAAAAAAAAAAAAACTCTGTTCCATGTCCACAAACAATGAATGTTAGATCTTTGACGTGAATCTCAGGGGACGGGGCTTCACCTGGCATGCTGTAACCCGGCCCGCCCACTCAGAAACACCTTGCCCTCTCACATCTCAGTGAAAATAAACTGAAAACCAGTTGGTGTCACTTCCCCTTTGAAAAGTGTTTCCTCTCTGACCTGATCTTGGTGTGGGAGCTTTCTGAAATGGCAAAGATCACACTGGTACCACGGTGCTCTCTGTTTCTGATGTGGGAGGTCCGGATAGCCGCAAGACAGTTCTGCCTTTCATGCAAAAGAGAAAAAAGACTTCAAAGTAGTTTCTTTTTTTTGGGGGGGGGGGGGGGGGTATTAATATGGGGGATGTAAGACATCAAATATATTACTGTACAGTTCATCCTGTGCAGATGACAGTAATATTCTGTGTGCTGGAGAAGAAATAAAACAGCTTTTGAGGAATTTTACACAATAAATAAACAAATTGAACTCAAACAAACAGTCATTAAACTTGAATAAAATTAACTTTATGTTATTTTGGAATTACATGTATTTTTTTTTTAAAGCAGAACTCAGTAACTTCAGCTCGGGGCTCCCCCTACTGGTCTCCTTTTACTGTTGTAAAGGTGGTAATTTCCCCCTCACCCCACAGCTCACAGACGTCTTCTCTCCCTGTCTTTCCTCTATTTTGATCTCTGAATATATTTCTAAGCCTTTACTAGCTTGTTGATCCTACTTTGCTACGTTGGTAGCAGCAGCTCGTCTCAAGCAGCAGAGTCTTGTGTCTCCTGCCATGGATTATGGTTTTTTTTCTGGTGTGAGCGGGTAGCAGGTAAAATGTGAATTTTATTAAACTTTGTGGACATGGCAAGTGATTATTGAGCCTATTCGGCTGTAAGCCCAGCACCACCACGACGCACTTCTTCCTCTCCTCCAAATTGGTTTTGAGAGCCGGAGTATGTTTTTTGGTGGAAGTAGAACGGTTTTTTTTTTCCCACCTGGAACAGTGGGGGAAGGGAACCCATTCTCCCTAATACTTTATTTATTCCCACCTGATTCTGAATTATATTTATTGAAGTATAAAAATTTTTTAATTTTTTTTTAAAAAAAAAAAAAAATGATGAATTAATTAATGATTAATTTCTTTGTAGAACTATTATTATATTATATTTTTTATTTTTTAAAAAAAAATTTTCCTTCCTCCTATCATTTATTTAAAGAAATACCTTATTTTTCCCCCATTTATATCCCCCTTTTGTTAATAACCCCAATCAAAAAAAAATTCATCATGAAGAAAAAAAAAAAATATGTTGCACCAGCCTATAAGTCGTATTATTTATTTACAATACGGGGTATTTTCACATTTTTCATATCCTACTTGTTACTGCTAAAAATGACCTAATCAGTCCGATTCCAAAGTTAATGCCTGTAAATGATCATAAACATCTTAAATAAGGATACACATGTTTTTTGAGGATTTGTTCCACCACACAGACAGTGCAGCCAGATGTCCAAAATGAACTCCTCTCACTGAGATAAGGCTATTTTGGGATTTTGCCCTTGGAGCAGAATACAGTTGTCACAAACCTGGAGCACCCTCTTTTGACATTAGACGGTAATATTTACTCCTTGGCTCATGTCAGTCAACATGAATTGATACTTAAAAACATGTTAAATGTTTTGATATATAAGTTGCACTGGACTATAACTCGCATGAGCAGCCAAACTATGAAAAAAAGTGGGACTTATAGTCTAGGAAATACGGTACTGTATCAAAAGAATAGTGCTGATCATCAACATACCTTGTGAATTATTAAGCACGTCACATACTTTATTGTCCATGCATACAATCGTATTTAGATTGCAGAGATGTAACTCCTATGCAGGCTACTCTTTAAAAAAATGATCAGGATCATGTATCTTTCAGGATTTAGAAACCAATATTCTGTTTTGCTGCTCAAAAGCTTTGAAGTTTACTGACCTTGTTAAATATAAAACTTCACAAATTACGTACAAAGTCAGGCATAACATGCTACCAGGAAACATTCAGAGGATGTTTCTTGATAAATAAGGTAACATTTTGAGAGGAAAATACAACTTTAAATCACTAAATGCACAGACATGTGAGACTTTCTGCATTTCCATACATGGAGATCAACTGTGGAATAGTTTTCCTATGAAATTACAGCAATGTACAAGCATAACCACGCTTTTTTTTTTTAAAAAAATATTGAAAGCATGTATCTGGAGGAATATAAAAATCACCCAAGACAAAAATATCCACAGAGAAAGAGCTGATCTATCTATCCAGTACCAGTAATACTAGTAACAGAACCAGTACCATTGAATTAAATGGGAAAAATGTTACGAGTATGACAGTCATATTTGTCTCATTTGGTTTGTGATTCCCAGAATTGATTCAACCATCTGGAAAGACAAAAAAAAAAAAAGAGTGTACGAGTAGAGATTAAGTATTCACATATTTTTCCTTCTCCTGTTTATATATATGTATATATATATATGTTATGTTATGTAAAAATGAATACATAAAATAGTATTCAAAATTAATGAATACATTAAATAGTTTATATGAATAAAAAGTGAATGATAAAAATACATACACTTAAGGACTTCATAAGATAAAAAGCACATAAACATATTCTCATATAATTTTTACCAAATATACAGTAATCATATTGAGCAGAATATTCATCCAAAAATTGTTTACACAACACATAAACACCATTGCCTTTTGGCCATATGCTCATTTGGTGCAAAAGGTCCTTTAAAGCTCGATGTACTTGAGGCTATCAATTGTCAGGACATGCCTAAAGGTTACAGTATTGACCTGAAATTGGCAGATAGTGCCAAATCTAATCCATCTCCTTCAGTCAATGAAAGCAAAAAAGCAAACTCTGCATCCACCCCAACCAATATCCTGCATTTGACAGGAAGCACTGGGATTTTTAGGACATATGACCTTAATTTCCCACCACAAACATCACCTCCAGCTGCAATAAATTTACTATTAATTGCTCTTTGTTGCTGCATATTTGTGTCTAAAATGCTCAGCATAGCAGTTTCACAGACCGTTGGGATACTTTGGCTTAAATTAGACGTCAACACTGAAAAACTGAAAGATACCAGGCTGATAGCTGTTTCAGAAAAGCTCCAAGCCTCCCACTCACCGCCACATGGGGTCTGTCCTCTAGCTCAGCCCGGATGGACTAGCGGTCCCCTGATGGTTGCATCCTTTCTCCTGAGGTCTGCCGTGTGCCGACGGGTACAAGAGAGAGATGCACTAGCAGACGCTGGCCACAGTTGCTCTGCCTGGCATGAGCATCGTGTTGGCTCCGACCAGACCAGAGTCTTCCAAGAGCTCTGTCTTTTCCGGCCGGCCTGGGCACCCGTATGGGGCCTGGCATGCTGAGCGTGAGCTTGGCATCCCGGACAAACAACAGGGGGTGGAGGCATCCTCGCTCTTTCTCTCTCCTGATGATCTGCTCCAAGGACGATTTCCTTCTCTGAAAACTGGCTGCTGTTTTGCACACAACAGCAGCAGCATTTACAGACCATCCAAAGGAACTGAATAGAACAAAAAGGAACTGAGGGAATAGGTTTTACTTGTTTGATTCATATTGTATAGAATCACATCCAGGCTAATTAAATTGTATTTGTGTTTGGATGCAGGTACACCGCCATGAGGAAAATGGAGGCATTGTGCATTTGAATCACTGATAGGGTCTTGACCTCATGCTAAAAGATGGAGCATGAGGTGTTTTTCTCTGTAACTATTTAACATGAAATATACACCAAGGACCGGTTTATCCCAGCTGAAATGGCTCTACAACGTTATTCAGGATGAAGCTACCTATTTCTTTGTTTCACTGGATTTTCAAGCTTAAATCTGTCAAATGAGGGTTTTTTTTTTCCATAGGTAGCAGGTACCGTTGTGCTCAGCAGTTAGCAGCAGCAGTTAGCTTGGTAGCAGAGCTTAGCTACTGTATCATCAGTAACTGTAGCAGTAACTAGCAGTAGCAGTGCTGTAGTCATCATTAATTAGAAGTAGCTGTGGTTAGCACAGCTGCTTTGGTTTTCAGCAAAGCAGTAAGCTTAATAGCCAGGCTTAACCATCACAGCTGTTCCTTTCACAACAGCAGTAATTAGCAATACACAGCGCTATAGCCACTGTTATCAACAATTAGCAGTAGTAGAGGCCAGTACTATAGCAGCGGTTTTGGAAGTACCAAAAGCAGTGGTTAGCTGTACTATTTGACACAATGACAATAAATGGTGGTCGCACTGGTAAGCAGTAGGCTAACTGGTAGTGTAAACATGGTGTCCGAGTTAGCAGTAATTAGCAAGAAACAGAACTATAGCCAACAATTAGCAGTAGTAGAGGCAATAGCAGCGGTTTTGGAAGTAGCAAAAGCAGTGGTTAACTGTACTATTTGACACAATGACAATAGTTAGTGGTAGCAGTGGTAAGCAGTAGGCTAATTGATACTGTAGTGTAAACATGGGGACCAAGTTAGCTGTAATCAGCCATAAGATAAGTGGTGACAGTGGCTCAGGTGGTAGAGCAGGTCGGCCAATGATTGTAGGATCGGCAGTTCGAGTCCCGATCCCCCAGCCATATGTCATGGTGTCGTTGGGCAAGACACTTCACCCCCCTTGCCTTGTATGAATGAGTGTGAATGTTCCGGTGGTGGTCGGAGGGGCCGTAGGCGCGAAATGGCAGCCATGCTTCCCTCAGTCTGCCCCAGGGCAGCTGTGGCTACATACGTAGCTAACCATCACCACGTATGTATGAGGAGTGGATTTGAGGGCTGTTGGGGCTTCTGTAACCTGAAAAAAATATCAATGAGTGAAATAATGAGGTGAATTACAAGTGGGAGATCAGATCAGTAGGCTACTGGTTCATATAGATTTGTTTAGCAGATTTCTAGTCATCAAAGCTTGGTTCCAAATTCATCTCTAACAATCTGTAGTGTAAAAAAGTGACTTTTTTTCAAACATGATAAACCTAAATTTGAATTCATGAATGGAAGAAGCACTATATAGGTTTAAGTTATTATTATTACTATTATTAATTATTATTATCATTATTATTATTATTATTATTATTATTATTATTATTATCATTATTATTACAGTATTATCATTATTATTAATGTTTCTGGGTAAATATTGCAATATACAAGCAAGGGAAACCAAAACTTTCCCACAACTCAGAAGCAATCCTGTAGCCTTACATAGGCTACTAAGGAACTCGGCCCTAAATCTTGAATTGCATTTAATTGAGTCAATTTTCCATTTAAATTAGAGAGCTCCAATATTATCAGCATTAAAATTGGAACACTTATATCTTTCGTTTCTGACCGATATCTCTACTAACGAAATCTTCTACGAAAGATTCTGTTCAATTAGCACCAGTCTTGCATGTGTAAAACTCCCTGTTATTGTGGAAGAACTTCATATCCCAGCATTCCTTTCAGAGTCATGCGACTATGGTACAGCTGGTGCTGCTACAGACTGACTTTCTCTGAAGCTGCTTATATATGTCTGGTTTTAAGTTGTTGGTTAAGTTACGAAGTTGTAGGAAACATTATAATTAGCTACATGTTGGCTAATACCTGCTAGTATCTGATAGGCTTTACACGATCAGGATTTTTGGGGCCGATCACCGATCACCGATCAGAGAGTTTTTAAAAACCGATCACCGATCACCGATCCGATCAAGTGAGAAAACAAATATATCTATTTAAATAGCTCGTTTACCTGTATTTATACAGTTTACTGAGTATCATAAAAAGGATTTTTGTTTCCATTTTTTGTCCTGAACTGACTGAGATGAAAAGGTTAAACATCAATAACCTCTAACGGGCATTCAGGTTTAATCAGGACAAACAAAATAATTTGAGCCAGTGGCACAAATAACAGCCCAACTTAAACTGTCATAACTGAAATTATTTACAGTCACAGTGCAAATGAAGGCAGTAATGCTGCTTCAGAAGTTGGGGCTCACATCTGATGATGTCATATCAGTGGTCAAAATAATCGAGTGACTGTTTCCTCAGAAGAACCTCGACGTGAGAATGAACAACCCGCTTTAGCTCAAGTAGTCCGGTATCGCTACAGTAGGGCTGGAATATATTTGCTCTGGACGCATGCGTCAGCGTCAGGAGCGTTTGTGTACATACCTGCTGGAGCACGCGGCGGCCGAAGCGCTCGACACTGGAGGTCTCCGTGGTCTGGAGTCCTGTTATTTACAGTCTCTGATGGAGACACGGAGACAAACACTTGTGCTGCAACAGTTTAAGGTAAACTGTTGTTTGCGGAAATGCAGGAAATGTGCTGTGTCCTTTCAGTCTAAGAGTGGACATGTTTGCAACCGGCGTCGCCATCCTTTACGTGTGGCGTATTTGGGATTGTAAAAACTTTATTGTCCAGCACATAGTGACAGAACTCACGACAAAAACGCCACGTAGACATAAAACACATACTAGTGAGTATTTGTCTATTCTGCTTTGATTGTTTGCTTGTTTTCTAAGTTTAAGTGGTGTAAATGAGAGTTTTACCGGAGCAGATTCAAAATGACAATGACGTCATTGATCGGATCGGTGAATGAAAAGTTAAGGGCCGATCAGAAAATATGAAAAAAATGTGAAACATCGGCCGATCCGATCAAACCGATCTGATCGGTGGAAAGCCTAGTATCTGATATCTGGCAGCCAGATGTAAAAAAATTAACTCCTCTGGCTGAGATGAGGGTATTTGGGGATCTTTGCTCGCTGAGTGGAATATAGTTGTAATTGTCAAAGTATAAGACATACAACCTCACAGTTCTCTGCATAGATCAGTTAATCAGTTAATACTGGAAATTAAGAGTTAGACAATATTGGTATTTTAGAGATTGGTGGGGAAAAATCAATATTGAACATCCCTAATTTAAATGCAACTGCTGTACTTGTTGCTTGAGTCCTATTTTTACAAATAACAAAAATACTGATAAAATGCAAATAATATCATGTATGTACTACAGTGTGTGTGTATATATATATATATATATATATATATATATATATAGTTGAAAATAAATACAAGTAAGTATGCTTTACTTTGCTTTCTGTCAGTTTCTGTTATGTTATCATTGACTCATTTCTGCAATGAATAGAAACGGTTTATTCACTCATTGTCCCATTTTTAATATAATTGATATAATTTAATATAATTGAGTATGATATAAATATAATTTTGATGTTTAACATTAGTTTAAAAGTGTGCGGAAAACAGATTTTTGGACAATTTCCAAGTAATTATAATTCATTAAAACTACTGTAACTTCCGCAAATGTGTTGATGACAGACATACAACCTTTGCTTTTCCACTGATAGACTTTTATTGTTCCAACTACCAAGACATTTGTCAAAGAGATGCAGAAAATGCAGAACTTTCCCTCTTTTTTTTAAAGATTAACATGTTGCATATTTAATTTTGTCATTAATTGCCAGTCTGAAGTTTATAAAGTATCAGGAGCAGCTGTGGCAGCTACTGAAGCATTAATACCAGCCAAGTGCACGTTTTAATGCTGCATTTTAACAGCTTGTATTAGTATCTTATTTCTAGGATTCATAAATATTAATATTTCAAGTTCGCACATTCAGATATTACAATCATTTTGCAGTTGGATAAGCATGTGAGCAGGCTATGCATGCACTGTTTCTGTAGTCAAGTCTTGACAAACTGTGCATCTACATTTGAGTTTATATCTGTCATCCTAATAAACTTTCTGCACCCAAGATGCCAAATCAAATGTAGATAAACACAGAAATCCTGCTGTTTCCTTTTTTTTTCCAGCCTGAAGGGATATAAACTACTGACATCAATTTAAAACTTTTCCTGCATTCTCTGAAAGCGCTTTCTTGTTTCAGTTTCACATTCTGAAACTTAGAAGTTGCAAAAGGTCAAAAGTGACCAGCAATGTGAAATCATCCAGCCTGCGCTGTCTATTACTCAGAGTTGTGAAAACACATAACTCTTTCATTTGAATTACATTTCAATCACTCTCTGCAGCACTTCCGTATCGATCTCACACTGTGGCTAATGAGCTGGAAGCTACTTCTTTCACTTCTCCCAGCACAGTGACTGACCAACGGGAGAGATTTGAATCCTAACAATGTCCTTCAGGCGTCACGTGACCGGAGTGAGCATCTCATTTCCATACATAGCTCTGCGGTTGGCTAGTTCCTGGCCGCCCCAGCTGATGAAAATAAAGGAAACTGTATTTTAAAGCAGCGCCCTTCCTGCAACCCCCATAATTCATGCTGTTTATGATGTAAATATTTCAACGAGGTGAGATGACCCCACAGTGTGGCAAAGGCCATTAATAATCATAAAAATATGAACCGCCCTCTCTGTGATTAATTGCATGTGTTTTGCATAATGCTTTGTTTGCCGTGAGCTTTAAGCAATTTACTATCCGCCAAGAAAACTGTCAAAGTATCCAAGGCTACTTCAAAGTGATTCTTGTCCAGGTATCTTAGTTAAAGGGAGGAAGAGGGTAAAAAAGAGTCCAAAATGGTGTCAGAAAAGAAGTATTACTAAAAGGATTGATGCTTTAGAAGATATTAAAATGGATTAAATCAGAGGCTTTGCAAGATGAGTACTGCTATTCTATTAGAGATCGACCGATGCAAATTTTTTAGGGCCAATATCAATAGATATTTTCTCATTGGCCTCAACCAACAGTCGATACAACCTGCCGATATTTGTGGTTGATAATGCATTTGACTCCCAAATTACAATAATGAAGGATACAATGAAAACAAAGAACCTCAAATATATAGATAATAAAAGAAAATTGTACACTTTTAAACAAATATTAAGTAGAAACATTAAACTTGTAATAAATACATATTTTTTTTTAACAAGTCAGTAAATTATGCTGAGTGGGGGTATCAGCCAGCTCACCTGACATATCGGCCAATACCATCAAAAAACGCAAATATTGGGCTAAAATATCGGCCAGCCGATGTATCGGTCTATTCTCAGCTACATGAGCAGAAAGAATACTAAACTTCTTTAAGGCAATTTTTTTTATGATGCCATCATTTGCATGTATGTTTGTATGTTTTATCTTTAATCTTATTTTTCTTTTAAATGTTTTCTTCTTTTTTTCTTCTGTGTCTTTTACAGGAAATGTTTTATTTTTTATGGATTCTATTTCGAAATATTACGTGTATTCTGTTGTTCAGCACTTTGTGTGCTGAAAGTGCTCTAAGAAAGTTGGATAGGATGGATAATTTTACAACATCCTTTGCTATTTTTTCATTATTCGCTTGACAAGTTAATTTCAGTTCACATATCAAACATAAAAAGGTGTTAAAGTGGTTTCAATAAAGGGGAAAAAAATCAAGTTTAGAAAAAGTTTTAAACCACCGAGCTGCAAACACACCTGATCCACACTTCCTCTGAAACCTGTTGGCTCGAGCCCATTGGCCCCCCACAGCACTGCTGAATTTGTTTCAAAATTTAGTCCGATTACAAATATTTAGTCTCAATTTTCATGATATGGACTTGTCTGTGACTTGCATGTAGTCTGCATTGACTTAATAAGAGGGTAAAAATGATCTGCCAAATGTTGGCCAAATAAACCTGGTGGCTTGGCAGCTTCTGCACTTCCTGCTGGCTTGGCCGAGGACAGTTTGTTAACTGGATCATTCATATTAATTTATTCAGCATTTCATTTTTACATAGAACAGATGGATCACCTCATCTTCCGCTATACTGTGAATTTTTTTTTTTCTAACCCAGACATATGCATTACCCCAGAGTTCATGACTGGAAAAAGTTTGTTCAGTTTGTTAAAATATTACTTTTATTGGAAAGGAATACATTTAAGAGTGAACATAACTGGAAAACAAATGTGTTTCCATAAATTGAGCCAACACGTATGAGCCAAAATGAATACGAAGGATGTATATTTTCATGTGCCATGTTAAAATAATATATTGATACCTTTGTTGTGCTTACCAGTGAAGTTAAAGCTTTCAACCTGCTGTGGCTGATGGTAGCAGCACCAATGAGGGTTGATGGTGGCCGCTGGCCGACTGCATTCATTACTGTAGCTGAAACACACAGTCATAGAATGACAGACTTTATTCTGCTTGGCCAGATTTTCTGTCTCTCTGTGGTTCAGTCAGACATGATAGTGTGCAGACGTGAACATTTTTTATTTTGTGGCTCGTTCAGAGCCCTGGACTCCACTTTTTTCTTTTTTGCCTTTCTTCAGAAAAATAACGATTACAAGTTGCAAATCGTGACATTTACATGACATTAGAAAAAGGTCCAAAAAGACAATGAATGAGTTTGGTGTGGAGGAACTTGACCCACCTGCACCGAGTCCTGACCTCATCCCAACAGAAGACTTTGGGGCTGAATGGGACCCAAGACTTCATACCAGGGCCCGAATCCTTTGGTTTCTGAGTATCATCTCATGCTGCGTTCAGACCAAACGTGGTTTGAGCATGAAGGGCGTCAGGTTTACATGCAAAGTCAATGACCGACACGTCACGGAGCGTCGACCTTTCCTTGCAGTGTGTTCTTGAGACGTTATGCACATTTCACACGTCGCATTTTTACATTTTGAGCTTCGACGTGTGTCAAGATGCCAGAGTTGGAAAATCTGAACTCTGGCATCTTGACACAGGGCGTTAACCAATCAGAGTGACTCAATGTCATGACGCAGAGATGCACTTTCTGACAGGATGGGAAACACCAAGAAAAACGAAGAGAATGTCCTCACTCTCTGACAACAGTGGAGGATAAACTGTGATCTGGGTCTGGTCCCAGCTTTCGGAATGGTGGTTTGATGACCTGCTGTGCCGATGGGATTTACTGGACTTATAATGCTGCCCTGATGTGGGACTGTAGGTTATTAAACGGGGCCGGATCAGATGAAAGCTGAAAGTCAGTGTGCAGCTCCTGGAGCAAATGGTGAAACTCAAACTCAGAACGCCTCTGAATTATCTGGTGAACACAGACACTGCGCAGAAACAGCTGATGACGACGTTCCATATTTGTCAAATAAAGCCAAGCCACTCTCTCTATTGCATCCACCATTGTGCAAACAGACCGGTGAAAGGGAAAAAAGAAGCAGAAGAAGCTCCTCCCAAAGCCCTCGACCTGCGTCAAGCGCGTCTTGGCTGGAAATCCCTTGAAGCCCATCGAGGGCGTCTTGATGCTGGAAATCAAGCGTCTGACTTTTTAGCCACCCAGCATCCAACTTTGGGCGTCAGGCGCCAGACAAACCATCAGAGATCTCCTAACTTAACCTAAAAATTCCCAGCAAGGAGTCTCAGCTCTGATTCCAGAACATTCTCAGAGAACTCTGAGCAAGCAACGGACAGAAACTCCTATCTCAGTGAGGAGGTGTGGTTGGCCCTGTTGCCACTGTAGGTGTGAGTCATCAGTTCAAAAACTGTCATTGAATGTAGTTTTAGTGATAACGGGCAAAGGAAAGACAGTTCAACTGAATTTGATATTAATGAGGGTAAAACGGCCTGTAAGAAGCAGTGTTGGTTGGCTTTTACATCTACTACAAACCAGCAAACGGCAATGGAGAAGAAAAGAAAGAAAAAAAAAACCCAACTGGACGGAGGAACAATGTTTGCTTCTTTCTCATTGGTCATTTTGGGTGCTGACTGTATATATATAATATATATATATATATATATATATATATATAGTCCTCAAAATTACCCTCCTGTTAAAGAAAGGGTACATTTGCAATGGAAATTCAACTAACAAAAAAATAAGAAATTAATGATAAATAAAAATTTACAAAATTACAAATTGGAAAAAAAAATGTTGATTTTGAATTGTGGTTGGAAATAATAATGATAAAAAAATAAAAAATAAAAAACAAAACTGTCCCAGATGTATTAGAGCATCTTTCCCATGAACAGTGGACCAACGTACCCATCTTTTTGAACATTCCAGAAAACACCTGATTGCAGTGATTTCCTCAAAGTGTTGTTCAACAAGATATAAATAGGCTGTATATCACTTTCAATCAGGAAAAATAAGTTGCATCCCAAGTCCAAAATCTCTTGTTGCTTGTATTGAATGCTCTGGATCCTTTATCGTAGCCTCTGCTGTCATAAAATCCGACTCAGCAGCTCAGAGACTCTTCAAATAATGCTGTATTGTTTTATGGCACAAAAGCAGATCCGAGTATTACTCTCACAGTCAGAAAGTAAACATCAGATATAAGAAAGCCAAGTCAGTGTCTGTGTCCTTGTGTCAAACAATCCTTCCAAGTTATCAGGGAGAAGCTGAAGAGAAAACAGTTGTATAGTTTTAGATGGGCTGCTTGCTTGATATGGCATGTGTGACCAATTAAAAGCCGCAGCTGTTTTCTTTTCCATCTGTGTGAAGCAGCTCTGTATTACAGGCTGTGTTTGGTTGGGATGTGTCACTCTAACATTGAATCACCGAGCCCCTCATTTGTTCTCATCAGCCGCGTTTCTGTCTGGTTTATCCTCATCCATCTCCTGTCCTCATCCTCTTTCTCTTTTCAGATGATGAGAGGAATAAAATCAGTCTTTAGAGAGAAGATTTTATGTTTGTTTTCTGGCTGTGACTTCTAGTGACAACCTGTATCTGTTTACTTGTTTTCAACAGGTAAAAACAAGTTGTAAACCAGAAGTTGTTTCCAATCTGACTTAGGAGTCAGGACAAGTCAGTCACTGTGGGGTCATTAAAAAGCATCAAGCAGTGCAATCTTTTTAATGGAGGGGGTGGGGATTTTAGAGGGATTTTAATTTTAAGGGGATTTTTAAAGGTTCTAGTTGGACGATTGCTTTTTGCTGATTCCATTTCTTTTGTTTCTGGCTATTTTATGGATTTATTTAATTTTGGGTTTGGCTGTTTTTGATTGTTCTTTTAAAAAATTGAACATTTTTCAATAAAAAAATATTTAATAGTTATTAGCTAAATTTAAACGTAGTTACGCTATTTCACAACCCTTTATGAAATAACTGTTTCCCACATACCAGCATGGTTTGAGCCAACTTGTTACGAGCTAAATGACATCAACCATCAATCACTGTCACAAATTTGTGGCGACACAAATAAATGGTCCTCATACCCTCCAATCAAAGAAAAGGCTAAATTCACAAGAAACGAATATTAATTAAAATGTTCAAAATATTTTTTGTGAAGTAAAATATTGCTTTTGAATTTGGATTGGAAAAAAAAAAAATAATAATAATAATAATAATAATAATAATAAAGCTGTCCAGATATATAAGAGCACCTTGCTGTCAACAGGTGTAGACATCTGATTGGACGTTACAGAAAACACCTGATTGCAGTGATTGCCTCAAAGTGTATCTCAACAAATTTAGCTGCAGCACGGGCTCATGCTTGTTTACTTGTTTTATTTTTGTGTGTTTGTTTTTAATATTTCTGTTGAACCACAATTCAAAATCGATCTCATGATTTTTATAGAATTTTTATTTATTATTACTTTGGTCAATTTCAACTTATTTCACTGACAGCTGATTTTTTGTCCATCTTTAATTGAGGGTATGAATATTTTTAAGGACTATATCATGTCCTTGCTTTTCTCTGTACGTCTTCTGTCTAAATATTAAAAGAAAGCAGTCAAACTGACCTTTATTTTGTACAGTTCCAGTTTAATTAATTATCTATTATTCTAACAAAAAATACTTTGCAGTCAGTAGTGAGGTACATAGCTCATGATATATTTTGCAAGGGGTACTTTATTGGAAAAAGTTTTAGAACCACTGCCCTAAATTGAATAAGGCTCAGGAAAACATGGGGTTAAAATCAACCCTTTTCCACCATTAACCAGATGCTTTATGGCAAACTCCCCCCATCTGGAACATTTTTCAACCCCTTTTTTTTTTTTACAGAATCTCTATTATTTACTGTAAACAACCCTTTTTATTCTCCTCAAACAACAAAGCAGTATGTTTTTTCTGCTGACGTCAGGCTGAATTTAAACAACAAATGCACATCTCAGTGAGTAATATGAACCTGAAATTCAGAATGAAATCTGAGAAATGGTTAAAATGCATGCACACATGCTGGTTTTACTGGAGCACGCATAAACAGCAGCTAAATGCTTCGTGTTTTACATCGTGTCCTCAGATCTACTTATTCAACAGAAGATGTGCTAAATGAATATAAATTCAGAAACATCTGTGGGTGCCCTCCACACAACAAAGGCTGCTGTTGTTGCTTTAATGGCTAAACATTAAAGTAATCCAGACATTACAGCAGAATTTAAAGGCTGCAGCATTAATTATCTCAAAATACGCTAATTTCTCTCCTGATAAGGACTGAAGCAATTAGTAGCTTGTGTTTTCCAGTTTGATAATGCAAGTGTTACACGCAGAAAAAATAACATCTGCTTTTGGGAGATTTGATTATTTCAGTTTGCATTATCCTTGTACTGTAAATTAAGTAAAGTTGTGATTATTATTGGTTAATGATATGTCCAGTTTCTTGGTCTAATTTTTCCTCCACATTTTGCAGACTAAACATAATTGCAAATGCAATGGACAGATGAATCAATAGCCCAGATCATCACATTTCCTGGCAGTGTATTGATAGGCTGAGCCTCAGGTTGACTGAGTCACCAGCATCTCACAGCAGACAGAGACAGACAAAACTGGCCAAACAAAGGGCTCCTCCAGTGGAACATTGCAAGTGCTGGAAGTCAATAGTCTTATTTGATGTAGATTCCTTTGAGGCTGAACTAACTCGCAGCCTCGGTGAAGGAACCGCTCCCCCCACTTTCCCTCTCTTTGGGCAAAGACAGCACATCTCAGAGCCTCACGAAACAGGTGCTGGCAATCTCGCCCCGACCTGCAAGACATGATGTTTGATTGGAGAGGAGCCGGATCAGATTGTCCTCCTTCCAGTTGAGCCACAAGCAGCTGACATT
Organism: Atherinomorus stipes; assembly: GCA_023101725.1. Lineage (NCBI taxonomy): Eukaryota > Metazoa > Chordata > Actinopteri > Atheriniformes > Atherinidae > Atherinomorus > Atherinomorus stipes. Next base: position 738,400 of record JALJCO010005225.1, on the reverse strand, counting down.
TTCACAGTATTTAATAAAAGCCACTTTTGATTAGTGAGGCCTTACTGCAATCTTTTTATTTATTCTCGGTGGCAGAAAAGCATTAATTCACAGTAATTAATGAACAAGTGGTGGAGGGCCTGGGAACAGCTGCCTCCTCTGGGAGGCTGGAGGAAGGGACTCTTTCCTTTGCCCTGATTAGATGCACTCCATTTCCAAGCTCCCCATGACACTTACTGTCTAATGATAGCGGCTGCTGTGGCTGTATACCTGAAGCTTTATGTTTTACTGGAAAGAGCGGCTGCTGTTTTGGCTCTGAAAGCTGCCGTTGTGCGACAGATTCTTGTGGGAATGACACGCTTCTCTGGCCTCCAGACTCATCAGTCATACTAATAAGGCTGTGAAGTTCCGGAAAAACAAAAAACACATAATCATATACACACAAAACTGCTTGTTCTGTCTTTAAAATGAATAACAAGAGAACATGAAATCCGAGATGAAAACCAACATCATCTTGTCATTTTCCCGCAGCAGAGATGAGTCCTTTTGGAGTCGGTTAAGTTGCCATCCATCGTACGTTGCACGCCTTCAATTTGAGGATTTTTTTCTGTCTTTTTTTCCAGTTCAGAGTCATTTTGCTGCTTTTCTCTTCTCATATCCTCTGTCTTTGGCTGTCACTCGATTTTAGTCAGAAGGATGAAGTGATCTCTTTTATCCACACTTGATCTTTCTCTCTTTTATCACCACGTCTTGTTTTTTGCTTTTTTTTTTCTTCTTTCCCCATGACATCCCACTTCCTTCCAGTTGGCTGGCCATAGAGCTTTGGTTTATGAAAACAGTTTAGACTTGAAAGGCAAGACTGAGGTGGCATCGGGGAGGGGGTTGGTATGGAGGTTCCGCTAGCCCATAGGTCAGACTTCCTTTTTATATTGCTTGTCACTGTGCAAGCCAGGCATCAGTGTTTGGCATTGGAAAAGCTACTAATTGTCTGCTTCACATAGATACCAGCTAAAGGCTTAAATTTAGACTTGCTTACAAGCCAAAGTAGGTCTTTCCTCCCAGAAGGATGCGGTGGTGAAAATAAAGCCGCTGGAAATCCTAATAGTTTTCACTGACTCATTAGCTGCTTCACTGCTAATGGGTGAGGCTGCAGCACAACCATAAGCTAATGTCTTGCAACTGGTTATTTACAATAATGCAAAGCATTTTGGATAAATAGTTTGATGGTTTCCCTTTGAAATGCCACACTTTCTGTAAAGCTTTGCATATGTGAAACATATTTACAATCAATTCTGGTCCATCATGTCATTTTTACCATGTCCTAAATCTGTATAAACTTTGGTTTAACTGAATAATATTTCAGCCTTTGCATAGAGTTTCTCTATATACTGAAATACACATGTGCCTCAAAGTAGGTCATGCTTACCATAGCATTAGCTACACCCACTAATCCTTTTAGAGAGCCGGCTGGCATTGGACGAGAGGTGGGGTACAGCCTACAGGTCACTTTTCAGTTAAGAGTCAACCATTCATGTTCATATTCACACCAACAGCCTGTTTAAAATCTCTGATGAAGCAGTGAGAGGAAGAGGAGCTAGCCACACATGCTACTGTACTTCACACAGTATGGACCCCGCCAGCCCTGCAGTTCAAAGTCAGATCCTTTTTCCACTGTGCACGAGCAAAGAAGCCGAAGCATGTCATTATGTTATACCATGAAGACCTTTAGCATCGTTTCCTAACAGGAGCAGGTTGTAACGGGTTAAACAGCTGAGATGCAGCGGAAAATTCAGCTTTTTCTAAAAAGGTGTGTAAAATACATTCAGTTTGTGGCTCCACATCCTGACAATGATCAGATTTAAGATGCAGCGGTGCAACATGTCGACCTGAAGATGAGAAAGCAGAAGAAATGCAGCTTTTTAGAATTTATGACTTTCATAAAGGTGATAGGTACAACTTTTTCATAAAAACAATGATTTAAAAAAAATACATCCACAGAATATTGGGAAGGGTGCAGAATAAGTTTTCTTAAGTTTACCCTCTCAAAAATATTATAGCATATGAATAATTTTTTTAAATAAATTTTGATAGGTAAATATTTTCATCTGACCGCCATGCCAGCGTTTTTTCCGTTCCTTTAACCGGAGTTATTTACAGTAATGTGGATTTATTCAATTAAAATTGTTTCCCAAATTTGGCAGTTTTAACCAGTTTGAGTAACATTTGTAAAAGTTAACCTTTAAAACCACTGAGCATTTCAGAGAAATGAAATTTGAGATGTGAAGTTTCTTCTAGAGGAGTCAGCGGCCTTGATGCTGTTTGCCACAGATGGGGCAGGAAAGTCTTTTCACACTGATTCTTTTTTCATTGACAGTCACAAAATTATGGGTGTTTTTTTTTCAGCCTCATTGTTTAACTTCTCAATACAAATGTCCTCCAAACAGCTATCAAGAACATTTCTAAGGTTTCTTTCTTTTTCTTTTATTTCTTTATTTCTTCTTCTTCTTTTTTTTTCTTTTTTTTGTCCAACAGTTTGAATATTCAGTAGAAAATCAATATTGAGTAAATGTTAGTTGCTAAAACTGGTCCATACTGGAGAACCTGGAACCAGCTAAGGTTTTCTCCTGTTATGAATGATAATGCTAAAAATCAAAGCTCCATCTCAATTGAGCTTTATAGCAGCACCAATTCACGGCAAAGTCATCCCAGCACTTTTACAGACAGTCCAATTCAGTGTTTATAATCCCATTAAAACCAGTCCATGATCCACATTAGTCCAATTTATCATTGGACTGTGATTGGAGGAAGCAGATCATGGTTTTCACACGGTATTGGGGAAAAGGGTGGTGACAGTCACATGGGGATTTACATTTAAGTTTTGTTTTATTTATTTATTTATTTATTTATTTATGTTATGTAAGCATTTGTTTGCTGTGTTTGAGGACATATTAAAGGGAAGAAGGAAACTGGTGTAACAGCAGACAGTTTTGCTGTAAAATGGAGTAAAGGGTAGAATTAAATAAGCGCAGGCTTCCTTCTCCCTTCCTTTGAATATATTGAGTAATGATGTTCATGTTATATGCAAAAGATATCCCTCCTTCATAAAAAGATAAAGGAGTTCATATAACTGTTTCCCAATTCATGTCCTTGAGTTGCACTGCCCTGTGTGTTTTAGACGTTTTTCTACTCCAACACACCTGATTCATATTGATGGACCTCCTCATCAATTTATTTGCAAACCTGTTAATGAGCCATTCATTTTATCCTGGTGTGTAAAGTGTGTAAGTATCAAAAACATGCAGGGCAGTGGTACTTGAGGACCGAAACCAAAAATATAAGCCAATTTGGGAAATAACTGCCTGTTTAAGGACATGAGAATGAAAATTCCAACTTGTCTGATATTTGAAGACTGCAGATTTGTGGTTTTACCATTTTGAAGCCAAATAACTAAACTTTGGCAGATTTTCCCTAATGACTAATGACAGCTAAGGTCCGTTTTGTACCCTGTCTCTACTCGAGGCTCTCCCCAGTCTGTAAAAGTCAATCCCTAGTGTGCATTTAAAACAGTCCTTTCTGTCTATCTGTTAATATCCAGTTGCTGGCATGTGACATGGTGCCACAAAGCAAAGCACAGCTGGCACGATGCTCCAAAAAAAGAAAGTTATAAAGGGCCGTTTCTCAGCCTCAGGACTCTAAACCTCACAGCTCTCATACATCCATGTGTCCATTACATTAGCGTGGTTGTTAATCACTTCATCCAACAGAGGCAGAGTTCATAACTGAGTTTCGCCATCAGTTTTTAATAATAGTGAACTTTAGCTGTGTTTCATGTTGCAGTCTGAACACTACAAAGTGCACAGACTACGTAGGCTACGGAGTGTGCTATGTAGTCCGCGCACTCTGAAACAGCCTCCTGAAACGGTAGGCGCGCTGAAATAGGACGAGAATTTCCCATAGTGCTCCAGTTCCATTGCCCAGTACAGGGATAGGCAACTCCGGTCCTCGAGAGCCAGCATCCTACAGGTATTTGGAGTTTCTCTGTTGTATCACTCCTTGTGACCTGTGCAGAGCTTCACATAAAGCTCTGCACAATTGCCCATTGATTGGAGACAGGTGTGTTGCAGCCTGGAAGCTCCCAGTACCTCCAGGATCCTGTCCCTCAAGAACCGGAGATGCACACCCCTGGCCTCGTAATAGGCTTTATGCACAGCTCCAGTACTTCCTGAACTTAATACTGCACCTTTGTTTCCTGTCTTTCATATTTGGATTATCTGATTAATCCAGGTGTGTCTGACCTCAGCAAATGGTCAGACACACCTGGATTAATCAGTTGTGTTTATGTGTTTAGGGTAGAATATAAAGGAGGCTTTAGTTGATGAGAAAGAGCCCATTTAGTTTGTCACAATCTAAAACTTCACCACTAGGTGTCACTAAAGTCCAGCACACAGCTTCTGTAGAGACTGAATCACAAATAACTGTAGAAATAATCACCTCAGCAGTCATTATTAAACAAGATGAATGATCCCAGACCCAATCCATCAATGTAGTTTTCACTTCTTTAAAAAAAGTAGCCAAAATTTATTGGATACTTTCTGTCTTCATGCTTCAACTCTCCATCTAGTAATGAAATCTGGCTTGGTAGGTCTTAGAGTCTGAGAAGCAAACTTACAATAGATCACACATCCATGGAAGAACAAGGTTAAACTTTCATAGTGTTGTTTTGTTTTTTCATCTAGTTATTATGATGTCTGGAGTTAATAAGACCTTGTGAGAAGAAGAAAAAAAAAAAGAAATCAAACACACCAGCGGGCCTGCATGTGATATATTAACAGAACTTGTCATTCATATCCTACTTGGCTCTGTAGTGCTCGTGCCATCACAACACTTTTTTATCAGAAGCAGCTGGTTCAATTTTCACCTGAGAGACACACAGTCAATCACTCAACACTGTTTGGATGACATTTCACATGATTAGTATTTGTAGATACATATGTAGGGATGCCACGTGCAAGTTTTAGATATTACATTTAATACTATACCCCCGATTAGATTGTATGCATGATCAAGTTCTGATGGTGTCACGTTGGAAATGGACAGCATATTTTATTCAACCTTCTGTTCTAATTTGTATGAATGTATGAGTAATGAGGAGAGCAGAGCGGCTGTCTATTGAACCTTGTATTTATGGGCCCAATGCATTAGAAAGTGCAATTCCTGAATGATAGAGAAACCCATTAAAGTAGTAATAAAATTGCAAATGCCTCCCTTCTCTGTTTTCCTGCCTTTCAGTATGGGCAGCAGAACACGTCGCACTCACCAACTGTGTGCGAGCCTCTGGCGAACACATACATAGCAATATGATACAGAACACATTTCCCAATCCAATTCCTGCCCGCTGCGTTGGTGAAACACTTGGTGAGATCCATCTTTTTCAATTACGCTGAGAGAGGACAGGCATTCCTCTAAGCCTGGAGGGAGAGGGAGTTTTTAAGGACAGGTCTCATCTCCTGATCTCAGGTTGCATTAAAATGTATTGGTGCCATTGGATATTAAAGGAGAATCTGCTGGATTAATCAGCGCGGGGCTCGCCAAGGGATCTTCATCCACTCACTTACAAGACAGACTGCTACAGATTTGAAAACACACCGGTTATAAAACATGTTAGATCTGAGGGTTTTATCCCAGACAGTGTGCAGGAGTATTTCTTAAAACCCGTTTCTGAAACTTTACCGTCTCACACTAAAACCCAAAATTTCCAGCAGCGGTATTGATGTACTTTCGAAATTATGACTGCAACAAACCACCCAGCTAAATGATAGCATGTCACTTTTTCATTGCCGTCCTGGATGTGGTTTTCAATCGACACTGCAGTGAGTAGAGTTTGGAGGGTTTTGCTTGAGGCAAAGAAAAAAGAAGCCAGTGCTGAATCTTGTGAGGAAATGACAAAAGAACTGCCTCCTGAGGAGTCAAAAAGCCACTTTTGAGCCATCCATCTCGAGCTTTGGTTTGCAACTTTTGTTCCTGACAGAAAAGGCTGGTAATTCACACAACCACTTGTCAGCCAAGCATAGGTGGTTGTGAGTACTGCACAACAAAGGACGTCCTCTCTCTCGGGAGGACAGATTAATCAGAGGCTTTTTAAGAAGTAACTTTGGTGTAAAAGTTGTTGAGTAAGGTATAAAAATGATTCTCTGAACTACCTTATTGAAAGGAAACTGAATGAAAGTGATGCACACACATTTAAAGGATAACTCTCTTTTGTTTTAACCTGGACCTTATTTCTAGGAGTTTATACATGCATTTAATCACTGGTAAAATTTCTGGATCACTTTGACTTCTTTGGAAGATATTTCGTTGAGTTCGGCGTGCATCCATATAATGGGAGAGACGGGGCAGCCTCTCTATAAGACATTACCTGCAGCAAAACTCCTTCATTTCACCAATACTTTAAGTAGAATGAACAAACGAATGAGTACTTTAGAAGCGTGCATTGGGGGCATGCATGGCCAGACTGTGGAAAAAGTCCCCAATAACCAACAGAGAGCTAAATCTGGGGTCACGTTTGTTTGTGTGTTTATTCTACTTTAAATATGGGTAAAATTAAAGAGTTTTGCTGCAGATAATGCCTTATGCGTTCAGACGAAACACATTGTTGGCGGCAAAAACACACTTGATGCCCAACGTTTGGCGATTGTTCACATAGAATCAGACGCTGACATTCAGAGACAAAAATATTGTTGACGCTCGTCAACAGCGTGAGTGTGGTGGTGGAACCTATTGTTTCCTTTGTCTTTGTACGATGACAGATGTACAAAGTACATGTGTCTCTGCACCATGTGGGGATTCAACAGACAGTTCAGAGGTGTTTAGTTAGTTTCACCATTTGCTCCAGGAGCTGCACACAGAGGATGGGCGCTTTCAGCTTCCGTCCTATCTGGCCCATTTTAACGACCTGCAGTCCAACATTAGGACAGCATTATAAGCTCATTTCCTATCAGGACAGCAGGTTGTCAATCCGCCGTTCAGGAACCCAGGACAGGACGCAAATCACAGTTTTTCCTCCACTGTTTCCATGAAGAGATTCCCCGTGGTCTCCTCAGTATTTCCCATCCTGTCAGAAAATGTGTTTCCGCATCACAGCACTAAGATATCCTGAGTCTTTCTGATTGGTTGACACCCCGTGTTAAAGCAGCAAAAGTTTAGATTTTCCAACTCCGTCAAATGCCAAAACGCGCCGCGCCCGACGCCCTAGACGGCGCCATAAGAAGGTTCAACGGTCTTTATATGTTTACGTAGACTGAATGTAAACCTGACACGCCTGCCGCGTTCAGTCTGAATGCACCATTATTCTGTTTGAAGTATTGGTGAAATGAAGGAGTTTTGCTGCACATAATGCCTTACAGAGAGGCTGCCCTGTCTCTCCCATTATATGGATGCACGGTGGAGGGTGACTCAACGAAATATCTTCTGAAGGAGTCAATGTGATACAAAAATTTTACCGGTGAGTAAATGGACATATAAACTATAATAAGATCCAGGTTGAAAAAAAAAAAAAGAAAGTTATCCTTTAAGACACAAAACATCTTTTCCACCCTTTTCTTCTCCCGCCGGCACCTTTACCCTCCCCTTCCTTTTTCCCCCCCCCCCGTACCATCCGTTTATCTTCAATAGACCCAGAGGAGAAAAAGAAGGGGCGAAAGAGAATACTTCTTTTCTCTGGGTGAGCTTTCGCGACAGATGGATCTTTTTCCCCGGTGGGGCCTGGAAGCCTGAAACGAAGTCTTTTTCTTAAAAGAAACTTGCAATTGGGCATCAATCCACCTGATTTGCAGGATTTCCGGGGGCCAACGCTGCGGTGGCATCGGGCTAATAAAGCTGGGCTGGGTGTCGTCCTTTGCGGCCACATTATTCATCTCCTCCTGTGGGATTCTAAGGTGTCCCAAGGCCAAATGAGATATCTAATCCCTCTGGAGTTTTAGGCATCTGCCTTGAGTCATGTCCTATTTGAATGTGGACAAAATGTCTTCAAGGTGTCCCAATCAGACGACAAGTCTGCATCAGATCAAGTCAAAGTCACAGTTTCTACCCCTGCTCCCAACTCCAACCACCTTGCAAAATAAGCTCATTTTCGCCCATCTCATTTTTTATCTTCACCCCCAAAGCTCAATGTGAGCAAAGCAATGAAACATTATATTGTGCTCTCTGGTATCAGCAGCAGGAATGATGGCCACAGTCATGGAGGTAAGACCCAAGCTGTTAGAGAATGTAATTCTGAGTGAGGCGGAAATGGGGAGCAACTGAAGACAAATGGAGAAACATAAGTATTTTCACCTGAAGGCGCAAATAAAGATTCACAAGTCACCCACTAATAGTGTTGTCCAGCTGCAGTGTGACTGAGCAGGAGCTGTAGAGTTAAAGGTTGCAGCAGTGGATTGTGCCCCCAGCCAGGCCCCCTCACAGTGCTCTATAATCATGATCATGGCATTTGGTGTGTGATCACTCAAAAACCCTATTGTGAATACGGATTGGAACACCAGGACCTTTATGAGTAATGGACAGGGAGGGGTCCGTCTTCCCTAACCTGCTTTCTTCATCATGCACGGTGGCTGCCCAGCAGGGGGGCTCCGGAGAGGGCGGGCGAGCCACGCCAGCGGCTGCAAGCGTTTGATGCTCGCCACACCTTCCTCATGATTCACAGCTGCTCATTTGTTTTGCTTTATGTTGCACGTCACGAGCACCGCGGCGGCCTTTCTGATCACCTTAAACATGCACGCTGGCGTGTGAAACCACGCTGGCGAGAAGCCAGTCGCATCCTCCGGTCCTAATCAGGGAGTCGGGCAGCATCCCTCCTCCTCCTCCTCAAAGTACTCGCTCCCCTGACCGACCTGAGGAAGGGAATTACATTTCCCCTGGGTGGCCTAGCACTGGGAAACAGGCCCCCACTGGCCTCGTGTTGTGGAGAGGGGGGGGGGGGGGGGGGGGGTGAAGATAGCCTGTGGGGTAGATTGAAAAAGTGAGAAAATCTTCCCCAAATAAGGGAGGTGACCTAGCCCAGATTGTTTGGCAGATTAAAAGTCTAAGTTTGTGATACTTTTCATTTGTCAGCGTATGGTGATTGATTTGTGCTCTAAAGCCTTTTTAAGTGCAGTGGCATCGTGGCGGTCACGAGGGGCTATGTCTCCGGCAATGACATCAACAACTCTGAGGTGGAGACTCAGAGGGGGCTCACATCTGCACACCATTTTCATATTCACTCAAATATTAAGTAATGAAATGATTAGGGGATTCATTATTGAATTCTAGGAGCAGATAATTTCTAGGAGCAGTCATTTTACATGCCCTCTGTCAAGCTGGTGTCTTTAAATTAATTGCTTTGTAAAGAAATACTGTCACATATGACTTTTCAAGTGCCACACATTTATTATCGGGCTTTATTGAATATTTGCATGAACATTATTGAATCTTGGCAGACTGAAAGAGGGTAAATTTATGATGAAAATGGGCATGTAAAATATCCAAGTGGTTCTGAGGAGCATTGCATTGTTTTCTGCCGTAACACTTCCCATCAACACCGTTATCTAGATCATGTTATCCCTCTAAATCTTTTGTGAAGACTCCATAAAGGATATTTGCCATCTAAATAGGCACTTGCCCAATTCTGACCTCGTGAAGGTCATTGTTGTAAAACTTTATGGGATGAAAGAATTCCCACCTGAGAGGAGACCTTGCTCTGTAAATGCCTGATACCACCACCCCACCCCCCAGCTTCATACAAGAGAAAGAGAGAGACGCCGAGGCTCAGACGGTGAGTCTCATCTGTGATAGTCGCTGATGAGACTGAGTGACATGGAGTTGAATATTCCAGATGATGCTGCCGGATGCACCAATCAGGCTGATCCTCCATTGTTTTCACGTTGAAATAGCAGGGATGAGAGTGCAAGAGGCTTTTGTTGTCTCCACACTCATCGCTGGTCTGTTCTTTATGATCCCGATGTCCCAAGTCTATTCTAAACAGAACCGGCGATTGTCTGCGGAAACAAAACCTCGCTCCCAAGCGATCGCTTTCATTGAACCACGGACACTGTGTGAAAATATGTACTCCTGTATTCAGGCATGGGAAAGGGCAACCGTCAACAATACCTTTGCCTTTTTCCATTCGTAGCGCATATCAAAAGACAATGTGTTTAAAAAAAAATGCAGCGTAGTTGCCAGGGACTTCACAGCAATTCTACTTTTCTTTTTTTTTTTTCTTATTGTAGCTTTTGTGTCGTCCCTTATAAAGCATAACAATGGCTTATTGTGTCTGTCTCACAAGCTGGGAGTCTAAGAGGAAGAGTAATAGTATGTACAGGTTGGGGCATATGCTGGCGCAGACATGGCCCCTAAACTTCCTCTCCATCATTCTCTCCATTTACCCACCACTGAGGCACATCTGGGTCCAGGTGGCATCCGTACATGTTGTCAGCATGTTGTGGTAACTGCCTTAATGGCTTGAGTCATTTTAACTGACAAGATGGGAAAACAGACATGGCAGAGTCTCTCTCAGCCTCTTTATCTTGTGTTTACCCACCACTGTTCCGCCGATAACAAAGAGCCCCCATACCTCAATGGCCTACAAAAGCCCCGACTAAGCCGACGAGGTCTTCTGGGCTTTCATACAACACATCGACACATGTGGCCAGCTTGTGTAAGCAGACACAAGAATAGAAATGAACAGTAGGGAAATTTACAGTGTGCATTTTTACAGTAAATTTGGATTCAGTTTTAGTCTGTCTTACAATTCAGTCCTCTGAATCATGTGAGTTTAATTCCAGATTAAGATTAAATCGACAGTGAATCTCATTACTATAAAGGCAATACATCTTTTTTAAACATTTTTGAAATTTTTGAAGTCATTATTTAGGTTTCAATAAAACACCACATGGTTTAACTTGCAATAGGCCGCTTTCATCTGATGTCGGTTCTAACTGTGATGTAAATGATTGAAAAGATTCTTATATATCTTTTTAGTGGCGTTAACATGACAGCTTGGACCTTTAAGGGTGCCTTCACACCAGGACAGTTATATAGACTCGGGCCAGGATAGTCCTCTAAACTAAAGATTCTCAAACATTTTTCTACAAAGTACCCCTTAAAAATATATGTTCAACCTAGTACCTCCTATCTACCACAAAGTAATTTTGGTTGGAAAAATAGATTAAAAGAAAAAAAGAACCTGTAATTTGTCGTGTGTCAGATTTATTAAACTGAAACCATGGAAAACACTAGTAATTTTGCCTTCTTTGGCTTTTAACCCTCTTTTTTTGTCATATTCAACCATGACTTCATTGTTTGCACTATCAAGGTGACAGCGATTAATGTTTGAAGTCACTTGGCTCATAAAAGGTTGGGTCAAACCATGTCGGTATGTGGAAGACAAGTTTTTATTGAAATAGTGTGAAACTAGGTTTAAACCATTTATAAACATGCACCTACATTTATTGAAATCTTTATTAGATAAACTTTATTGAAGGATATTCATTCATTTAAAAAAGAGATGTTTAAAAAACTTCACGTACCCCCTGAAATGCCTCAAAGTACCTCCAGGGGTACCCGTACCCCCATTTGAAAAACAGTGCTCTCGACCTAACTGGCCTTGTCAGTTGGATGCCTTCTTCTGCCAGTTGCGTCCAACAAGCTTAAACCGCCCTCTCCCCCCACCAGTATTACTGAAATAGAAGCCGAGATAAAGAACAAAGAAAGACACTGGTTCATCTATCAGTCAGTGCAAGACGTCTGTTTCTGCCACATTACCGTAAAACCTGGAGCCGCACCAGGTCCTGGCTTTTACTTTTACCGAGTTCTTGTGCATCCAACCGTGAGCTATTTCTCCCAACTCGAGCTGCCGATTGTCCCACACATGTATGCTTTGTATCCACAATGAACTTTGCTTTGTCATCCACCTCCTGTATTTGGTCCACTTTTAGAGTGCATTTACACCAGGATAGTCCAGGGACTTAGTCCTATTGGGTGGGGATTTCCGAAAAAATTTCAGACCTTTCTGTGATCCAGTTCTGCATTTAAACTGAACATAACTGAAGCGGACCAAACCGCCTGGTTAAAGCACCTTTGTTAAAGCAACTGCTCATTAAGGGGCGATACTTCCCAAAACTGATCAATGCTGAAAACACAGGAAGAAGAAAACCGGCATCTGTGATTGGCCAGGAGTGATAGTGGAAATTTTTCCACTTCTCAACATTACTCCATGTAATGAACGTCTGTTACAGTAGCTTTGTTTTTGTTCCCACCCAAACCATAGTCTACTTCGCGTCCTTCTACTTCTTCTTCTTTGATGCTTTTTGACGATTTTGGTCCATTTGATAGTCTGATAGTCTGCTTTCAAGTGAACCAAGACCCCCGGCTTTCAGGCGGAGTTTGCTTCTTTGGTGCACACCAGGATGGAGTTGTTAGTGTTCACACTGGATCAAACAAAGCTGGTCCAGTGGGAGGGGGGAAACGACGTGACGCCAAGGGGCTGAGACCATTTATAATTTTTTGTGTGGGGCGCCATTTTGCGGCACCGCCATAAAGGTGTGGACTCGTCCCAATTACCTCGTCTCTACCAACATGGAAAGCAGCGTGAAAATCTGGATTTACAACGTTGGACAGTCTTCGGGTCATGATAACCTATAGGTATGGTATCCGGAGATCTTTAAAGTATTCTGATATTTATTTATTTACTTTACATCGGATCATTAATTTAAACTATTATTCATCTCCGGAAACTGGCTTTAATGACAAGCCACACTGGAATAACACGCACATCTCGTGATTACTTATCAAACTTTAAAAACTAAACTCTTTCAAAGGCGGTTACTTTTCTATTTTTTCACATATTTGGCTTTTGGTATTGTTTAAGGACTGTACAGACCACGTAGCCTTTACATGTAACTAAAGGCTGCAGGACACCGTCCTCCTGATTCATTTGTGTTTCTGACTGAACTGTTTTTATTTTCTGGTCCCAACGTTGCCCTGATCAGAGCAAATAACCTTATATTTCACAATATCTCCCAGATTAGTCATTAACTCTCAGCAACACCACAGCTGTCTCTGTTAGCATTAGCTAGCATGATAACGTTATGCGGTGCCTCATTTTCAGAAGCATAGAAACGTGAAATAAAGTGTCTGATTAATGAGCGTTCACCATAATTTACCGTGTTTTTGTTGTTGGGGATTAAATCCAATGTTTTCTCCGCCATAGCAGCAAGTTATTCCTCCTCTGCTCTGTGTGTCCGATATTCCTCCTGATACGAACACACTGACATCAGTGGACGGAGCAGCGTCCAGTTTTGTCACAGACGGCAGAAATCCTCATCAAATAAATGTCTGTGATCTTTTTTTTCACTTATTACCACATGAAAGTTTTCCTCTGATGTTCCAACAACCAGGAATGCGACAGTCCTTCCAGATTTCCTATGTTGTTAAGAAAAAGTCAGATTCTTATCTGTTCTAATTACACATGTACAGAAACGCCAACGTTCCGATGGCGGACGGTCTATTGGCGGCCATTGGCCGGATCAGTCTATAGGCGGACTGAGTCCACTTCTGTGATCTGAATTAGAGTTTGTTTGCAAATTCAGGTTCTAGTGCCAATCTGTTAAGGACTTTGAATCCTTCACCTGAGATCACATTACCAGAGACCAGTGCCCCTCCACCACAGAATGGTGGGGATTGAACACACCTTGTATTTGTTTAAATCTGTATTTAAATGACTAAAGCTGTTGTTTTAAGAGTAAAATGTAATTTCTGTTTGGCTTTGAAATACATTTAATTTTTGTTTGTGATACAGATGTTTCATGTAAATTATGTTTGTTACCACAGAGACGGAAAGGCCCCTATGAGTTCTCTGATAATTGCAAATATTTGCAGAAATTAACTTGATATATGAAATTAAAGTAAATGAAATACAGTGAAAATGATTATTTTAGTACCTGAAGGGAAATTATAATGACGGTATATATCATGTATATCAGATATATCTGGAAGCTGAGCCAGCAGGCTCATTATTAACAGAAAAATAGAGGAAAAAAGATCATTTACCAATGCTCCCTACGCTATTCACATGCAAGCAGTTTGTTGTTGTGAGAGTGAAAACACATGAGTATAGCTGTAATCACACACTGAGCTGATAATGTATGCATGCTTTTATATACACACAAACATATGAACCTTGCCAGTGGAGCAGAAATTATACTTTTTATGTTATTACACTTATACCATATAAGGACCTTTTTTGTTTTTGGATAACTTTGCCTTCTTTCCATCGCTGCTACTTGTAGCCATGACACAACTCAGGTTTCTAGAAGTCCCCTAAACACCTCACGTGCAGAAAAACTGACAAGGGGGCTGTAATTCCCCCGCTAAGTGTAAAGTAGATTGGATGAACGGTTGTTGAAGAACACACAGATTCCTGCATTTCTTACAGAGATTACTAAAAGTCATTAAATCATCCTCACGTACTGCAAGTATTCCACATAAGGATGAGGGCATATTTAAAGATTCAAAGATAGTATTTCCATTTCATCTATGGCTCTTTGTGATAACAAAAAAGCTCTTTAGTGCCACAATGCCTCGCAGGGCAATCGGGAAGCCCGGCGCTCCCTTTGGCAGGCCGTGTTTATCTTTGTTACGACTATTCACCATAAATAAGGATTTTAAACATTGCACGTGTCTATTTAACAATAGAATCAAGCTAACATGCAGGATAACGTGAATTATAAGCCTGTGTGGACGCATTATATGATGATACATAGTGCTGATGTAGGATACGCACACAGGTTATGCCTACAGTCTAAAATAAGGAGTAAAAGTTAGCTCTGCATGAATCCTGATGAGCTGAACTCCCAAGATGAACTCACGAATATTTAATTGACAGCACAGTCAGCTTGTTGCTTGCAAACACACACACACACACACAGAGGCACAGACGCATCAAATAAATTGGCCCTTGCCTCCGTAGAGCTTTGAGTGTTGTGTAAGAGCTTCCAGGTACATCCTTAAAACATTTTTTTTTCAGATAAACAGTTGGGGATTAGTCCTTGTTTGTATGACATGTGGATACGTGATGACCCAGAGGAGTTGGGGATATTATCTGGATAAAGGAGGGACTGCGAACCACCATAAGTCATTGTGAGACATGCACTTATGTTTAATTAACGCTAAGTTCAAGAACTGCAGGCTTCATCCGTTACACAGACGGGCAGACGGAAGCTCCTTTAATTGGGGATAAGGGAAGAAAAAGGGGGGGAAAAAATACAATTGAGCTGAATAGATGGGTCATGCATTAAGGTCAACATTTTTCATAGAAACCTCCGATCCTCTCGCCCGTACAGCGTGATTAACTTTGTCACAGCTTCATTTTCCATTTGTGCACGATGAGATAATGAGTTTTGGAGTTGAAGCTATTACTCACATTTTCTTAATTTCCGCTTCAGTTCAAAACAAGATATTCTCGCAATCTGTTAACGCTGAAAATTACTCGGCCCAAGAATTTGGACGTTGATGTGACCCGAGGATGGACGAGGTGACTCAGGTAATCAGAGAGCTTTTGTGAATTTATAGTCCTCTTGGAGTGTTTCTTAGCATTACACTGCCACGGAGCCAGAGCCAATCTGCATTAATACAGATTGATGCTGGCAACAGATTGTTTGACCCCGACGCTTACACTTCCTTGTGTAGATTGCTCTTATTTGTCTAAAGTTCTGTCAGCGTTAATTTGTCAGATGGTTAAAGTGGTTTTTCTGGAAATTTGACATCAGGAAACCAGCTGCATGAAATTGCATCCTGTATTTTCCCAGCTGCACCACATGCTTTTGAAGTGTCTTCCCGTCCAGGACGAAGGCCTCGGCTGTGGCTGTCTATAGCTGTTGGTTGTTTGTTGCTTTTTCTGTCTTTAGTTTTGTCTTTGGTCAGTGAAATCCACCTCAATCAGGTCGAGTTCAAACGATTGACTCGGCCGTTGCGGAAAGGTTCGACTTCTTTCCATCCAAACGCTGCCGTGTCACTTTCGCAGCATGTTTTAGGTCATTGTCCTTTTTGTTCCGTTAAGTCCAATCAGCTTTGCTGCATTTGGCTGAATCTGAGCAGACAGTACATCCCTGCACACTTCAGAATCCATCCAGCTGCTCCTGCTTTTCTGTCACATCATCAATAAACACTATTGACCCGGTGTTGGAAAGCTGCGTGTCCATGTCATCACACCCCCTGCATGTGGTGGCTGCAGAACATGAGCCAATCCAAACTGACTACAGATGCTTTCCCCCATCATTCAGGTACAGGTTGATCATCCGTCCATAGCGCTACAACAGTTCTGCTTTTTAACATGTTTGAGTCTAACCTTGACCTTTTTATTAATGTGGCTTATGAATAGTTTGCATATTGAAATGAACTTGCTGTTTAAATTGCTTTTCCAATAGACACTTGGATACAGAGCTTTCCTCCTGAAGAGTATTCTTAACTGTCTTTGTCCATTGGAAGGTTTGTGAAAACATCCACAGTGGTTGTCCGCTCAGGGTTTTTTTATTTTATCTTTTTGGCTTGACAAATTCGGCCGCAGCTCGCACAGAAAAAAGAACAGAGCCGAAACGATCGCGCTGCGTGCCGCGGCACACCACGCAGCACCTGATGTGGTCAACATCATCTGTTAACAAGGGTGCAGAAATGAAACTGCTGCGCTTCGGCGCACTTACGCATGCAGTGTGTCCCTAGCATACGGGGCCAAGAAAATCTCCCCCACACCCTTACACCAACAGCAGCCTGAAGCCTTGATCCAAGGCCGGATGGATCCATGCTTTCATGATGTTTCCAGCAGACTCTGAGTCTAGCATCTGAATGTGGAGCTGAAACGGAGACTCATCAGACCAGTTTCTGCAGTATTCTGGTCCAGACAACTGCTTCTCACTGGATATTTTCTCCTCTTCAGAACATTCTCTTGAAACTCTTATCAAAATTAAATCAAACTCTATTTATAAAGCACTTTTCCTTCCAAAGGCAACCCACAGTGCTTTTCAAGACAATAAAAACAAATGCATTTTAAAATAAAAACAAGCCTTCACACACCCTAGTACAAAACACAGCACACATAACTATAAACATTTGCACACACACATGTGACCCCCCCATCCCCACCCAACCACTCAACTGTGCGTATAACTTCCAACCCCTAAAATAAAAACACTAAGAGTAATAAACATCTGGCTTGACCTGCTGTGAGGAAGCGATATCTTGGGGATCCGTTCACTCCAGGAGCCAGGCACGGTCACAGAGGGCATCACTGCAGGGACCAACCACATCAGGGCAGGCGGGGGTCCACACCACAGCGATAGGGCTGCAGTGCCGGGCCCCAGCCACCAGGACAAGGGCAGCCACCCGCCAGCTCTCTCCAGACCATGTAGGCAAAGCTGCCAGAGTGAAGGATCCCCATGAGGAAACACTGGTGTTAAAATGTTAAAACAGATAAAATAAGAGGACAGATAAGAGCAACATGGAAAAATAAACATTTAGGAATTCATAAAATTGTATGCTAAACGAGTCAATAAAATCTAAAATAACTTCAACATAACATAGAATAAAAGAGTGAAAGTTAAATAAGTAACATGAGTAAAATGAAATCAAATCAAAAAGTAAGTAAAGATCTTGAGCCTCTTCTTAAAAACATCAACAGTCTCTGCAAGGACTGAGGTTCTCTGGCAGGCTGTTCCACAGACGAGGACCGTAGTGGTGGAACGTGGCTTCACCGTGAGTTTTTTCTCACCTGGGGAACAATTAAAAGGCCGGTACCAGAGGACCTCAGGGTCTGCGAGGGTTCATAATTTAAAAGCAGGTCGGATAAATAAGAAGGCCCAAGACCATTAAGACATTTATAAACCACTAAAAGAACCTTAAAGTCGATCCTGAAATGCACGGAGAGCCAATGCAGTGATTTTAAAACTGGTGTAATGTGTTCCCGCCCTGTGGTCCTTGTTAGAACTCGTGCTGCCGAGTTCTGCAATAACTGTAAAGAAGGGGTGTGAAAATCCCAGTAAACAGACCAACAACCATGCCATGTTCAAAGTCACTTAAATCCTCTTTCTTCCTCATTCTGATGTTCAGTTTGAACTTTAGCAAGTCATCTTCACCATCTCTACTGTACATGACTACTGTAGATGTGAGTTGCTGCCATGTGATTGGCTGATTAGATATTTGTGTTAACAAGTAATTGAACATGCAGAGCAAATGCGAATGTTCTAAAATTAAAACAGATAGTCCAAACTTTAATCCCATATTAGTTATTTATGATTATTTGGGAAGCTAAGATGTCAAATAATTGCATCATTGCCTCAGTGTGTGTCCCTGGGTGGTTAGAAATAAGAGCACTGTCGAATCAAACAATATTATAGGAAAAATTTGACATTACAGCTTTTTTAAAAAAAAATCTGAAATGGCTAAAACTGAAGCAAAATGGAGCTGAGTACAAGCACGGGTGAAAAACATGATATCATAAATGACTCAGTTGCATTAAGTGCTGCAGGATGAACCAGCATGCAAAACAGCTGAACTCTCCCTATGGAATGCAGCCATCCGTAAGACTTTGATGCCTCCCCTGCTATGACATGCCAACATGTCTGCTGCAAAAATAATCTGTTATGTACCAAAATTAACACAGTTTACTATAAAATATTTAAAAGATACAAGCATCCTGCTGATCAGGTGGTAAATATAGATAAAATCGCAACCTCCTATAAAGGTTTGAGTTAGAAAAGAAGTGGGAGAAAAGGATGTTCGACAGAAATGGGGATTAAGTAAAAACATGAGTCCTCTGCACAGCCCTTGTTTTAACTTGTCATCTCTGATTTACTCTTGCAGATGGAATATTAAGTATGTTCTTTTAAACACAAGTGGGGGGAAAACTGTAAAGAAAGGGAATTAATCCGCTTGGCTTTATTTTGATAATGTTTTAGAGCTACGCCTGCCCAAATCCATCGGCAGAGCTGCTCTACTTTCTCTTCCACAGACGAGCCAATTCTTAATCCCAATTCATCTAATTGTACCTCAGAGTGCTAATAAATATTGTTATGAATTATTCAGGCTCTGAGTGGGCTGATGACACAGAAACGGGTGCAGTGAGCAGAATTCAAAGCACTTCAGACTGGAAATGGGGAAAGTGCACTAAATTCTCTCCGAATTTGAATTAATGAAAGTTACATGGCAAATGAATAGTGTAGGGACCTTTTCTGTGTGATTATTGTACTAATGGGGATGTTAGTGCAACTGTCCAAGGCAAAATACTGCAAGTTCATAGGATGCAAGCTGATATAAAAGGTAAGTGGCATTAAACCATCATGCTGTTAGTGATAATAAACAGCCCTGCATTAATACGCCCATTATACATGAAAGTTTGTGCACTTAACAACTGACATTGTCTGAACCTGGAGCGCTGCCGTGGTGTTTGTGTCACAGAGAATGGTTTAATAATCTATTCACGGCACACCCGCCACTCCTTTTTATGTCGTTTAAGTGCTGCTTTTTAATGCATTCATCTCTTAATTTACCACCCAGATCCTGTATGTTTTCAAATGTCACCCATGTTCTGCACAGCTGGAGGTTTTACAACTCGCTTCTTGGCTGCGGGTCCACAGGGAACGAGCGGGGATTAGGCTCTGTGGCAGCAACGCGCCGAGCCTGTCTCG
The DNA here is from genome assembly GCA_023101725.1 of Atherinomorus stipes. Classification (NCBI taxonomy): domain Eukaryota; kingdom Metazoa; phylum Chordata; class Actinopteri; order Atheriniformes; family Atherinidae; genus Atherinomorus; species Atherinomorus stipes. The sequence goes on along the minus strand of JALJCO010005225.1, from coordinate 718,715 downwards.
TCGCGGTACTGTTCCACCGCTGAGCTCCACTAATGGCCAGGGCTCAGACCGGGCCTCATTAGGGCGAACTGACACCAGGAAACAGGGGCTTGCGGTAGGCGTGATTAGATTAAAAGTTCAGACAAGCCTTTGGTCTGTGTAATTTGCGAGGCTTCGGTGATACACAAATAAACAAAATGCAAGAGCACTTCAGAAACAGCCCCCTTAATTAGCTCATTGAGACTTGGGTAAGCAATATCAGCGCTGTGGCCTCGGGCTCGGGAAGAATAGCTGCTGGAGTGCAGCCGGGGACGGCGGGAAGGGACAGCAGAACTATCTGCTACACTCGGGTCTTCGTGGCTGTTATTTTTCGGCCTCTGAAACAAGCAGGAGGTCATTGAAATCAGCAGCTCAGGTCCAAGCCGCTGATTTGAAGCTGGAATTAAATTGTTCGGCAGCTGTTTGGCTGGTCTCTGTACCTTGACTAATGAGTTGTGGAACAGGCTGATATCTCGCCAGTCGGTGACATCCTCGCTCCGACCAGCCGACTGTTTCAAAGTGTTTTCAGACTAAAATACCACCTGCCCCGCTCAGCTGTTGCCACGAACAGCTGCCTTCCCAACATGTGGACGGCAGCGCCTCTGTATGCAGATTTCACTTTTTATCAGGCCGCCACCAGTCGCCAGGTTTCCCCCACCTCACATCACACACTCTCCTGCTCTCTTACACCGCCATGTTTAAGTTCACATGCCAGTTTTCAAGCTAAGACACAGATAATTTAGCCAAAACAGTTTAACACCTATTTAAGATTTATTTATTCTGGTTACATCTTGTTAGAGTGATGTAAAATCTGACTTACAGGTTCTTCCTGGTGGCACTTTAAGAATGTCTGATTGTCACGGCACACGGGGGCAGCTGTGATGGAACAGCCATGAGAAAGAAGGACCTGATTCAGCGTTGGTTGCTGTGGTGATTGAAGCCTCGGTGGAGGGCAGCATTCAGCAGCGGGATGTTGAGCAGATGGAGGCAGATGAGAAAAAGAGCCTCATTGTGCACTGTAAGATCTGAACTGACTTCTCACAACAAAGTTAACTGGAACAGTTTGAGTTTATATTTCTGATATTAACTTGATAAATCTGTAGGTATATTAGCTTGTGCAGCAAACTTAAATTAGAAGTGATGCTTCACATGATCATTTCAAGTCCACCTCACTGATATGAACTGATTAACAGATGCAGCAGGAACTTGTGGACGTGGTTTTAGCTGAAATAATGTCAGATCACTGCCTTCTCAGCTCCGCTGCAGCAGCTGCCTGGACAGCTGTGACGCCAATAAATACACTGCTTCATGTTGATGTGACAAGAGAAGTGAAGACATGAATGTTAACTTGAGAATAGTAACATGACCAAACGAATTAGAAAATAATACATTTTCATCATTCATATTCTAGCAGGCAAAACTGTGCTGTTAAATGTACAACATGTCTATACAGTGAACCTCGGGTGAAAGGTGGTTTATTGCTGATATCAGGTCAATATGTTGATCAACTAATCTGAGAAGTAGTTTCCTCACACAAGAATCTTTGGAGGTAAAGATCATCAAGGTTGACATGAGATGAACCTTTGGAAAATGAGTTTGACATTAGTTAATTTTAGTCCCCCTTCCCCCCAACTTGAAAAAAAAAAAATATATATATGTATATGTATCTACACTGGCCACTTTATTAGGTACACCTTGCTCACAGGGTTGGACCCCTTTTGCCTTCAGAACTGCTTTAATCCTTGGTGGCATAGACTCAACAAGGTTCTGGAAACATTCCTCAGAGATTTTGCTCCATATTGACATGACATCATCACACAGTTGCTGCAGATTTGTCGGCTGCACGTCCATGATGAGAACCTCCCGTTCCACCACATCCCAAAGCTGCTCTGTTGGGTTGAGATCTCGTGACTGTGGAGGCCATTTGAGTACAATGAACTCATCGTCATGTTCAAAAAACCAGTCTGAGATGATTCCCGCTTTATGACATGGTGCGTTATCCTGCTGGAAGCAGCATCAGAGGATGCTACACTGTGGTCATAAAGGGATGGACATGGTCAGCAACAATACTCAGGTAGGCTGTGGTGGTTAAACCGCCACGTTGGTACTAAGGAGCCCAGAGTGGGCCAAGAAAATCTCTCCCACACCATGACACCACCACCACCAACCTGAACCATTGATACAAGGCAGGATGGATCCATGCTTTCATGTTATTGACACCAAATTCTGAGCTTATCAACCGAATGTGGTAGCAGAAATGGAGACTCATCAGACAAGGCAACATTTCTCCATCTTCTATTGTCCAATGTTGGTGAGTCTGTGTGAATTGTAGCCTCAGTTTCCTGTTCTTAGCTGACAGGAGTGGCACCCGGTGTGGTCTTCTGCTGCTGTAGCCCATCTGCTTCCAGGTTGGATGTGTTGTACATTCAGAGATGCTCTTCTGCAGACTTCGGTTGGAACAGGTGGTTATTTGAGTTACTGTTGCCTTTCTATCAGCTGGAACCAGTCTGGCCATTCTCCTCTGACCTCTGCCATCAACAAGCCATTTCCACCCACAGAACTGCTGCTCACTGGATATTTTCTCTTTTTCGGACCATTCTCTGTAAACCCTAGAGATGGTTGTGCAAGAAAATCCCAGTAGATCAGCAGTTTCTGAAATACTCAGACCAACAACCATGCCACGTTCAAAGTCACTTAAATCACCTTTCTTCCCCATTCTGATGCTCAGTTTGAACTGCAGCAGATCGTCATGACCATGTCTAAATGCCTAAATGCATCGAGTTGCTGCCATGTGATTGGCTGATTAGAAATTTACGTTAACGAGCAGTTGGACAGGTGCACCTGATAAAGTGGCCGATGTGTGTGTGTATGTGTATATATATACATATATATATATATATATATATATGTGTATACAGTATATAGTGGATAGGCAAGTCAATGTCTACTGATATCCCAAATTTGGTCATGATACGGTTTTGATTTGATTAAGGATCCACTGATCGATATAAAACAATATAAAAAAATATTACAAGTAATTGACAAGATTATCGTTTCTTAACATAAATGAAAGCTTTGCAGTAAAACCCCCTTTGTCACATCTATTCACTGCACAACTATAAACATGGCTTTTGTTGTGAAAATGTGAGAGAGAAAAAAACTTACTGGGAGATTTGAACTTTTATTGACCTTCAAGTAGAAAGTTTGCAATTTGTTTTCTTTAATTAAATACCATTGCACACAGACTCACCGTCGCCATTTACACACACGTCTTAATAGTGAAAGGAAATAAAGACGTACTATTTCCAACATTGTAAACCATATGAACTGTCCTGTATGCTCTGAGTTTATCTGACAGCTGCTAATCAGGACACTGACCAGAAATAAACTGTCACACGCGCCTGCACTTTACCGGGAGAATCGATCCGGATCATTGTAACATTTCACGAGGAAATATGACAACAGTTCACGCTGCAATATATACAACAAACGATCAAAGGACAGACCTATATCCTCACGCGGCGGAAGCCGCATCCTAATCACTACTCTGCTCCGTTCTCATGACGTCAGAGGAGTTATGTCGCGGAGGACTGCCTGATGCGCAGCAGCGACATTTTTACTTTTTAAAAGTTTATTTCAGACTGAAACTGACGGAATAACTTCATGTCTTTTGCGGTGAGACGGCGTCACCGGCGAACTGTAAGTTTTCCTCCTACTTGTGTAAATGTTCCGTTTGTCGCTCTGTTTATATTTAGTTAATTAGCGCAGGTGAAGCCGCAGGTGTGAAAGTGCGTTGTAGAGACCGCAGTGCTGCCCTGTGGCTGTTAATGAGGTGCAGCCTGCGGCTGAAGACATGGAAATACAGTATAAATAATCTATTTAGCTGTAATTTTATCAGCGGTGACGTTTATGTTTTTAAGTTGAAGCATTAAGAAGCAGATGTTGGAAACTTTGACAAAAGTGATAGATAGCCTAAGTTATAGGCTACAGTAGTTACTAGTTACCATTCCCACAAAGTAATTGAGTTACTAATTTAGATAGGCTGTTAGAGCTAAAAGTGACCAGATACAAGGAAAAGTTACTAGAAAAAAAAACCTGTTAATGCAACTTTAGATTAAACTGCGTGTCCATATATTTATTAATTAGATATGATTAATGATGATTGAAAGGAAACATTGGACAGTAATTTACAGACTGCCTGGATGGCTTTGCTTAGTGAAGAGATGGTTTCTTCCAACATGGAGGAACACTTTGCTTCTGGTCATCATGAACATTTCATTGTTATGAACTGTATCTCTGTTAACAAAGAGTCATGTCTGTGCCTGAAAACTCTTCCTTCATATTGTGACTCACCATCGCTGCATGGTCTCTTGGCCATTTATGTGCACGTGGTTCCATGCGCTCGCGAGCTCTAGTCTGCCTCTGATTGGCTACCATGACATCATAATGCTTGGTGAAGACCACTTTAGGGTGTTTATTATAGTAACACCTGCAAAAATATTATCTAGAGAAGTTCCAATACCATTTTTTCCCTCCCAATACTGATTCTGATACTGAGTACCGATACCACTGTGTTACATAAAAATCTCATATTTCACTTTTTTGGCTGTGATATGATTATTACTTTGTCCAAGGACTGGTGGAGGTAATGTAATCGATGGCGCTTGGCCGTCCATCCATCTGTCTGTCTGTCTTTTAAGCAGATTTGGATTAATTTTTCGGGGGCTGTTGATAAAGGTACATGGACGAACTGATTAAATTTTGGTGTTGATCTGGATCACCATTTGGATCCAGGAATTTTTTTAAGGTTTCTGTGTCATTACAAGATTTGGCCACATGGCCGAGCAGCTTGCCGGAGATCTTTCACCGATACCAATACCAACATTTTCAGTTGTATCGGAGACTACCATGGAAACGACAACGGCATTATTCCCATCTCTGTTTAAGCTTGTGGCGAAATCTTGCTACAGTGGGTAGTGTAATATTAACAAGTGTCACGGTGAAGTGGTTTAAGTGGATTTTTGGGGGGTTTTTTTTGTGTTCTCCTCAATTTTTTGTTAACATTGTAAGTAGTTGACAAAGACAGTTAACTCAAATTTGACTGTGTTTATTAGGAAATCAAATAGTGAGACTGTCATTTTGTCCCCGTAACCCTATTGCATGGCTGCCTGTCTCCCTGCACACACATGAAATTTATAATATATATTGTAGATCTGTTAAATATCAGTAAAATTTACTGTTGTTAGCTGGTGTGATACACAAATTAGATCCCAATAAAACACCCAGAATTTTCCACCTCTGATCAAAATGGATCACATCTGTCTATTTTCATGCTTTTTAAAAAGATCCATTAAAATAGGAAATATATTACAGCTGGAAAAGTTGAGGTAACTGAATTCTGTCTCTGTTTTCCGCTTATTCACCAGCTTCTATAGTTGCTTAAACATTAGTCTTCTTCCCTTTGTGAAGGAATAATCGTTGACATTAGTATTAGCTTATTTTGACAAGCTAGATATGCTTATAATCGATATAGAGCTTAATTTTAGCAGATATACATGTTTTCTGGGTTAACTGTATGTTTAGAATTAGACCCATTAATCAGCAACTAAAATTATTAAATTTATTTCCACTGTATAATTTAGTTTTCATCACAACACCTTAAAAGTTCCCTTTTTGTGATTTTTAACTGTTAAAAAAAATGACATAAGGATCAAAGTAAATGAAATAACTTGAGATATCTATCTGCTGATGCATTTGCAGATGACAGCGGTTTTGGTCAAATAAATGTCTGCAGTGCAAACCATGCTGGCCACCATCTTTTTTCCCCCCCTTTCCGGCAGCATCTGTACTTTTTTTATCGCCTTTGATAAAGTATAGTAATATGTTCCTTCTGTCGGGAGCACCATCAGTAAACATTATTATAGAAGCTGCATGATAACTAATCTGACTGATGGATCATGCATGAGCAATGATGACACGGAAGTGATGGATAGTGTTAATATAACCCACGGAAACATTTTTTTTCCATCTAAAAAAAGACAGCAACACTTATTTTCTGTCCACCAGTTAACTTCCATTTATCATCACATTTGTCAAAATATGTGCGCGAGATGTATTTTTACCTCTTTTCTCACCCTCATGGGTCGATAAAGTTTCCCGTGTGGTGATTTGCAGCCGATAGGTAATCAGATTAAAGTGACTTTCCAAACCTTTAATATTCAGGCTTTGAAATTGTCATTTCAGGCCAGCTGTCAGAGGGAGGAGAAGGGAAAGGAGGCGGTTCAAGCAGTTCCTCCAGGTGGTGTGTGTGTGTGTGTGTGTGTGTCAAGGCTGCATCTCTGCAATATGCCAGGTGATGGAGAAAGTTGGTGCATTCTTAATGGAAGATGTGCTGTTTCTGTTTTCTCAGCTGCTCAAAAGGTCAGTGAACATTTTGAGATTGGAAACAAGAGTCCAACTAGTTGTTATTCTAAAGTGTCAGAATCTCACAGCATCACCACAATCATGGTTGATGGGATGTGTGTGAGGACTGAGGTGTGATAACACACCTCTGCTGGTAATCAGTATTGCATTTTATCGTTGTTTCACCCAAATACTTGTGAAATCTATGAAAAGAGCCAAAGAAAATGAAAGAAACAAAATTGATGGAATTGAAAGGAAATGTAAACACTTGTTTATTTAAAGGATGATATCAGTAAATATTCGGGAAATTGACCAACTTTCTTCATCGGACCTTAAAACTGGATTTCATTAAGTCAGAAACTTCAGCTTAACATGTTCCTGATGAGTTAAAAGAAAAAAAAATGTCATTTTTAGGTTTGTTTTTTTTATTTTCAAACAAATATTGTGATTTAATCTTTTAAATTTCAGCTTCTGTTTAGTATTAGGCGTAAGGACAGACCGATACATCAGCCGGCCAATATTTTAGGCGGATTTGCGTATTTTGCCAGTGTCTGCATCGTCGATACGTCGGGTGTGTTGGCTGACACCTCGGGATGCACAATATAATCGGCCCCCTATCGGTATCAGCTTATATGGGCCTTATATCGGACAACGGCCACCACACGGATATTTAACCGATATTTAACCGATATTTAACTGATCAGGTTACTGTTTCTAAAGTCTGAAAAAAAACAAAAACTACTTCTTCAAAAACTTTTTTTTTTTTTACAGACTTTAAAACTTCTTAAGACAGTTTCTGTTAGGATGTTCTGTGTGAACAGAGTTTATACACAGTCATTTGTGTAAATGACCAAATATCCCGTTTTTTGGATATTTATTATTATTTATTAATTATTTTTTTTTTTTTTTCTCAAGGAGAAGAAAATCCAGGTTGTTCTAGGATATAATTCACATTTTGGCATTTCCTATTAGTTTTGTTTGATCAACTGTCATTAAGTTTGACTTGTTATACATAACACAAGTTGAGGTATTTTTCTAATTTTGCACAAGGAATGAATATTACATGATTAATTTTTCAGTTTTGATATCAGTATCGATATTGGTTATCGGCCACATGAGGTTTAAAATATCGGTGTATTGGATATCGACCAAAATTCCAGTGTCGTCCATCCCAACTAATAAGTCCACTCGGCATAATTGACAGACTTCTTTAATATATATATTTATTACAATTTTAATGTTTTATTATTTGTAAGTGCACAAGTTTCTTTTTTAAATATTTGTTTGAAGTGCTTTGTTTTTTTATATATTAAGAGTTGTAAGATTACTTTTCATTGGGGCTGGGAATCATTAGGTACTTTGTGATACAATTACAATATTTTGCCTGCGATAACGTCACGATACAGCGATTCTGCAATAATAAAAATAATGCAATAAATTTAATCCACGAAACACCTCAATTTGTGTTTCTGAAAATATTCTGAATTTATTGACCAAACTACAACGACAAAATATTGTCAATCATTACATATAAGTGACATAAATTCATGTGAAATTAGTAAAACAAAGTGCACAGTGGTTCTTTTTAAAGGAGCACATGAAAAATAAACATTTCAGTAAGTGCATTATAATTGCAAACAACTGGGTAGCCAATGAAAACCTGGACACACATTAAACTTGTACTTACTACAGTATATAAAGTTTAACCTGAACCTGCAGATGCACATAAATGTCAGTTCTAAAGCAGGGCGTGTCTACGTGCTCGACTGTTGCAAATAGCACATCAAAATCCTGCCAGATTTTGTAATAGAACAACAATCTTGCAAGAGTTTTTAGGATTTTTAATATCGACATGATATCGCAACATAAAAGGTAGCGACAGTATCAGTGTAGTAATATTTTGTCACACATCTACTTTTTATTGTATCCTTTATTATATTAAATCTGGAGTCAAATGCAGTATCGGCCCCACAAATTGGGTCCAAATATCGGCAAGTTGTATCGGCCATCGGCTGAGCTTTATAAGAAAATATTGGTATCTCTTTGGCCCAAAAACATCTGTATTGGTCATTCTCTAATTAGGAGAAATATATATTTTTTTTTAAAAAAGGAGGATCACCATGAGAGGACACGAAAAGAAGGAACAAGTATGTTCTGATGAGACATGAACAGCTTAATTTACCAGCTGCAACCTGAGGCCAAAAACCTCGAAGTTTCCTCTGGAACAGGTTCCTACTTTGTACTTTGACTAAAAACTAAACAGTCTGATGTTATTTATCTGCTTTACACCACAGCCTCCTCATTTTTCTCTGCGTGATTTCTGTTTGCACACAGCGTAGTGTCACCCCACATGCACACACACGCAGGTGAGCTTGCTTTAACCAGCAGGTAGAGAACACATGTTGCTTTAGCCATCTGTAAATGAGGCAAAAATCTGCCTTTTTAAATTTTTCATGTCCATCATGGAGACGCAGCTGAAATTCACCGTTGCGGAGGAATTTCTGAGTCTTATTACGGCTGAAAAGGAATCCAATATTCTTTTTAGGTTTTTACTAATGTCAACATGTTATCTGAGATCTGAACTTGAAGAATATTTAGGTCCGTTTTTCAGATGTTGGACTGTTTCGTCCTCGCTGTTTTTTCCTCAGCATTTCTGTCATTTACGGAGATTAATCCATGATCAAGTCTGAAAATGCGACTTCACCGCTCACATGAAAGACGACTAAAGCCGGTGGATCTGTAGAACCGTGGATGCTGCAGGTGTGAAACTCTATCAGTACTGGTGTGTTGCGTGAAAATGACTCGTGCTTCTTCGTGATTTACTAATTGCAATATATTAAATTTCACTTTCAAAATAATTAATCATCCCTAGTCTTAACCTATGTTTGTTACACTGTTTAAATTTTTAAATAGTTGGCTCATGATTATTTTGGGAGAAATACAAAAAGTTTAAACAAGGTATAAAGTTCAATGTTGTAAGAAAAATACTTCGTTACTTTACTTAAGTAGTATTTTTTTTTATATTTGTACTTTACTACTTCTATTTCTGATGACTTTTACTTTTACTTCACTACATTTTGCGAGAATAATCAATACTTTTACTCTATTACATTTACCTGAGCATCTTAGTTACTAGTTACAAAATACATAACGTAAATAAGGAACTTAATAGCCAATGGACAATCTTTGTTTTGTTGTAGTGGGACTAGTAGCCACTAGTAGCAGCCTTGTGCAGCGGTCTCTGAAGCTAAACACACCTTTACCTGCCTCAGCAGCAGGTGAACGGCTGTTTAGCATCGCTGGTCTGGTCTTCAGCCCCAAGAAGAGCCAGACTGAGTTCTCACCATTTTGAGAAAGAACTTCTTTTGAGGTTAAACAAAAAGTTTTTCAGGGTTCAGTCATGACTGGATGCACAGTTCATGTGCTGTCGCACTGGAGTCATGTTAAAGTTCAACCAATCAAGTTCTTTGTTTGTTTGCATCACCTCCGAGCACCAAGAGTTTATTAGGAATGATTTAATATTGAATGCACGTGGGTATGAATGTTGGTAGGCATGTTTGTGTGTACAGTGTTTTTCTATATGGTTGGGTTTATGTAAGGAGGTATTGAAACTTCTTTAAACTTCACAAATTACTATCGTAAATTCGCAAACTTAAAAACTAAATTAAACAGAAATAAAGAAAATGTTAAACTCAAATTTCTGATTGCGTTTTATTAACAGTACTTTTTACTTTTGATACTTAAAGTTGTACTTCGATGGTCATTTCATTAATATTTCTGTGTTCTCCATTATTATTGAATGCATTCTGCATCGTTTCTGTTTAAAAAAAACACTTCTGGTATCTTTGTATCCAGCTGTATTTGTATACTAGAAGAGAGGCTTGTGGTCCAACGGCAGCTTTTCCTGGTCCTTCTCATGAATTTCCGTCTGATTGGCTGCCTCCCATCAGTGTATGAAGGAAGCTCCGCCCTCCGCTCTTATTTTGTTACAGACAGGAAATAGAGCCGACAAACAAGTTTGTTCCGCCATGCTAACAACAGTTAGCTAATTAGCTTCTCAACTCCGAAGCTACAGTCGTGCCGTCTTTACTTCTAGTGTGTAGTGGAGGGTTACCTGCCTTCCAATGGACAGATAGAAACCCCACGTGGGATACGCTATTTGCAATGTGACGTAGAAGTGCGAGGCTGTTCCCGATTCGCTCTTTTCTTCGTATTGTTTCTCTGATGAGAAAGCACAGCCGACTGGGGGGAACGCAACGCTAGCAAGTCAGCATGTGTAAGTAAACAAGGGGAAACCCTCCGTATTTCAGAAGGAGCAAGTTAAACGGGTTTTCAGTGGAAGGAGGCCTTTAAGTACAGTAAATACTTGCTACTTTTTTTACTTTTACTCAAGTAATATTCTAGCAGTAAACTTTGACTTTTGCTTGAGTCATTTTCCTGTAAGGTACTTTTACTTTTACTCAAGTATGGCTTTTGGGTACTTTATACAACACTGATAAAGTTTGAACGTCTCTCCTGACAGAAATGTATCACAATATTTTCATATGGTGATATCATATTGACATTTAAAAATGCAGTATCAGTCCATTTTACTCACGAAATCTCGCAATATTTCATCGTTCTGTTACGAAATCTCGCAAGAATTCATGAACATTTTGCGATATTTTCATATGTTATCATTTTGACATTTAAAAACGCAGTATCGATCTAGTTTCCTAATGAAATCTCACCATATTTCATAGTTCTGTTACGTAATCTCATGAGAATTCATGAAATACTGTGAGATTTTGTAGCAACGATCAAATCTCGCGAGATTTTGTAAATAAAATAGATCAATGCTGTTTTCAAAAATCAATTTGATATTGATATGAGAATATTGCAATGTTTAACTTTATTGATATTTTTTCCAACCCCTTTTTTTTCAAAGTGTCGGAAACAGATTAAAAACAAAACTATTTGAAATGACTGCTTATTTCTTTATCTGTATCGATATCGTTTTTTTGCCACATGAGTTTTAAAATATTGGCATATCGGATATGGGCCAAAATGCCAATATCGTGCATCCCTAGTATTTGCAGAGTTCAGTTCAATCTGCGAGCGTATTGGCCGATACCGATCCGATACTACTGTTGAAAGAATGAACCGTATACCTTCCCAAGAATCAGGCTTGACTTAAACATTTAGCTTTGTTAAGAAATGTAATAAATTAACAGAGATATAAATGTACTTAATATTATTCATTAACAAATAGTGTACATTAGCAGCAAAAAGAAGTAACACTTCCGTGTAAAGTTCACTGCATACAGATATTTTAAAATGTATGATATTAAGTAAAAAAGAAAAAGAAATGTCAAACAAAATCATTTAAAAGATGCCGTGGTGATCTGAAACACAAGTTTCTCATAAAGTTGTGCCAATGAAATATGTTGAAATTGAACAAAGTATTAATGAATAAAAATTTCATGAACATCATGTCATTGATTTTGAATTGTGGTTTAATAAAAATATTAAAAACAATCAAAAAATAAAACGAGTAAACAAGCATGATAGGGCTCCTGAACTAAAATTTTATTGAGCACCACTTTCAGGTAATAAGTGCAATCCGGTGTTTTCTGTAACATTCAACGAGACTTTAACACCTGTTGACAGGTATTTTGGTCCACTTAATGATATGGGACAGTTTTTTTTTTTTGTTTTTTTTTTTTAACCAAAATTCAAAGTCAATATTTTATTTTACTAAATTATAATTTAGGAAATTTTTATTTATTATTATTTTTCCTGGTTTCTTGTTATTTGAATTTCTATTGGAAATTTAACCTTTTCTTTAATAGGATAACACGTAAACTTTCAAGCACAACTATATCTAGAATCTCTGACTCCCCCGGGACCCCATCCATCCTCCTTACGCAGATGAGTCTGGCAGAAGTGGAAATACTTTTACTGTAGATGTTCTAGAAACATTTATTTTAGTTATGTAAATGGGGACAAATGCCCTCTTTAGTAATTCATGGTGGAGAGCTAGTGGAAATTTTTGTTACTCTCAGAACAGCTCAGTTGTGTCAGCTCGACATAACTGAGATGCGAGAGGATGCCAGTCATCTCATTCCAACACAGTTATGGCCGCTTGCGGACACGTTCGGCTATAACTGATGAAAACAAAGAGATTAAGGGTAATCCTTAAAATTTGCATCTTTACTGCAGAGTATCTGCACGGCTTTTTGAGTTGGTAAATTATGGATCGGCTCATTAAAATTTACAAAGCCTTAAAACTGCAAGTGTTTACCCTTCAGAAACGGACCCAGCACTACTGATCATGATACAGCAGATGTGCTCAGTTTCATTATTTGGTTTGTGAAATTTCTCATCTCTGTGCGTCTTTAGAAGACAGAGGAACTGATGTATTTGAGTCCAGCGTTTTGATCTTCTGTGATAACCTAATTATCACATTGACACCGACGTCAAAATTTTTGAAACCCTCTCAGCACATTCGCGCTCCTCGCACACGCTTGCTTTGTTAGGAGCCGACGGCGCCGCGGAGACGGCTTTTTAGAGTCGGCTTGCGAAGCCCAGGGTAGCCGCAGAGACTTCAATAGAAGTTCTTCAAAGTCTGAAATCTGTCACGAGGCAACATCCAAATTTTCTCAGCCGTTAATATAGTACTGCAGGACACATTGCCATGGTAACCCAGATGTAGGAGGCAAAAGTTTTCCTGCTAATGCAGTTGACAGAGGCTCGTTAAACCAAAAGGTCCCACAAAGGACTCAAACTTTTTGCATCTTCGCCCAGCAAGATGCTGATGCAGATCGCTGCTCTGCAGACTGAAACCTGCTAAATGGATACCTAGGGTGTTCGGATTCCATGCCAACGGGCTCCCGTCCGAGTGTCAGGACGTGATGAGTGTGCGGCGAGCTTCCAGGAAGCAGTGCGGCGGTTTCATACTCGGTGTGGCTCAAGAGAAGAAGAAAATCTGTAAGGCAGAAAATGACAGACAGGTCAGAGCGTTTTCTATTCCTTTAAGATTCCCATCTTCTGGCTTCTGCCACCCACAGTGCTAAATCAAGGGCCGAGTCGGGCTCACTTCTGCTCTGTGAGTGATGGGGAGGGGAGGGGGGGGCTGTGAAGCGCATCAGGCCCACACTGCACGTCTGATCCAAAGGCCATGCCTGCTGCAACGTTGCCTCCACACCTCCCAAAACATCGAGTCTGCCCACCAAACAAAACCCTCAAACTAACATTACACAACATGTAAACATGGCATGTTTGCACGTGGGGGGGGGGGGCGTTGTGTTTACAGTCGACATATACAGTGTATATTTTCTCATAGGATGTGCGAGCTAGCGCACACTCATCTCAGGAAGCACAGAGTAGGAGGACAGGCCCCGGCATTTCATCTGCTTGCCTCTTCCTGTCACTGCGCTGGCGTGGTGGATTCAGGCCTTGTGTTTGGCACAAAGGCCTCCTACACGCCTGGGAGCCGTCTCCTACAGGCCCGTTCTCACCCAGCAGGTTTCCTCCCACCAGGATCCAGGTCTGAATCATTAGCTCTCACTGAGGCTTTTCCAGTGTCAGAGATAAATCTGGCCAGCGGAGAAAACGGAGGTCGCTGTCATTTTTTTTTTTTTTTTTCCTCTGAATTTTGCTCTGCTCATGTTGCAGATTGCTGGTAAAGAAAATAGTTTTCTCAAAGTCAAGTCTGCTCTTAAGAAAAGAACAAGAACACTTTAGATGAACTTTAATGGACAGAGCCTAATTTCACCTTTTTCTTTTTCATTTGAGAGCATTCTTTATTTCTCTTCCTACGTTCTCATCTGGGCTTAAGGGTATTTTCTTAAATGAGGTTTCTAGCTCCCCCCCCCCCCCCCCCCCCCCCCTTCGCTAATGGGATTATTTCTTAGCCTGGTTGTGACCTCTGAACCATCATCCACATCTCTGCTTTTTTTCAGTAATTGAAATAGGTCTGCTGTTGTGCCCACAGGCCTTCCCCACAACACCCTGACTTGTCATGGAAGGAAAAGCACATGTATTATTGTCATTAAGATAAATGTTCCTCAAAAGAACCGCAGCAGCTTCAAACCTCCCCCGAAAAAATCAAATATAAAGACAAAATCCAGAACAAAATGGGTGTTATTGAGTCGATTATTTTCTCCATCTGCTTTTTTTTTCCCCTCCGTTGATGAGCCAAACTCCCGTCTGCCGCCTCCCGAGACTTTCATTTTACTGAACTGACCTTCAAAGAAAAGCTGGTGACATGCCAAGATTAGCGTAATTAGAGGACAGTGGGTTGTTGTGTCAGGGTTCAGAGTTGCTGCAAGGAGCATCAGAAGCTGGAAGTATTCAGTAAAAGGAAGGTTTAGTGTTTTATGGGTTTTTTTCCAAACAGGAAATCCCTTTAATGTTTTAATTAGGGTGATAGATTTGAGATTTTAACCAAGGATTTGCCGATACATTGGCCGGACGATATTTTTGGCTCTTATTTGCATTTTTTGTTTGTATCTGCATCTGGTGTGTTGGCCAATGCCCCCGCTCAGAATAATTTACAGACTTTTTTTTTATATATATTTATAGGAAGTTTAATGTTTCTGTTTAATATTTTTTACAAGTGCTCTGTTTTATACATTTATTTGAAGTGCTTTTGTTCTTTTTTATCTTAAGAGAGTTGTAAAATTGCTTTTCATTTTTTCCTTCATTATATTTAGGAATCAAATGCAGTATCTGCCTCATATATTGGCAAGTTGCATCTACCATCGGCTGAGGCTGATAAAAAATAGTTTTTATCTGTATCGTTTCGAAAAAATCTGTATCAGTCGATCCCTAGTTTTAACCGACAGCTGTTACTGATTGATTAAAAAACCTTTTAGACATCTTTCTGAGCATCTTCTCAACCATGGGTGTAGACTTGGGTTGGGGACGCTAGGACAATATCCAGCTAATCCTGAGTTGCACCTTTCATTTTCCATTGTACATGAAATAGGGCGGAGGAAAAAAATAACGATGCACTAAAATATTACGCTGTTTTACAAGTAGATTTCATATTGATATTTTAAAAATACAATATTGATCTATTTTACCAACAGAATCTTGCGAGATTTCATCGTTCTCTTACGAAATCTTGCAAGATTTAACGAAAAACCGCAAGATTCCTAACAGAATGACAAAATCTTGCGAGATGTTGTTAGTCAAATCGTTCAATGCAGTGTTTTTAAAAATCGATATTTACGATATCGATCTACGCTTCTCTTTGCAAATGAAGTTCCTAATGGATAGATAAAGTGAATTAGATTGATATAACAGCATATGAAAATGTTTCGATATTTCAGTGTATCAATATTTTTTCCCAGCCCTATCGTTAAATCAGTACCTCTAAATTCTACCATTTTAAATGACTTTTTTCTGGCTAACGTGATTGCTTCAGATCTTTTTAAAAGCGATATATAAATAAAATGTATTATTATTATATTATAACAGGGCCAGCAGTGGTTGTCTTTGTTCAGAATTGCTGGAACAAAGTACAGAAATGTGGACACTACAACCTATTTTAGAGCGAGTCAACATCTTTCGCAAAGAAATATTTTCCTTATCAGCTATTTAGTCATTAAAGGGACACTGTGTAACTTTTGACTGAAACATTGGCCTAATGTAAGTAATAATAGATGATTTTGGGGGTCAGTATGCAGCATTTGATGCGTGTCAGTGCTCCGAGGGGGGCTGCCCTCCTCAAAAACCAGACATTGCAGTAACTTTGCAGGCGTGGAATCCGCCTCTCATTGGATCATGTGACCTGGAGCGCTTTAATGGCTCAATGACTTTGCTATCAGCTGATCAAAGTGGTCTGCAAACATGATTCCTAAACACAGAAACTGTTCAGTTTTGGAAAAGTTGTGTGGCCTGTCGTAAGTTACAGGTTTAGTGCCCCTAGTGGGCAAAAGTTACACGGTATTACTTTAATAAATCATGGTAGGTCACGAAGCTAAGTTTTCGTAGCATGCATCAGTCGAGGGTTTCATCTGGCTTTTCTAGAAATTTTGATCAAATCAGAAAAACTTATTCTATTCAGGCTGATTCCACATATTTGCAAGACCCACTTTTGCTTTCAGCTCCTTATGATATCGCTTCTTCAGGTTTTGCTGAGTTTCTGCTGACATGCACCCTGCATTCAGTTAGAAATGGGCAATATCTAAGATTTTCCTGTTGATACAATACCAGTAGTTTCTTGTACTTATTGTCCCTTAAAAAAAACACATGATTGTACAGTTTGCATTAATATCTTGATTGCAAGGGCAATATAAGGCATACGTAAAACTTAAGAACAGAAGTACTGGAAAGAAATCTTTCAGTTATCAAATAACTTAAGTACAGAATAAGATCATTTAAATTTATTCAGTTAAAATGTTCAAATATGAAATGTAGTGGTATTATTATAAATTAACCAAAAAATAATGTTCAAAAACCTGTTTTAAGCACTGAAAGATACCAAAACATCATCATCACTAACAGTAGCAGCATCATCATGACATCTGATAGGCTACCACCATCATGTGATACAAAAGCTAAAATCTGGCTGCTTTCACATCGTTTCATCACCTAAAACTCTCAGAAGTGAAAACAAATTGCATGTACATCTGTATTGTGGTATCTCCATACTCAAAGTATTGAATCCGATATTTTGTCTGGCTGGTATCGAAGTATTAACTCCAGGGTGTTGCTATGTCCTTCCCTACATTCAGCGCTGCAGACTTGTTGGCTTGAGCTTCTGACTCAAATGGTCCTGACCTGGACCTAATCGTCAGTCCACTTGTCAAGAAGTAAAATAAACATCTTTGCAGCCACAAACCAGCGTATATGCACAAGTGTGGAACGATGTATTCTGGGGAATCTGAGAAGTCCTGGCTCTCTCCCAGCTGCTTTTTCAGGGCAGGTTTGGAGGTGAGGAAACGTTTTTTATCCCAGTTAAATGGGAACCATTTCTGTGGTGGAAAAGACTGCTGAGGTGGGCAAACAGTCATGGCTTGGCCTAGATTATTCACTAAGATTTAATTAAAGTTATAATATGACATTCTCAAGTGTCAATCTGACCCCCACATAATACACAAACTAAAAAAAGCATTTTTGTTCGGTGCAGATCCTTGAAAAAATGGACCAAAACATCATGTTCAGATAAAATGAGAATAATAATGATGCAAAAATTAATATTTCTTCTTGTATCACA
Source organism: Atherinomorus stipes (assembly GCA_023101725.1). Lineage (NCBI taxonomy): Eukaryota > Metazoa > Chordata > Actinopteri > Atheriniformes > Atherinidae > Atherinomorus > Atherinomorus stipes. The sequence goes on along the minus strand of JALJCO010005225.1, from coordinate 701,089 downwards.
ACTTCTGTGTGATTGCAGTGAGTCAAAATAATCACATATTTTTGTTTTCTAAACAACTATAAATGTTTATCACTGTTTGCACTTCTGTTTTTTAATGGGAACATTTTGCTTCAAGGCTTCATTAAGCTGAATGTAAGTAGTGGATTTATTGTCTCTGAATAGAATCATTTTCATTATAAACGTCTCCTTATTCAGATTTCCTATCAGCTCATCCGGGGGCCTTCGTGGGAAACGTTCATATCAGAATCAGACCTGCTTCCTTGTTCTCAACCACTCCAGCGTAAGGATGCACATTGGAACCGCGGTACCTCTTGGATGTCATAACGAGTCCGGATGCAATCAATAAACATCCACAGTGTGATTGATGAAGGCCCGGAGCAGCGTGGAGTACCTCACTTTGTGATCCACTTATAGTAAGACACACATTAGCGCATCTTCTTTAAGGAAAGCAGGAAAACAAGGCAGGCCTCTCCGGGGAGTGTTGTCTAATTCTTTTCCATTGTGCATTATTGGGCGTGGTGGCGTCCTACTGGCCCATTCCAGTCACCATCAACTAAGTACTGTACTCTGGGGCCTCAAGACCTGACTTAATCAGACCAGTTATACATAAATAGCATGTCAGCCATATGGTTCCACCACTACTTCTTCGCTTAAACTACTTGCTAGAAACTATCTTCCTGCAGGGCTTAAAATAAATAATAAACAGCTGCATTGTACAGTAAATGTAGACCCGGCTTCCCGTATAGGCTGATCACACCGTATGTGGTTCATACATGGTGCAACAGCCTGAGGCGATGCAGCGTTTACCATATACGCCGGCCTCTAGGTCAGCGCCGAGCCCAATTCACAACATGTAATTTAGTCACATGCGCGCTCATTTGTCAGGCAGGTTGGAAGGGGGAGAAAAGAAAAGGGGAGGAAAAAAATAGAGTATTGGCTCTGCTGGTTGTGGAGCTGAAGGGAAGGAAATCTATAAATGTTTGCCGTATATTGTGTCAGAAGCAGCGTAATTGTAGCCCATTAAATCAGCAGGGTGTCCGGTGGGCCAGCTCTGATGAAACGGCGCTCGGCAGCTGCCTCCACCAGCCACAGCAGGGTCAGCAGGCTGGGGACCACCAAGATGATTTAAGGCCCGAGTCACTGGTTAATACTTAATGAGAGCGAGTCGTTCAGCGGCTCTGGATGCTTTCCAAGTTCCGGCCAGCTCAGGGGGCAGCCGCCTCGCAGCCACCGAAGGCTGGAATTGAGAGGCAACAGAGAGGTCTAATCATTTTGTTAAATAAAGCCTCCCTCCTCTTCATCCTCTGCAGATAGCTATGCACACAATACGACAGAAAATAAACACAAAAGCTACACCTACACGCTCCTGTGATCGCGTCCCTGCCTAATCTCCCGCCCCTGTCCCACAACCAGATTTACAGCCGTTCCTGTCACCTCTGCAACTTGTTCCCTCTGATTTTTTTTTTTGTCCTGGTGTTCATCATTTTTCCATTTTTCAGGCCTGCACGCGTCAAGCCATAATTCAGGTTCGCAGGATACCTTGTCATTCAGCCATTTCCAGGGGAAAAAATAAAGGGGCTGGATGAAAACCCGAGGCTTCTGCACACAGACGCTTACAAGGGTGCATCCGTCGTGCCCCACCATCCATAAATACAGCTGCATGGAGTGATAAGTCAAGAGGGAATCAAGGGCACATTAGTCTGCAGAGAAAAAAGCAGGCCTACAGTAGGAAGTCATTATTACCACAGGTGTTTTGCTAATGCATAAAGTGGCTATTATCTGAGCACGGCTGCCACACTCTTCCCTTTGGTTCCGAGGTGTTTATTGGTTTATTAGGATTCACGCTGACTTCACTGTACCAATTTAATGCAATGGAATTGAAATAGAGCAAGATATTAACGTCGTCTGCAGGAGCAGAGAGAATTGTGTCACGTAGGCTGTTAATGTTGTTTCATTATGAGAGAGGATTTAAACGACCGCGTGCCCTGCAGAGGTGACAGTGAATTATATCTGGACAAATTCCCACTCTCCGGTGAGTGGAGATTGTGTGCATGTTTGCCTTTCGTTACGTCCCGCATGCATCTGTGCATACAGCGCCGTGCAACCCGGCTTTGTGTGTCTGTACGTCGCTAGCTGTGAGAAAAGACAGAGATTGGCCGAGAGCTGTAGAGAGACTCTCCAGGGTTTAGAGAGAATGCTCATTAAGGCCTCCTATAGCACAGCCAGCTCATTCCTCACAGTCCCAGCGGCCAGCTCTACTACGCTCTGCTTCCTCACCACATCCTCTCCCCTCTTTATCTGCTCTCCTCTATTTCTGTCTTCCTTTCTTTCCGTCTCCTTCCCCATCTGTCTCAGCCGTTTCCTTTTCACACGGTCTTCCACCTGCCGCTTGGAAGCTCAAAAAGCAGCTGTTTTGAGTTTAAGTTGACAGTTTGCATGTATGTAGAGTATGTTAGCAAATTAGAAAATTTACACGGTGCAGTCTGGATTAGATTACAGGTATCTTTTACCTTTGCTTAATTGGGCGGTCCATACCTTCCTGAGGTCTGTTTTACATGTAGACGGCAGCAGGAAGCAGCTGGATTTAGATTTATGCAGCAGAATGACGTGGGAGCGTTTGCTCAGCGTTTATGCACACCTCTTGGTCTTGAGGGGTCTTTTTGAGTGGTGGAGGTGGAGGTGTTGAACAGGTGGAGCTGTCACTGATGAGCCCAGCACCGATTCTCTAGAGGCTCGCAGCTCACATGAGCAGTTTTATATTTAACTCACCCATTTTGAGTCTTCAGTCCTTAGCTAGTGGTACAACTACAGTTAGATCCTGTTTCCTACCTCATTTTCCTCATTTGAGGCTAATTAGCTTTCTGTATTGTTGTGCAAATAATTCACAAGGAGCTTTAAACCCTTCAAACTTGGAGCCTTTTTATTTTCTTGATATTTATGGACAGCTTGTTTTTTTCTTTGTAAAACTGCCTGTAGAAGCCAAACCCTTTCAACCCCAGTCTCCATCCAGACACATTATTCAACGACAGCCTCATTTGTCAGATTATGAGGCTAAAATGATGTTAAATGAATGCATCAACAGATATAGCACCATAAAGGCCAACCAGAACCAGAACCTAGAATTTACTACCATCAGAACTTTGTAGAAATGCCACACACATCAACAGTGACCTGTCATCTGCATATCATCTCTCCAGCTTGGCTTTCAGGCATTGAAACACACAACCGAAACTACTTCCATGTTTCCATTTTTTCCTCATTTCCAGTTATTTCTGCTATTTATCTTCTATCCTCACAAAACCAACTCCAACTCAGCTGCATCAGAAAGCTCTTCTTGACTTTATTTAAGAGCACAGATTTCAGTATTTCAGTCCTGGTACTGCTGAATTAATCAGAACCTCTCATAGGCCACCTGAAAAACTGGGTCGGACTTTCTGGCATCACAATTAAATGTTTACTATAAGTCACTATTATAGGAAACTATAAATCTTAGCAAACAAAAATTACCAGTGGAGGATTAAACGGGGTTCCTGTGGGATCTTAAAAGTCTTAAATTTACAAATCTGCATTTAATACTTTACAGTTGTAGTCTTAAATTTCATATGGTGGGTCTTAAGTTATCTTACACTCCGACAGATCACTTAGAAAAATTACAAAACATAAAAAAGCAAAACATCAAAAACAGATCCACGTGTTTTTCCTAACTAGTAAATCTTGTCAGAGCCTTTATATTAGCCAATCAGAGATGAGGGCAGGTCTTTGCACAGCCATCACCCGTCAGCCTGAGGTTTGTGTGTTTGTGTAAACATCTTGTTTACCTTTTGGAGGAAAATTTCAAACTGGGCATCAGTGATAGATGTAGGTAATGACCAAAAGTTGTTGTTTGTTCTATTTTTTTTTTTTTTTTTTAATTCATTTTTTTGAAAACATCTTTGTAAATGTTGAGGGATCTGTGTTTTTGCCAGTGTGGCCGTGAAATGGGCATCAAGGTCTGTCCCAAGTGGTCTTAAAAAGGTCTTGAAAAGTCTTAAATTTAGCTTGTTAAAACGTGTAGCAACCCTGTGACAGGACTAATGTCTCAGCAAGATTTAGAAAAACTAGTCCATGAATTTATCTTTAGGCTACTATAATACCGTCCTTTTTGCCCAAGATAGTCTATCTGAATGGTTTAGGGCCAAAATCCTGGTCTACTTTCTGTTCCCAGAGTCAGGACTAAACATGGAGAGGCAGCATTTAGCTAAATGGTCCTCACGTCTTATTATTTATACAAATCTGATGTTATTTTTGCTTTTGTAGCTTTACTCAATTTCTTTAACTTATTTTCAAGTTTGTTTTTTTTTAAAGTACTACTCCTGATTGGACATGACTGTCAATTTAAGCTTTCTGATTGGTCACAAGTTTGACAGGAGGTGGCTTCATCATCATTTCCAGGTCTAAATTGAGGTCTGTCAGCAAACATACTCGTGACAGTGGTATTAAATGTCACTGGTGTTAAACTCTGGAGAATTTGTCCTAAAAATATTAAGAGCTGCATTACCTTGAATGTTCTTAAAAAATTGTAAACTATAGGATTGCTCGTTATATATTAGTGCGTGAAATAGCCACCTAATGAGATCATTGATTGCTGTTATTATTAATACATTACTGTTATTTTCTCTGGAAATAATGTATCCAGTTTACTTTTTTTTCTTTAAACTTCTGAATTTCTTGTCTTTTTAAAAGGAGTAGGCATCAAATAAGCTTTTGCTTAAGCCTGTACCCCTTTTGGTTCTTTTAGTTTATCTTGTTTGTACCATCTTTTTTATAATTTTTATTTTCATTTTTTGGTATAACCTCCAACAGAGGAAATAGCAAATCAACCCATAAACTTTACTTGTACCTTACTTACAGTGATCTTTTAATGATGAAAATGAGATTAATAATGGTTTACCATGGATTATTGTAGATTTACCAGATAGAGGCATCTGAATAAACACTTTTACTGGCAGGATTGTTAACCTTCTGGATGGCGTAGAAATGTCTGGAAAACTTCTGAGATCACCTAAAGGGTAAACTATCCATCACAGTTTACCCCACAGAGTTACACACTACCGTACCTGAGACACTGTCGGCAATTTTAAGCGAACAGTTTTAAGGGTTAAAGGTTAACTCTGGTTATTTGAAATTTTTTTTATTCATAAAAACGCTGTCATGAGACCAAAGCAATCATTTACTTTCTCCTTTGTGTGTTGAGTTAAAGCTGATAAAATATACAAACATGCATTTGCATCTCTGCATTTCTGATATGGTTTTTAACCTTCAGTGTGAATAGTTGAACTTATTACCTCCTGAATACACTCTTCTTGTTGCATTACAAAGGACAGCCTGCAGACTGTGCGTGTGCAGAAGTGGGTGTATTTGCGTGCTGGTGTGTACAGATGAGTGTCAGTGACGTTATCTGTCATGCAGACAGGCAGCCCGCTGTCGGCTTGATTACCGTTGGCCAGCCAAACGCTTGACCCTCAAGCGGTCGAGGCCCCGGCGGTGGCAGCGGTGGGAGCATTATCCACCTCCACCCCTGCCTGTGTGTAATGGTCCCACCATGTGATCGATGGCCTGTGTACCTGTGGAGCCCAGCAGCTACAAAGCCAGACACACACACACACACTCTTATACAACAACGTGGCTTTCATAAAGGCCTGGAAACACACAGCGCTCCTCAGGAAACACCTCAAAGTCTCACCCTGACACATGGATCCATTATACAGGCTTGACTAGATGTATGGTATATTCATCATCTTGTCCAAATACACTGCAGTCGCACTGCTGAATCGCCTGGATTCACACTTCCTTTGTGCATTTTTTAAAAGGGTTTTGAAAAACATCATTGTGTGCAGATTATGAGAAGAATCCGGCATTATAAGACGTTCCTGGTGGAATCAGTCACAGCCTGACACATCGTCTCTGCAGTACAGACTACGGCTGCAGGACGTCCATTAATTCCTGACAACTAAGTGGTTCCAGTGAAGCGTTGTGAAGGAATGCGCTGGATCTGCTGTCGTTGCTGGCATCAGGTTCCGGAAAAACCCCTCAACATCAGAGGTAAATGGAACCCCGGCCTGCATTCCACTGCAAGCAGAAACGGAAATTTGATTTGATCTTTTTAAAAAAGAAAGCGGTACATCTACTGCAGGGTTATTCAAATGGCAGCCCAGAACCAACCTCCATGTGGGCCAACCTTCGTTCTGGCAAAATAAATAGGGATGCATGATGTAATAGGCCCCTATCGGTATCAGCCTATATCAGCCTTAAAACTGAGTATCAGACGTCGCCCACCCCGCCAATATTTAACCGATCAGGTCGCTGTTTCTAAAGTCTAAAAAAAAAACTAACAACTTCTTCAAAAACTTCTTTTTTATAGACTTTAAAACTTTTAAAGTGCTCCTGGCATGAAATTAGCGTTTTTTTGAGGTTTTAATGATATATTTTAGTTTCTCCAGCCTGCGCATGTCCCCTAAGGGGTTAAATTATAAATTGGCGTTTCCTTTTTCCCTGGGTGTGTCTGCCTACATGGTGAAGTTAGCTTTCACAAATAGGCTGATTGGTTCGGCCTATTTTACTCCTCGCGCAGCTTGTGACGCCATGACTTCCAGCCAATTACCCCCTCTCCGAACTACACTACCCAGTCCCTCCCTCCGAGACCTACAACAACAAACCGAAATCATGGCGTCCAGTTCGCATCAGAACTGCTCTGTACCTGGTGTACGAAGGACACCAATAATCTTTTTGTCCTCCCCACTGAAAAGCTTGTGGATGATTTCATTTCTACAGGAATGTGCCGACCGAACTAGCAGAAAATCTCCCTGCAGCTCCGTCTCCTCCTCAGGAGGTTTGAACGGCATCCAGCCACCACGAAGAAACACAAAGTTTCTAATAAACGTTTCTCATCATGTTCGTGTCTTTTATCTCTGAGGGAAACTGATGTTTGTGATGATTCCAGTTTATAATTCTTCCCGTTGTTTGCGCGTGTTCGGTTGCGTACATAGGCAATCAGGCCTTCTTCATCATCATCACTGTTTCTGTACCGCTCCGGTCAGACAAAGACAGATCTAACGAGCAGAACTAGTGTAATATATCTTTAGTATCAACTATGAACTGAGTTCGGGTCATGGGTGAAGTAAATAATTCAGGGAAACTTGTTGCTGGAATATGATGCTGTTTTCTTCTGAAACTCTACTCATACTCACTGCATCAGCGTCTGTGTCATGACCGCCGTACATCCTTTATAGATCCACAGAGGCTCAATACGAACTTCTTCAAGCCTGACGTGTGGCCATGTTCAACACTCAAACATGAGTGTGTGGAGAGGCGTGTGTCTGCAGGTTACTGCTGAGTGTATCTGCCAATGTCTCCAGGTATCACTCCGCCTCCTCCCCGCCAGAGCACCGTGACAACAAAACCTCGGTCATTGTATGCCGGTGCTAACAGTAGCGCTAACTCGTAGCACCTGCTATTCTATGACAAGGCTGAGTTACGGCGAACGATCCTTTCATACAGTAATCAGGTACTTTAGAGTCTGACTAAAAAGGGACCAAAAGTCACCGGGAATTTCATGCCACTGCCACTTTAAAGACGGTTTCTATTCGGATGTTCTGGACAGAATTTATATACGGTTATTTGTGTAAATAATCAAATATCCCCTGTTTTTGTTTTGTTTTTTTCTCAGGGAGAAGAGAATCCAGGTCGTTCTAGGATGTAATTTTGCACGAGAAGTGAATATTACATGATTTATTTTTCATCTTTCATATTGGTATCGATATCGATTATTGCAGAGTTGGAAACCACTGTTCCCTCCTCTGTTTCCAGAAAGTCAGATGATGCATTCAGGTGCATCATAATCAGAATAACTTTTCCAGGCTCATGTAAACCGTGTAAGTTTGATCAAATCTGTAACCAAATGGAGGAAATTTGTGCACGTAAACATGGCTACAGTTCAACATTTTGCTTTATTACTTTATATTTGGTCAACAGTTTGTTGCTGTTTGCTTTGTTGTTAGCATCCTGCTACGAAGTTAGCATTTTTGATGCTGCTTCTATGTGCTGCAGAGATTCCTATTTTCTTTATTGGAACCAGGCTATGGGTTTAGAAACTAAAGTAATTTTTTTTCTTTTGCAAGTGTTGAGTTAATCTGACCCAGATACGCTGCAAAGTCCCTGCTGCACTGCAGAACTGTAAAGACAGCAGTTATACACCAGAGAGCAGTGCGTCTTTATTTTTATTTTTTATCCTGACATCTTCTTCAGTTGTTGAGGTTTGATAACAAACAGAAAGCTGAAGTGCTTCAACATGTTTGTTACTCGTGCAGCTTCAGTTTGTGTGTTGGGCTTCGTCCTTGAAGACAAAGTTCCTGCTTAACCAGGCTGATTTTCTCCACGTGGCTGGGACACTTTTTCTTACGATTGGACAGAAATGAAGTCAGTTGCAACTCGCTGAGATTATAAACCAAAAACAGATCATTTCTTTAATTGTTGTTGTTGCCCATCAAATGTGATGACTCAGCATTAAAGCTGACTTCTGATTTGAAGTTTATGGGGATATTTGGGGACCCAAACCAGGTCCACCGGAAAAAAGAAAGAAAAGTAAGAGGACAAACTGGTTAAATCTGACAAGACTATCCCACAGGTGGAATACTGCAGACTCCAAAACATGTTATCTGCAAAATTTTGTTTCATTTACAAATAAAAAAAGGGCCTTTTTGTTGTTGTTTGGACCAGGTCTTGATTTCAGACTCAGCCATATCTTATTGGTCCAGAAAACGCAACAATACAGCAGCGATAAATTAAAGAATAGAAGAAAATTTACTGTCCGGTGCCTAAATACTAGGTAGGAAATCACATTAATCAACATCAAAATGGAAAGAACAAAAAGCAGAAAACACTATTTACAATATACAATTTACAAATAAAGATTATGTAAAAGAAGACCTGGAAAATATGGGATTTATGGTGTAAAAGCTGATTTGGCAGTCATGAATCTGAATATTTAGACTTTTCAGGTTTAATTTTGACTTCTGGATTGTAGAACCAGTTCCTGCCGCCACACTGAAGAAACTTCCTCATGTGGAAGAAAAAAAGGACAGAACAGTCTTTGGGTTTCTCCTCCGACTCATCAATACAGCAAAAATAACTACACTATAACTACTATAATTATTATTATTATTGTTAATAATAATAATATAAGAAATAATAATAATAATAATAAATTATGATAACTATGAAAATATTATTGTTATAAAATATAATTACATTTATTTGAAAGTGCTTTTCAGGACACCCAAGGTCAGTTTACAGTAAAACAGTAAGAACACTAGATAATAGTATTATCATAATACTATAACAAAATGGCTAAAAATAAATAGGAACAAGTAAAGAATCATTGAAATGTGAGAAAGTGATGTCAGAGATGCAGGTTTTGCTGCACTCCTGCCATCCTGTTGACGATTAACCCGCATTGATTTTCCTTCTTTGTGAATGACACAATGACGGTTTTGTTTGTATGTGAGAATCATTATTATCTTATTGCTCACTTCTATTGTGCTACAGTAGGACCTGTGCACGTTTGGTTTCATTGTGTACAAATCGAATTTTACCACAAAGGGTTTCTCTTTGGTAAATTAGTGGATCGCTGTGTGCAGTGTGTGTGAGGTACCCTTGACATTAGATGAGAACATGTTGAGTTCATTTGCCTTTTACATTGCAGGACCTGCAGTGTGACTGTTGTACAGAACGATGACGATGCTCAAACCATATCGTGAGCCAACACGTAACCAGCAAAAGCATTACTTAACAGGGAGAGGAGATATTAAAAAAGTGTGAAATCTGTGAGTTACCTTAAACTCTTCAGTGATTTCCATCTTTAACTTTACACCTGTTATATCTGCGTGCAAACAAGCACTTAAAAGATATTTGCTGCACAATTAGTCAGAACATCGACACATCGATGAAGCTGCATTTATGTAAAGCATGCAAGTAAAACATCTGAAATCCAACTTTGACTTTCACCATCTGTCGTGGCTCAACATAAAAATGGAGACTACATGCAGAAATCTGTAAAATGGGTTAATTTGACTTTTAAAAACACATTGGTGTTAAAATGTAGGGGGTGTGGTGAACATGAGCTGCAGCAGCAAAAAAAAAAAGAGCTTGCAAACCTCAGCAGGTAAGCTTTTTATCTCTGTAGGTCGAGCCAGTTAAGACAAAGAGAAAAGAGAAGCTTCATACCACCCAAAAGCCAGCAGCAGTAATGCAGTATGTAACAAGCCGTTGCATAACATGTTCGCCTTGATTTTTTTCTGTATTTTTAAACAACCTTGTTGGACTGCACGTCAGCACGTCTTGTATTCATATATGAAAACAGCAAAGCAATAAAAGCCAGCCAGTTTAATGCATTTAAATTTCTTTAGTTGCGCTTCCCACACTTTCTTTCCTTTAGGCTCTCATCTGTATTCCTCATCACATGAAAGGGATTCTCGTGATGGTGCTTCATCTTGATCACACCTCAATAAGTAGAATAGGAATCCTAAAAAGCCTCTTCATATGGCGGTATGCTTATGCCCATATTCCCCACGCGCACCTGCGTTCCTCTTCTGTTCCTGCTCGTCTCCTCTGTAAACAAAATCCCTCCCGCTTGATCTTTTCAAAACTCCCCGTTTGTCCTTTGGAGAGCCAAGGTTACCATGTCCATCGCTCCCCTGCTGCAGCAGAGATCTGTCAACAAACTTCTGAGGACTTTCTCGCTTGGCAAACTTAAAGAGGCGCGGGGGGTGGAGGGGGTTGTCCCAGGAGGTAATCAAGCTCCTCCTGCAACCGCTATCTTTAAACAGAATAGATAAAGGATGAGCAGGTCATGCAGGAGAGCCGGGGTACTCGGCAGGAAAAGTTCAGCGTATTGATGTGCTGCAAAGGGCCGGCGCTTCACAGGCAGACCGCTGGCTTGATACCTGCACAGGTAGCCCGAAGGGAGCTGCGTTAGCGCCCAGAGAAATTGACTTCCTGCAAAAAGATTACTCCCTCTATCTCTCTTTTTCTTCTTCTCCTTCTTCTCCTCACAAACCTCCTTTCACTCCTCTTAACTTTGGTGGAAGAGAAGAAGAAAAGAAGTTGGATAAATGACTGTCTTCTTCACTGAAGACTAATGATCCACTGGTGTGTCTCAGTCTTGGCCCTGAAAGTGGAGAAGAGCTTTGATGATGGAGCATTGCGGCTGACAGATAAAAGCTGGTCTCCCCCCGCCCCCCCCTCCCCCGTCAGATGCTCCCCATCTCTCATAATACTTAGTTATGTGCTCCACTGTTATTGCCATGGTAACCCATTGTTATTTTATTTCATCTTTGCCACGAAAGTTCAAGCTGAAGGCAGAGGAACCTGGCACAAATCGAGGTCTCCTCTCACTCTGTTTCTCTTCGTCTGCCTCCTCTGTCTCTTTGTCTCCGTTCACCACTTTTTTTTCTCTGTCTGGATCCGTTCATCTTTCTGAGGAATGTGTTCAGATCTTTTCTACCTCTGCTCTTGCTTCTCCTCTTCGGGTTTTTGAATGAACACATGCATTTTCCAACATTTTTCTCTTATCAGACATCTGTGAACTCAGCTACGCAATGAAAAGTCAAAACATTTACTGCAACATGTATAAAACTGCAAAGCCCTCACTGATCTTTATATTCTCTGCACTGACCTCCTTACCTTTCTCCCCATTTGACTTTGACTTTAATAAAGCGGTTTCTGCTTTAAAGCTAGCTTTGTGCGAATTCGTCTGCGTTATTTGGTAAATTGCCGCTCCGAGCTGTTAAAAGGAACCAGAACGCTGAGAAAACGTGACTGTTTTCCAGCCCTTTTGCTCTCCCTCCCGACTCCTCACTTTTTTCCATCCAGGCACAATTTGATTTGACTTGATTTGATTTGAGCCCTGCCACTTTCAGTTTGAATAAGGTAACCAGGAGTTATTTGCTAGGAGAGACAAGGGGCCTCGCTGGACGGAAGGTTTGATGAATTTTCACGCTGCTTAAAAATTCCAGCTTTGCTTTATTCAAATGTAACACATGACGACAAAGACCCGGTGTTTGATGAGGTGTATGAGATGTAAATGTCGACCGGAGCCTCGCCACTTATCTGCCCTGCCGAGGAAGGTGCCCAGCATCGCAATCATCCCATCTGAATGGATTCAAAGTGTGCTCCTTGATGTGAATGAGTGCTGCTCCATTGCTTTGACGGGGGAGCCGTACAGTAACATCCCCCGGGGGGCTCCGTGGATCAGATAGAGCAGACTGGGAGATGTGCTCCGCCACCTCTCAGGGAGCTGAGATGTGAAGTCATTTTTCTGGGCTTCCATTTTTTTTCCCCTTCATAACGCAGATTTTGACTGTAGGCATGCTAAATTTATACCCGAGTTCACCAGCATCTCCCCAAATAAAGAAGAATCCACGGTGTGACAGACTAAGATTTCAGATGGGATTTTTTTTAATTCAACCTTTGCACTTGGCTGCTTAAAGTGTTTGCATTTCACTTATTTGAAATGACTCCACTCTATGTATTATAAGCTGCTCTGGATAAGAGTGTCAGCCCAATGTCTAAGATGTAAATGTATGTAAATGTTCGACCTCCCATGAGCAATCAACCTGTTGTTATTGAGGTGTGCAATAAGAGGAAAATCTGGTGGCATCTCAGACACGCTCAAGGCATCCTTCCTTTTCCTTTTTTATTATCTAGATAGCTATGGTTGTATTTTTCACACACAAGTCCACAGATGGATGTTGGAGACTAAAAACATCTCCAGTTTTCGTTTTGTTTTCCGATCACTGCTTGATAAGATGTGCAAACAAAATGACTATTTTCAAATTAAAATATGATTTTGCCTTAAATGTGTTATTTGACAAGACTGAATTAGAATTTAAACTGATGCTAAAATTTGAATAGCTATTAAGCCTGTGCAATTAATCAAAATTTGATAATGATTTCAATTTTTATGTCAATCTCCAAACCCCTATAATCGAGTTTAAACTAATTTTTTCCCCCATTTTTCTTTACACAGTTTCTGAAAGTTATTCTTAAGTTAAAGTAAAAGGATGAATATGGAACACGGTCGGAACAGCGACATCACATGTGTTTAGGTTGTGGTTGCAATGGAAGAAAAACAACTCCAGCCGCTGGGATGCCAGGCTCGCTGCTGATACGCAAGTGACCAGCAGCCTGCAGCATGTCCAACAAGAAACGCAGAGGAGTTTATAACTGACAGCTAACGTTAGCCACGTTAGCAAACAAGTTAGCATACCGATCCAGGAGGAAAGTTGCCATTTCTGTGTTTTGACGCCGTGGAAAACGTTTATGTGGGTCCATTTAGTGAAGTCTTCACCTGAATTTACTCCAGGTTTTGCTCTTCTCAGGTCACTCCTCCTCAGAAACAGATAACATCATCTCCAGGGCTCTGAAGCAGCTGTTTCACTCGTACCAGCTCCCTGTCTCCCTGTAGCAGCCTAACTGTGCCCAAAATATTGTTGCCACACAGAGATCGTATTTGGCAACCCGCAATGGCGGCGTGTGTTGGCTTATAGACGTAAATATAATGGCATTATCGAACCCGTTAAAATTTATTTCATAATTATTTTAAGGCTAAATATAATTTTTCTTTGAAATATTGTACTTTCATTCTGAACCCCCCCCCCCCACACACACACACACACACACACACACACAAACACACCCAACGACCTGTGGAGGTAAAAAATATAGCTTTACACAAAAATGTAAATTATTTAACTTTTCATTTTAGCAGCTTCCACCCAGGCAATTTGTTGGGTGTCATTAACAAAAATATGAGATTTGGAATTTTCTAGCATTAAACTAAAGCTTAACAAAGTTTATTTTGGGAGATATATATCTTTAAATAAGCAGAATTGTAGTGAACCCAATCAAACAAGTTTAAAATATGAAAACAAATTAGACATTTGTTCAAACAGCAAAAATAACTTGGCTTATAAAAATCACAAGGTAGTGCAACTGCAATACAACCTGATTGAATTTAGCGTTTTTAATGTGAGATGATAAATTGTCACCCTGGAGAATTTCTTTGACAGTATATCGCAACTGATGCGCGATAATAAAGATTTCCACAAATGACCGATAATTTTCTGCGTCCAAAGGCCGATGCGATAACTGATGAGTTCATATTTTAGAATTTAATATAATATTCATATAATCTGCAGTTTGTGTACTTGATGCAGCTTGATATTTAAGGCAATATTTAAGTAGCTTTCCCTAATCTATAGGAGCAAACAAAAAGTTTGGGCAATTTATTATTTTTTTTTCTGTTTTCAAGTAATCACATAAAATGTGGTCATATTGCTCCCATGGCCCATGGATTTAAAAAAAACAAAAAAAAAACAGCTTTCCGCTGGTTCGCCACAAACACCACATTGGTTAATTTTATTAACTATTTTATTTACAATTGCTGTATTTCCTCATTTCAAGGAGCCTTTTAAGATCTGGGTAGAGACAACAGATGAAAACTAGCCTTTTGATTAGATCTGGCATATTTCTAAGTTTTTGTTTGTTTTTTTAGATGGTCAGGCCCTATCAAATAAACAAATAAAATAAGAAAAATATCAATATTCAGTTTTGAAGCCAATAGGGGATTATCACGCTTCCGCGTTCCGTTTTCCGGAAGTTGAAACATTTGGCACTTCCTCTTCCGGGCCATGTTAACGACAGCCGTTTCTGCTCTGTTATACTGTTTAAATCGGATAAACTCCAAACATATTTAAGTTTTCATTCTAGACTGAAGTGATACTGGATCAAAAGCTGGATCAAAGCGATCGATTTGCCGCGGTGAAGGGCCGAACTTTTAATAAAACACACGTTTGTTTGTCGCCGGTGGGTCACAACACCGGCACTTCACATCATGCTAGCATTAGCCAGCTAACGTTTACTGACGTGCTTAACATTGTGCGTCTTAAAACACACAAACATCTGAAAATCGGGTCTGTACCTCCCCGTTTCCAGTGGAACAACTGGGGACTGCCAAAAAAGGAGACGCTTTCAGATGCTTGTGTGTTTTCAGCCGCACAAAGTTAGGCACGTTATCGAGCTGGCTAATGCTAACCTGCTAACACGACTGCGCAGTCTGCCGGCCACAAACAAACGTGTGTCGTTTTATTATAAAGTTCGGTCCTTCACCGCGGCGAATCGGTCGTTTTAATCCACTTCTTCCTCAGCATCACTTCAGTCTGGAATGAAAACTTGGCATTGACGTTTATCTGATTTACAAAGTTTAACAGAGTAGTAGCTGGCGGACTATTGTTAACAGGTTAGCATTAGCCAGCTCGATAACGTGCCTAACTTTGTGCGGCTGAAAACACACAAGCATCTGAAAGCGTCTCCTTTCTTGGCAGTCCCCAGTTGTTCCACTGGAAACGAGGGGGTACAGACCCGATTTTCAGATGTTTGTGTGTTTTAAGACGCACAATGTTAAGCACGTCAGTAAACGCTAGCTGGCTAATGCTAGCATGCTGTGAAGTGCCGGTGTTGTGCCCCACCGGCGACAAACAAACGTGTGTTTTATTATAAAGTTTGGCCCTTCACCGCGGCAAATCGATCGCTTTGATCCAGCTTTTGATCCAGTATCACTTCAGTCTAGAATGAAAACTTAAGTATGTTTGGAGTTTATACGATTTAAACAGTATAACAGAGCAGGAACGGCTGTCGTTAACATGGCCCGGAAGAGGAAGTGTCAAAATCCGGGAACTTCCGGTAAGCGTGATAATCCCCTATATCGGCCAATACAGATATCGGGCCGATAATATCTTGCATCGCCACACGCAATAACATATCGCACATCCGTAGACTCATGCCTTTATCAGCTGCTACACCTTGTGGGTTGGGTTTAACATGCAGAAAAATCTGTTAACAGTGAAATAAGTATGTTTCGCCTTTTAATTAACAGATTTGTATATGCAGGAAACTAGAAATGAGTAGATGTTGACAAAAGTTGAGACATTCCTGTGTCTGCCTTTCTGTGTTAATGGCAGCTAAATGCAACTTAGCAGGGGGTTTTAGAGGCTATTGTTTGTGTTCCAAAAAGTGAACTTGCAGGTGGATAAAATGGTGAAACCAACTGAACCAGTGCACTGATTTGCAATTTAAAAATAGAGCCTAGTTAGAGAGGTGAAACCTTGGTTGTTGGGTTTGCATTCTTGGCTAACCTTTGCATCAACTTAGCAAGTTAGCATTGAAAGAGCCTTCTGCACGTGACCATAATCTTGAAACACAAATATAAATACCTTAAAATAAGTCAAACCATCTGTCTGGAGGAGATGGGAGGGAGCAGATAGCCTGATCACACCTGGGGTGCTGCAAACACAACCATCAGTCTTCCACAGATTTGCTGAAAAGCTGTGGAAGTGTCATGATCACAAGTTTGATCATGATACAGTATTATATAATTCACTGGATAGCGGTTCGGTGTTTGCCGATAACACGCAGCCACAGTGTGGTTTTAATAGGATTCAGGATGAGACGATGGCACCGCTGATTTAACACCATCACTTCCCGTCGAATCGAATCACAAAAGCAACTAAAATATCAACACTTAATTTCCTGCAGCTTGAAGCAGCGCAGTTAACTCGACCATCAGTTTGATGATGACAAATAGAACTTGTTAAGAATCAGTAGCGTTTATGCACATAATAAACCACAACCATCGGAACCATAGTAACGACCAGCATTAATTTCAACTGCAGAGAACGTTACCACTAATTAGCCATCACCCATGCTCTCTGAGATGAGTCTGAGTTCGGCTTTCTGACCCCTCACCTACCCTGCAGTGTGACAGCAAATGCTGCACTTCATCATAATTAGCACCAGCTGATCAGAGCCGGGTCGTGTGGTTAGAACATGTATGTTGTCCTTGTGAGATGGCAGAGCATACCTACGCTGGTGTTTTCTGCAGGGCAGCTGTCATGGGATATGATGGAGACTGTGACCCACACTAAGAAGGGAAATCTGTAGCCATGGACATGAATTCAAACCCTATGAGTGAGTGAGGTAGGAGGGAAGAAGAGAAGCGCATGTTTTTTTTTCCAAATAAAAATGAGAGGATGTGAAAGTTGTATGTTATGAACTTATTTCCTTCTCAGTTATGAGATCACATCCAGTAAGGCATCAAACTTTAGAAATAAATGAAGACAGAAAACGCTCAAACAGAATAAGATCAAATGCAGGAACATGGCTGCAGTTGTAGCAGCCACAGTGTGAGGATTCATGCAGTAACTCTGCATGTACAGTAGCTCACGGTCCACTGCATGCTGTGCCTGTGGTCATGCCTGTGGATGGTCATGCATCTGTCGGGGGGCCAGCTCAGTTTAAATTCTGTGTGATTGAGGGAATGTGTGTATAGGTTTGTATTTGTCGCTGCGTATTTGCATGTGAGCTTCAAACCAAGCTGCTCACTGCCTGCCTGTCTTCTGTCCCCCCCACCACCACCCCCAAGAGGGTCATTCAGCCCCTCTCTCAGCCTCTAATCCCGTCTGTCCGGAGGAGATAGAGGGGAGCGGACAGCCGCAGCACACCCGGGGCGCCGCAAACACAATCACCAGCCTTTCACAGACACTTAACGGGGCTTTGCGCTTGTTCAACAAGGCAAAACGCGGCAGGAGGGATCAATTTAATACAAGGCCTGACTCAAATGGAAAGAGGGTAAATAAATGAGCAATGACAGCGAGGACTGTTGCACAATTTGTGTAGTGGCTGTCCACTTTCCCTCAGTCTCTTCTTCTCTCTTGCTCCTCAGTGTAGCATCTATATGGTTCCATTTCCTCCCTCCGCGGCATATGGGGATGAGCTGGAGAGGAGCAACCCTGGCTCCTCTCTCATCAGGCTGTGTTATTTTAATAAATCACTTCTGCCATTGCTTGCTACATTAATTCCCCGGGCCCAGAGGGCTGTGTTGCCACTAGCAGCGATCTGCATGAGGCGCTAAATGATGTGGGGGATCCCCTGGTGAGAGAACAGAGGCTCTGTGAATCTTCCCTCCATCGCAGGCCTGTCGGTTTGGCTCTCACCCTGGGCTAGCCCTGCTCTCAGCAGACATCATAATCAGAAAGGAGCCACGGCTTTGTTGTACCACACATACCAATGAGACCCGCATATACCCAAGAGGGAAGTTACCTGGCACCTGACGTTGCAAATTCCAGCCCTGCTTCCTTCCTGCTAAATCTTCCTAAAAAGTCTGTTTGCTGAAGAGCTCCTCTTGTCAGAAGAAATTCCATCACATTGTCGTTAACCTCTTCTTGACGAGGCCTATTTTTCTGCCTCTTTTCAGAACTGACATACCCAAAATAATCTTCACGACTACAAGGGCTGTGTGTATCTTAGTCTCTACTGAAAGCTGAGAATTGTGAGATTACTAGTGATGTGTCAGAATCTAGATATGTGTTACTGTGTCAGAGTAAATTCACCTGGAACACAGTAGAAAATGTAAATGTTATCTCTTCAGAGAAAAACCCATCACCTTCAGGTAAAACCAGAGAATAGAAGCCGTTTATCAACTAGAGAATAGGAATGTTTAAGATGAACCACCTCACAACTAGTAGAATTAAGTAGTCCGAGGATTTGTTAAAGTAGTCCCATAGATTACTTAAGTAATCCTATGAGTAATGAATAAAGTAGTCCATAGAATGAGTAAAGTAGATCCAGGAATAAGTAAAGTAGTCCTAGGAATGACTAAAGTAATCCTAGAAATGAGTAAAGTAGTCCTAGGAAAGACTGAAGTAGTCCTAGGAATGAGTAAAGTAGTCCAAGGAAAGACTAAAGTAGTAAATGAGTAAAGTAATCCTAGGAATGAGTAAAGTTGTCCCAGTAATAAAATAAAGTTGTCCTAGTAATGAGTAAAGTAATCCTAGGAAAGACTAAAGTAGTCCTAGGAATTAATAAAGTAGTCCCAGGGATGAGTGGCCGGGCAAGTAATCCAAAGAAAGACTAAAGTAATCCTAGGGGGTAATGAGTAAAATAATCCTAGGAAAGACCGAAGTAGTAAATGAGTAAAGTAATCCCAGGAATGAGTAAAGTAGCCAAGAGAAAGATCCTAAGAAGGACTAAGGTAATCCTAGGAATGAGTAAAAGAATCCTAGAAATGAGTAATGCAATCCTAGGAAGGACTAAAGTAGTCAATGAGGAAAGTAATCTAGGAATGAGTAAAGTAATCCAGGAATGAGTAAAGTAATCCTAGGAATGAGTAAAGTAGTCCTACGAATGAATAAAGTAGTCCTAGAAATGAATAAAGTAGTCCTAGGAATTAATAAAGTAGTCCCAGGAATGAGAAAAGTAATCCTAAGAAAGACTACTCATTCCTAGGATTACTTTAAAGTAGTCCTAAGAAAGACTAAAGAAATCCTCGGAAAGACTAAAGTAGTAACTGAGTAAAGTAATCCTAGGAATGAATGAGGTAATCCTTCACACTATAGTGATCCTAGGAAAGAATAAAGTAATCCCAGGAGAGATTAAAGTAATCTGTGATGAGCTGTGCTCCAGCAGAAGGTAAGGTGAAGCTGCGCAGGTTTCCAGGTGTTTTGATAGAGGTGTTAAGCAGGTAAATACCTCAGGAAGCCATCGGCCTATGATGATGATGATGATGATGGACACCTCTATGAATGGTCTAGCTGGCAGCCAGAGTTTCTGTCCCACAGTGATGAGACGGACGTGTCTGTGACCAACAGTCTCTGCTTTCATACGACACCTTGTTTGTGTGGTTTGCTTCAAGTGGAAAATTGGCAGTTGCTCTAAAGTGGACAGTTTTTCATACATATAACTGTTCTGAACTGTGTTTAGTTTGGATGTGGATGCTCGGTCGAGTCTTTTAGCCGATTTTCTCCTCGTCTTCCCCGGATTGCTGCTTCCTAGCTTGTGCAAACATCTCTGTACTGCATGTTTCTCATGCTGCCCCTTGTACAGCGGGCTCTAGTCTAGAAGAGATTAACTGAGATGATCACAAGCCACAGAATGAGCTACGTGTCTGCAGGTGGCGGTGTGCAGAAACGGCACATAGATGTGGCTGCTTTACACGGCCGCTTGATTGAATTCAGCGCAGTGTGACTGCACAGAGGCAGGAGGTACGAGCAGCACTCACGAAAGCAGTAACAGTCGCAGGAGTGGTGGATATGGCAATGAATGAATTCTCCAGTGGGGGTTACAAGACGCTCCCCTTTCCCTTCCAACATTCTCCCACTGGCTAGTTGTTTTTTTTGTTTGTTTTTTTAAGACATTACAGCTCTTCAAACAGAGGTGAGGTTGGCATTGGTATGCACAGACAACACTGACAGATCCACCACCCAGAATACCGCTGGGAGATTATACTCTTCCTGCTCCACGCAGCAGGGATTCGGCCACCGTAAATAGAGCGCTTGGGAGTGTGCTGTGTGCCCGGAATGACAGAGCACTGCAGCGGGCCGAACGCACCAGCCAGACACCGAGTACAAACTCAAGGACTGCCGCAAATACAGTAATCTCTCATGCTTTCGTTTGTGGTTTTTACGTTTCCCTGCAGGGACTCAGAAATCGTCGCCGTGCAGATCCATCTAGCTGATTGTCATTGTGTAGCAGGCAGTGCTGGTGCATGTGGGACGCAAGTTATAAACAACTCTGCTGGACCAATTTTCAATGGAAATGTCACTGGAGATGCCAAAAAAGAAAAGGGGACCCTGGTGTCTTTATAATGTCATTTTCAAAGCCACCCTGGCAAGTTTTAAAAATAAAGAAAACAGTTTATTTGCAGCTTACTCAATAATTCATCTGAAATCAGTTCATAAGGAAGGAAGGAAAAGCAGGAGTTCATCTGAAGGGTTAAAGTATGAAGAACGAGAGCCAAAAACCGACGTGTAGGGAGGTAATTTGAACAAGTGTAATGACTTTCTGTTGCTATGGTGCGCGATGAGACGGAGTGGAAACAGATCCAGCACAGTGCAAAGTGAAATTCAAGATGAGAAGTGCTTTGACATGTTGTAACAACAAGCCCAACCACCTTTTACATTATGAATGAGTAATTAAAGCAAATGCATACCCAAACTTTTTGGAGAAGTTTAATTAAAGCTTTTCCTGGTCATTTTTTATTTCCATCACCCCCCCCCCCCCCCCTCTTCCTCTTTTTAACACATACCAATTTCCATTTGTCTTACGTGTGCTTACCCTGACCCATTAAAACTGCATCTGTGCATTTGACTTAATATGGGCATGGAGGGCTGTCTTAATTAATAAGCAGGCATCCACCAAACTAATCTGCCTGTGTTGTGAAGTCTGTCCTTTCCATTAAGTGGGACTCACATTATCTCCTAATCAAATTAGTCACTTAATTGTGGCCCTCCCTTGATGGATCCCATGAAAAAAGAAGCGGCGTGTTTGCTGGAGGGGGATGTGTGAAGATGGAACACGGCTGTTTCATTACGATATGAATTTTTTAATAACCAAAGCATTCGCTGTCATCATCTTGCTTTGAACTTTGGCAAAGGGTGAAGTTGAAGTTGACATTTTTATGCACTGACACAGTTGAGTGTCTTGCGGGTGTGTTTGGTAAGTACCAGGATCGCCCAACAGAGGATTGACCCCTGTCATCTGCTGATCACTGGCCCGCTTTCTTAATCACTCCCCTCATCGTCTGTGGCGTCGCCTGATCTTGGTCGATACATTAGCTCCTTCGTCCCCGGTAGAACCTCCTCCTCCGGTTTATAATTAAAGTGGGGAAAAACTCAGGTGACCGAAGGCTCCGGTCCGTCCGATTGGCTCCAGGGAGCTCACATTTAAAAGAGGAGCCTCTCAGGAGTTGCAGTGGCCAGCATCCTTATGGGGGTGGGTGGGGGAACCCCCGAGTCCTGACAAATGGAAGCGTGTGTGGTCGTTTGTCCTGCTGATTGAGTTTTATCCCCTGCCCTTTCACAGCAGCCAGACAATAAACAGAGCCACATCCAAGCGTGACAGGTTAACCTAACAGTAATAGAATACTCTTAATAGTCTGGCCGGAGCCAAAGTCCACGGCATGCAGGGCCAGCCAAATAGCCTGGCTCCCGCCATGGTGAGAGTGCTGTGGATGGAGGGGTGGGGGGGTGCAGCACCAGCTCTCGCTGCTGTTGTCAGGCAGGAGCAAGGACAAAGAGGGCAACTTGATGGCTTAATGGGTGGTTTGATGGCTTCATAGGGTGAAATTGAAGTTGGTGAGGGCAACCGAACACATGAAAGCTAGGAGACGAGGGGGGGGATCATATGGAAACAAAAATTAACTGTAAGGTGTATAAGGATGACCAGCTTGTAACACTTGTATATTTTACTGGAATCCTTGAGGTGTTGCATTGTCTGAGTGCACCTCTCCTGATTTATCTGGGATGTTGTGACACAGAGAAGCCTGTACAGCAAAGAGAATAAACACAATCAAACTGAACAAACTGTCAAAAGAGATTTAGATGATGTTGTCATGACGCTGACATGAACGTGGCTGTTTTCTGGCAGATAATCCCCACAAAGAGAATCCTCGGGGCTACACGCACCCGCGCAAGGCAACGCTTCAGACTGTGTTTGTTTCTGTAGCACCTCTGCTTGCAGTTTGTCATGTCTGACTTGGGCTTTAATTAGGCCTGCGAATTGAAGCGGCAGCAGCAGGGCCGGGAGCCCTCTGTCCACAGCTCAGCCGTCCTCCACGGCGCCTCCTCCGAGGACCTCTCTGCTCTGTGTGGTTAAGATAATAGAGGCTCGCTCAGAAGATGTTAATTGAGGGGAGATAAAGTGCAGTAGTGGCTGCAGGGATGCAGTGTGCGGGGGTGGAGGGGGAAGGGGAGGGGAGTACCTGATTAGAGGCTGAGGTGTTTGACTTACAGCTCTCTGTCTGATGACGACGAACACACGGCAGGATTCTAAAGCAGAAATCGGGGCATGCATCAAAAAAACAGACGTCTAAGACAGTTATTAACCTCTTCTTGACGAACCCCCCCCCCCATACAGGGGGCAGCGTGAGATATGTGCAGCACAGAAGATCTTAGCACACACTAGGAAGTAGCAATCCTAGCATGCAGCATGCCAAAATGACAGGAGGAACTCAGCTAAAAGACCAAGCATTGGTGTCCAAAAGAAACACAATTCAAACTTCAAGCAGTTACTGTCGTCCTCAAAACTCCCTCCAATTAAATAAAAGGAAAAATTCACAAAAGTAATTGATATCACAATAAACTAAAAAACTAATAAAAAATAAAAATTTACAAAATTATCATTTAGTGAAATAATATATTGCTCTTCAATTGTGGTTGGAAATAATACTTTAAAAAGTAATGATTTTCATAATATTTAAAAAATTTATTATTACTTTTGTTAATTTCAGTTTATTTTACTGACAGCTGATTTATTTTACTTCTTTATCAAAGGAAAAAGTGACCAAGTCAGAAATCATATCTTAACTTTGCCATAATCAAAAGTTTTATTCCAGCTCTAAAAACTCTGCTAATGTGTTCTCCTACGTATGACTGCCTTTGTTTGAATGAAAATGAAGAGGTTTATAGTGAAATATCATCTTCCAATCATAAACTATGTTGGGCTTCTCTTCTTTCTGGATCCTCATGGTGTTTCTAAGGTGAAAGTGAGGCTATCCCTTGATTTTCCCGACTCTGACCATTGATATAGCGCATCATCATCTATTAAAACTAGGGATTCACGCTAGGCCTGTAATGATATAAAAATTTCATTTCACAGTTATTGTGACCAAAATTATTAAGATTATCAATATTATTGCTGTATTGGTGAAATATGCTCAAAATGTTCAAAACGTTCTTATTCACACACTAAAATCTTTTCACCAAGTTTCAATTAAAAAAAACAATAGTAGCAAGCACAATGGACTTTCTGTTGACTTAACATGTAGACATCAAACATATAAATGTGCATTGAAGATGCATCTTCTGACCATGAGAGGGTTCATCACTTTATGCAATATTGCAAATAAGAACCAAGAATACTTCACATTCAGAGCTCAAGGCTTGATTAGGGTCATCATTTGAATTTTAACGATTCCAGTTCCTAACTATTCTCGATTTCGATCCTTTTAAGGGGCAGGGAAAAAAAAAACTAAACAACTAAATCAAATAACAGACATGGACATTAATATTACTAAACTCCAGCTCTATTTATGTTCTTACCAAAGACATAAATTGTTTTACTAGAAAAAACAGTGAAAAATAAATAAAAAATATCGCTGGTCAAACTTGAATAGACCTGGTTAAAAGTTTACTATTTTAAGACCTTTAAATGTTAAACTGGCTGTTTTCTAATTAAGAGCCAACTATATGTTACAGTACTTTAAATTAAATGTGTCTGTCCACATTCTTCATCAAGTTTAATATCTGTTGATGTGTGGCTACGAGGCGGGGGATGGGTCGTGGGAAACGAAACATTCGTTCATGTTGGTCTCAAAAGTCTCCAATAAGACCAGAAACTGTCACTAGCAGTTAATAGAAAGTTATCAGAGGGTCTGAAAACTCACCAAATATAGCGAAAAAGACGCAGAGTTGTGCGTGTGCGTCAGCATAATTGGTTGTACCAGAAACTCGGTGCTCACAAACGTCCAACTTCCGGCGGATTCTATGGTGTTTGGCGGACTGGGCATCGAAAATAGGAATCTAAATTTAAAAATTTGAATGATTCCAGGAGAATTGGACAGTTAGTCCCAGTTCCCATCGATGCTCGATTCTTGATGCCCAAACCTAGGCTTGATCTAGTCTACAGATTTCAGAAGAACTGGTACAGAAAGGAAACTTTAACTGTTTCATTACTTGTGTAGAAATCACATGTTCATATCACAGCAACACTACCATATTAAATGTGGCAAAACCATGAAAAAGGTTTCCTCCCAGCATCCTTAAAAAAAAAAAAAAAAAAATCCAGAATACATCCAGGATTTAGACTTTGACCTTTTGGAATGGAAAACATCTCCAGAGCTTCCATGCGGTGCCTTCCTCCATGTTTTCAGAGGCCGAACATGCAAACTGTGTCTGAGGGACTGCTGCTGCTTTTCCTGGCTATGAGCATCATCACTGGAGTTTTTTAATCTACAATAATCACAGTTTTGCAATAATTAGAATCTGAAAAGGTAATACGAATTGTCAGGGAATTATATCCTGCTTTATCTTTTTATCATTTACTGTTACATCCCTAATGTATGATAACTGTTTTTAAAAGCAGAGAATGATAACTGATCAATTTCGGCTCCTAAAGGCCGATATAGATAGCTGATGACACACACATACATACATACAAAGTCATAACATCAGTATGTTAATAAAAGGAAAAAGACTTTTCACTCTAAATGAAGAAATATTTATTTTTTCCGGTCACCAAGCCTCTCAAACATTTTCTAAAATATATCCAAACTATTCCATATCTCAAATGCACATCAACTTAAATAAGGTGCACTGCTTACTGATGCAAAAATAAAGGCTCCTTGAACTGATGCAAATACCTGCATCAGGATTACAGACTGAAAAAGTGCAATCAAGAAGCTAAATAAAACAGAAAATGATCCTGACATGTTGGATTCAAACTTTTATTGTATGTTAACAATCTGAAAAAGTTAATCTTGAGACAGCAATAAAACCAGTCTCATAATGTGAGCAGAGCACTGTCATGCTGACAAAAATAATACATGTTATCGAGGCAACTTGTCATGATATCGGACTTATCGGAATGATGTGATTATTTCCTGTTATCAGCCCGATAATCGACACCAAAATTAAAACACCTGGAAAACTACTCTGCTTAACTTTTATCCTTATTAGACATTACTTTACTTATTTCCACTGGAGTATTAATTTACTAAATCCAAGATGAAATAAGATCCTATCACCTGGTTTTCACTCAGTATAGTTGTCTTTTAGGAGGAGATACTTGCGTTTTCTGTTGTTTTCCAGGTGTATTTACTCTGACACAGTAAGGCATAACTTAACTCCAACACTTCTGTAGTAATCTCACATGTCTCAGCTTTCTTTTGAGACCAGTATTCTGCATACAGCCCCCGTAGTCGTGAAGATGTACTTCATTTATTTCGGGTATGTCAGTTCAGAAAGGAGGCAGAAAAAAATAGACCGTGTGATGAAGAAGTTAAGGTTCCTCCTCAGGCTCTTGTCTTCAGGACCCGATAAGGTCAGGAGGATTGATCAATTTTACCTCTCAGTAGTTCTCAATGGTGCTGTCATGTTTTAGAGTTGAGAGTGGGGAGGGAGGGGGGGCTTCGAACCCTGCTCGGACCGAAACAGTTGAAGCAGGAGTGACAGAAGCCACATTGATAGTGGCATATGTCTGGGGCAAGGAGAAACTGAAAGAGTGAGAAAACAGACCCTTCATCAGCCCGAGAGGGGACGGAGGGAACGAGGAAGAGGAGGGGAGGAGGAAAAAAAGCAGAAAACAGTGGCAGCAGTCTCTGTAATTGCCTCAATGCCACTGGGATTGCTTTCATTCAATTGAAGCATTCTCTTTCACTGTACATTGGAGGTGGAGATGGAGGTGGAGATGGAGGGGGGGGGGGGGGGCGTGGGCGGGCGGGAGATCCGGCGGTGCCCTCCCTCTCTCCCAGTAACGTACAGCGATGGGGGCGATAGCTCCCCTGTAGCGCCTGAATCTTTGGCATCAGTGTGAACAGCAGAGTGAGTGAGTGAGGTAGCGATAAGGAGGTAGGTGGACCACAGATCATCCCTGTCAGATGCCACTGTGTGTCCAAGTGCAACCCCGCATGTGAGTGCGGTTTTTCAAATTTCCCAAAAACAGCCCACCTCCCCACCCCCTTCATAACAACACACACCATCACTGCCCGAACGCATTGCTGGAGGAATCCTTTATTTCTTTATTTGGGCTCCTGTTGGTGCGTGCATTAGATGCTCAGCTCCCTCCTCCTCCCTTTTCTTCTTCTCCTCCTCCTCCTTGTCCTGCTCTTCTCTCCTCCTCCTCTCTGCTCTCGCTTTGCCGCTCTCACAGCCTAGTTTTCTTTTTTTTTCCTCTTCAATCTTGTGCAGGTTGTATCTGACGGAGGGACCGGTGCCGCGCTCCCATCCCCGCGCTCCTTCAACAACAACACTGTGAGTATTCTCATGCTAATTTGGCTTCTCCAGCCTTCCCCTAACATCGGTTAGGCTACCCCCCTCCACCCCCCTCTTCCTCCTCCTCCTCCTCCTCCTTTCTTTTTTCATTCTTTGCCTCTTTTATGTTCTCATCCGACGCTCCGAACGCAGCAGCGGTAGCGCGGGAACGCAGGGAAAGAAGTGAAGACAAAAAGGAATGAGAGAGCATGCACTGAAATGGAGAGAGGAGAGGAGAGGGGAGGGGAAAAAGATGATAGCTGCTTGCCGCTGCTCGCTGCCGCTGCGAGCAAACCCGTTCTGCTTTCGGAGGTGTCTCTCTTGGAGGATGGTGGAATTGCCGAAGGGATGTAGGGGGGCGGGTCTTGGTTTTGTGAGTAGATAGTTGTGCGAGAATGATAGGGGATGTTGTTGACAAGCACAGAGTGGCTCATCAGACAGCCGGGCAGCTGGAACTGGGGTTCTCTCTGTTGACTAAACTTCTGATTCATCCGTCACCTTCCATATATACTCACAGATGCACCTCTCCCCCTCCTCCCTCCTTGCTTTTCTTTTCTTTTTTTAATGACATTGCTCTTATTTCATCATATTGGAACGGGGACTTTTGCAGCGCGCAGTCATTTCTCATGATGATGTGAGATGTATCGCCTGTGCAGATGGGAGATGAATCATAGATGGATGCTTCTCTCGGTGCATCCGTTTGCCCAATATGTGCTGAGCATATGCGCGTGCCATTCATAATATGCATGCAGCGTAGTTTTAATGACTCCAGCAGCAGCTGCACAAATAACATTTTTTTTTTCCATTCAACATTTGTACTCACATGTGCATCTCCTAGTAGATGTAAACAGTAATGAGTGTGCTGTGTGGGTATTTTTAATATGTATTTATAGTGTGTTTTTGTGTGTGTGTGTGTGCAAAGGGGGGTCAGAAAGTCAGTGTCCATTCCTACTCGCTGCCCTTTGATCAAAGAGCCTCATTTAGTCCGCCCACGGCATGTGTCTGAGCCATATGAGGAGTGGGTGTACTTTATGTGTGTGTTGGTGGGGGGAAGCTGAGATGGATAGGCCTTGTGCCCTGACTGCAACGCCGTGGCTAATGGGCACTCAGGTCGACAGGGGTGGACGTGCATCCGGTTGTGCAGCTATGTCACCCAGACTCGAAACCTCTCTGAGACCTTCACTTTGGGGTGGGGGGCAAATCTTTACAGGAGAAAGAAGAAGAAGAAAAAAACAAAACGTATTGGGCCAACAAAACGCTCACAAACACACTTTGGCAGATTCATTTGGCAGAGTAAAAAGGATTGATCTGAGCATGGCAATTAGGCAAATTTCAGAACTAAGCATCTGGCGAGGCGAGAACGCTTCGCCTGGCAGAGGATTACCATTTTAGTTCCATTTTCAGCCCTGAATGTGTTATTTCTCAGCACTCCACGGCAACCGCAGCTCACGCAAAAAAAAAAAAAAAAAAGAAAGAAACACCTCAACACGAGGGATCTTTGTGCATTTCATTTGTTTTAATATTTATTTATTTCCACAACCGAAGTTAGAGCAGCGCTTTGATTAATGATGATTAAGTTTAATATTTGCGTTAGTAGCTGTGGCCGACCTCTCTTTTCCACGGCCTTTATGAAAATGAATCGGGACGATAGCAGCCTGCCGATGCGCCTGCTTTCTAAAGTAGGCTGATATAAATGAGAACCATTCCCCCAATTACGGAAGATTAGGTTACCCTCCACCAATCTGAATCCTTAAATCCCTTCTGTTTTTACAGCTCTGCCTGGCAAATGTAATTCAGCCTTGAGACCTGGGCAGAATAGCAATAAAAGAAGGTAGAAAGTTTAGCAGTGAAACCCAGGCAGTAAAAATATCCATTGGGAGCGAGCTAAAGCACATGATAATTGACACTGCACTGTGTTGCAGTTGGCTGTAATTAACTGTGTAACAGAGGTTGTCAGTTGGAAAGAGAGAGAAAGCCTCGACTATCTCAGTGCATTTAACACACTTGAAAGTGCAACATTTATCGTGTCTTCCCAGCTTTCACCGAGGGTGCATTCCAGGTTAGCGTGGGCCCTCTCGGACGTATTTATCCAGATCTTTTACTACAGGCCCAGTCTGACATTATCCACCGCTTCATTTCTCCTTTGTACCACAGTTTTGAACACATGAAAAATCAAAAGGAGCCATTGTTTCTGGGGCGAGCGGAAAAGGCTTATCATCTATTTTTAGTGTGCTTTTCCTCGTTGTTGCCTGGGCCACGATTCATGCTTATGTCTGGAGATTTTGTGCCATAAACTATGTTGTGCTTCGCAGCCAGGCGCTGGCTGGTGACAACTCTCACCCACACATTAGTGATCTATGAGCCATATAGCACAGACCCCCTGCTGCCTCGCCAGCCGCTTTTTCAAGCGCGCAGGACCACAGCAGTGTCATTCTCCGTGTGTGATAGCACCCATATGTGCAGGGGAGCACCTGTATTAACGAAATGTGCCAGCCCCTTTATTTCTCATCACTTATCACAAGCCGCTACATGCTGTACCGAAAAGAGGAAAAAAAGCTCATAAAGATAAAAATCACATTTCACTAGAGGGTGCTTGTGTGACAGTGATATATGCTGTGAGCATCCTGGCACCTCATTGAGAAGAGAGTGAGTTCTGGGTGGGTAAATCAATTTGTGCAGAGGCCGTTGGTGCTACTATTGGTTTCGTGATATGATCTTTGTTGTCCATTTTTAGAGGTCAGTGTGAGCGCAACGACAAGGGCAGAAGAACCTGACCGCTTTCTCTCTTGTTTCTAGGCTGGTAAACGATCTCCCCCAAGAGGATTGTGGGTAAAGTAAGTCTTAATAAAAAAAAAAAAGGTATGTGTGTTTTTATGTTTGTTTGTTTTTTCCCCCCGCTTGGTTTAGACACTATGGATTCTCTATTAAGAATGTACGTTCATCCATTACCACGCGCGTCTTGATAGAGTGTCCAGAGCCAGAGGCGAGCGCAGTCTGTGCATTAATCGCTGTAATTACTCAGCGAGGGTGACAGTGATTCTGGAGGTGTGTCTGAGTACATATACCAGTGGAGGACTGGGGTCGGGCGGTGGTGGACCAGTCAATAGGCAGATATGACTTCGTCTGAGATGTTCGGTCGGGAAGTAAAGAAAACAGAACTTCAAGATTTGTCAGACAACCGGGGGGGCATGAGCTGGTGCTGCATCATGTGATCTTAAGCACCTCCGTATGGCCGCTGCCATGGTTTTCAGTTTGGAATAATTAAAACAATATTTTTTAAATTAAGACGGTGAAACTTCTTTCTGGTTCTTCTGCAGTGAAACAACAGACTTGTCTCGATCAGGGCTCTGATTAAAGCATTGATTTACCGTTTTTGGCGCAGCGTCACTCGACGGTCAGTCTGAGTCAGTCACAGGAAAGTGACGGCAGGTATGTGAAGGGATTGGAAGTGGAGTTTAAAGAGTGGCTGCATCAGATCTGTGGAGAATTTCTTTGAGCTTTTGGGTGAGTTGACTTTTCTCACTTCAAAGTGGGGCAGCAGAGATCTGAGCTGGCTAGAGATGACACTGTTAATCAGTCAAATGCTCAAGTCTCACAGGTTAACGTTACATTAGACAGTATCTCAGCTTTTGTCTTTACCTGCTGAAAGCAGGGGTGGGTCTAGAAGACTTTTGCTGGGGGCCGTGCAGGGGCACAGGCTGGAAAAGGGGTAGCAGATGATGGGTCTGAGACATGTAGGAGGAGCTGTTTACAGTATGTTTACAGTATGTTTAGATTTTTCTATTAGGTTCTTGATGTTTCATAAAGAGGTAGGGATGTCCCGATACCCATGCCAGTATCGGTACTCACTCCGATACTGGCCTATTTTGCTGTACTCGTCAAATACTTGCTCATCACAACCCCTGATACCGGACGACATGTGACTCGCTGCGTTTACGCCGCCATGCTGGCAGCAAAATACTCTTCGACATGAGCGGCAGCTTTGAGTTTAAACCTCTCATTTAAAATCAGAAGACGCTTTTCATTATACCAGAGCAGATTACATATATCTGACCTGTATCATGTCCTTGGGATACTTTTCAAAACGTTGGTGGCGATCGGAGCAGACTTTTTTTTCCCTTCCTCCCACTGGACCTGCGGTAGCCCTACATACATTTTCGGACATAATATTCAGGGTTCAGTTTGCTGGTGGTAAGTTTCCAGCTAATTATGCTTTCCAAGTATAATTTTGTTGAGCTGGTATAAGTTTGAAGTAACATGACAATACATTGCTAATATACAGCTAGGGAAGTAACAATATGAAAATTTCATATCAAGTTATTGTGACCAAAATGATCACAGTTAATATTTTATCACGGCATTATAGAAATATCCCCCAGCATCTTTGAAAATATACAAAATGGGTCTAAATGTCTACTTTGTCCTTTGTAAAGGAGGAAAAATCTGCTGTTTTTCCAGCCAATGAGCAGCATCACTAGGAGTTTTTCAAAGTGCAGTGATCAGTCACGGTTTTAAGGATAATTAAAATTTGAAGCGGTATTACTAATCGTTGGGAATTTTATCACGGTTAACCATTTTACCGGTAATCGTTACATCCCTTTGTACAGCAAACCGCAGCTGCATCAGGCTGTTTATGAGCTTCCAATGTCTTGTAAGCTTGTATTTGTGCTCTCGTGAAGACTGACTGTCATTAGATAATTTAGTTAAATGTTGTGGTAACAACAACCAAAAAAGGAAACACCTCTCACTTTTCCCTGTTAAGTTCCGGATCGGTACTCTGTATCAGCAAGTACTCAAATGCCAGTACTTGTACTTGGTCGGCAAAAAAAAAAAAAAGTGTTGTCGGGAATTTGTAAGCATGATTTGTGAGCGTTGTTTGTCAATTTAATATGTTAAATTTCCCAGAAGATGCAGGTGATTTCTTCCCTTTCTTTCATCATTGTGGACGTTATGGTTGTTTGTGTGTGGTGAGCTGCTCACAGTTTCTTTTCCTGGTTGTTAAAAGAACTTTCCATCTATACATCTATCTATGATTGTACAAGGTGCATACAATAGTAGTAGTATTCTTTTTATGGAAGGTATTTTTCACCACGCTGCAGTGCATTAATACATATGCACATAACTTGCAAATAGTGGTACGCACCTAAAAGTAAGGCTCTCCTGAAAGCCACTAGGGGGTGGGTATTGGCAAAAACTTCACGATATAATGTTGGTCACAATACGATACAACATTGCGATATTGTGACATTGCAGCATCTTGCAATATTCTAGGCACTTCAGAGAAATTTAAAACGCAGATTGAAATCATAGTTGTACTTATGTACATACTTTGGATGGCTGAAACAGTAATATGAGTCAAAAACAATGACATTCAATTTCTCCATGTCCCGTTTATTAAACTTGGAGAGGTTTCTTTGCCACTTGGATCTCATAATAAAACAATTTATAATCGTCCCCTTGAAGATGAATTTCTCACTTTGGGAAAATCCAACTGAACAGATGTGCAGATAAAATAACACAGCTGAGCTGGAATAGTAGATGTACGCGATTTCATGTGAGATTAGTAAAACAAAGTGGTATATATGAAAATGATATTGAATATCGATATATTGCTGTAGTGTATGGATATTTTGTCACACCCCTAAAGGACGCCGTGTAAGTTAAGCCCCGGCCAAATAAATGAGACGTTAAAAAATATCACTGGATGTTTGTTTTTACGAAATTTGCTTTCCTGTTTACATCATACGACCACTTTAGTTTTATTTATCTGCTCATTATTTCCTATCCACATAATTCATGAGCCGGCGAATGAAGAAACGATGATGCCATCAGCTTCTTGTGAGATACTGAGCACTTAGCCATTGGCTCACAGTGTCTTTTTTTGCGAGCAGTTTATTCTAACATTTCAAGAAGAGTATTCATAACATTTCTGAACGATTTGCCTCTCTGTTGCACCTGGCAGAGGGATTGTAAGATTGTCCCGTCTGAGCTGTGACAGCTGATGTTCCCACATCGTTCGCCTAAAAAGTAGAGTAGCGCCAACGTCTGGTATGGAAATAAATGTTCAAACCAGAAATCAGTCGCATATTTTAAGCAAGCTCATGAGGCGAGAAAGAAGGTGGATAATGTTGACTTTTTTTTCTGTTAAGTTTTTTAATTATTTCTAAGTTATTTACTTGTGCCACCAGTAAAATGACAGCAGGTATGTGACCTTACTAAAAAGTATCTGCATGAGATCTGTGTATATCCTCTTTGAGGTGTTTTGTGAGTTTTTCCACACTTTGAGCTGACTAGCAATGACGTGGATGATCTATCTTATAGTTAACATCAAAGCAACATTCTTCATCTCTAACATTGTCTGTACCTGCTGAAGGCAGAGAGTCTAGGTCATTTTTGATGTGGGGGCCATGCAGGGGAATGACTTGGAAAAAGATGGATCGTGTAAATGAGACTTTTAAAAACAAGTAATTTAAAAAACGTCTAGATATTTTAAAGATTACCTTATTAAAATCTAATTTAAAATGTAAAGCAATTTTTGTAAAAGAAAACAGTCATTGATATATATATTTTATCAGCGGTTGTTTACTGTATGGCTGTAATCATGCTTCACAAACCAGTATGCCTTTTTCTTCAAGAGAAAAACTCAAGATGAAACAATTTATAAGTTTTATCAGTGTTTCTTCGGCATTATTGGCCTTTTAGGTTAGCAAAGTTGTCACAACTTGTGGTTTTATGTCTTTTACAGCTTCTACGTGAATTGTTAATAGTTTAAAAAGAGAAATATTGTCACCAGCGTATGTATTTGGTGAGATAATGCTGCATTGGTGATGCATTATGACCAGAAACAGGGTGTTGACGTAGAGTAGGGATTTATTAGGGCCGATATCAATAACAATATTTTTTTCATCAGCCTCAGCCAATGTCGATATAACCTGCTGATATTTGGGAATGATACTGCATTTGAATCTGAAATTAAAATAATAAAGGATATAATGAAAAGTAAATTTGCAACTCTTTTAATATATTTAAAAAAAAAAAACACTGCACTTGTAAACAAAATGAAAAACATTAAATTTGTGATAGATATAATTGATGTATTTTTTTAAAGAAGGCTGTAAATTATGCTGCATGGGGGTATTGGTCAATACACGTCGGCAAAAAATTCATATATCGGCCTAAAATATCGGTCAGCTGATTTTATCAGTCTATCTTTAATGTGGAGCCTCATATACAAGCATGTTGCATTCACTTGCTCTTGGACATCTGAGGTTTATCAAAGGTCAGTTTACAATGAATATATGTCTGATTTGTAACCGTTTAAAAGAGGATGCGGACCTGGGCAGGGGGTGTTTGTTCCCTTTAACAGCTGAAAACTGAATTTTGGTTAGATTACCGTTTGCTGGAAGTTGTAAGCCGAAGTTTCCTTTCATCCGTTAGAGGGAAGACGCCACTCTTTGACTGACTTACGATCTCTGATAAATGCAGCCAACAAATCACCACAGCAACGACTGCTTAGCAACAAAAACGATGCCATCAGAAGCAAAAGAGAAAACAAAGAAAACACAACAAGAAAATGGAGATAACAGAATCATCACTCGCTTCCCGTGTCAGTAAATAATTACGGCGGATTTGTTTTATTGCACAAACTGCCGAGGACGTCAGCCGGGGTGGGGGGTGGGGGGGTCTGGCGTAGGAGATGCTCGTAAAGAGGAGATGAATGGTCAAATCAAACGTGTCAAGTCAGGGATATGAAAGTGGAGGAAGGGGGGATTGGGGGCTGAGCGAGCTGCAGCTCAGAGGGCTCTGTACTGTATTGTCTGTACAAGGGCAGCGGAGTTACTCTTTGTGTTGGCGTCTCTGGAATGTGTCTTCTAACACTGTCAATGTTCCAGCTAATCAGAGCGGCATTGTTGGTCATAATAAGTGAATGGAGTTTAATAGGTGAATGTGTGCCACTTCCCTTCTTATCTCACAGTGACTTTCACTTGCACCGCCTGCAGCAAGTAATCATGAGAAATATGACTCAGAGCCACCGTTTTTAATTAAGGACAGTTTTAAGCATCATGGGGGGAAAGGGAAAGAAAAGGGAGGGGGTTGCATTTGAATATGCTTAAAGACTCTTCTCATCCACACACACACACACACACACACAAGCGTGCAGAGCCGTTTTCTTTGGGTTTTTCTCATTAATCACAGAAGCATGTCTTGATACTAGCATAGAGGAGAGGAAACCAAGCTGGAGCAGCGGAGTGGCATATTTGAACATCTCAGTGCTGATGTGTGCAAAGCAGAATGTGTGTCTGCAGGGGAGGCTTTGAAATTTCATCCTCTCCATCCCTTTTAACTTGGCGGAGGGGATGTGTGTGTCTCGCTCCAGTTGGCCAATGGCTGTTAGGAAGCTCCTGAATATCCCCACAACCGCCACCCCTCTAACCATTCACACAAACACACACTCTCCTCGCTATCTTGCTCTTCTTTCTCCCCCCTCCTCCTCCTCCTCCTCCACTCCACAGACCTGCATTGTGTCAGATAGTTTAATGTGAAATTGCTTTTCTTTCAAATTTCCCCCTGGAAACGCAGGTCGTCGCAAAATGTTACATCTCATAATGGCGTGTTATTGTTGTTCTTTCATACGAGTCCTTGGCTTCTGAGCAGAGGATTTTTCAGCACCGAGCTGAGGTCGCGCTCGGCGATTTCTTTTCTTTTTCTCTTTTTTTTTTTAACTTCCCCTCCACCGCCGCTGCTTTACGGCATCTCGGATTCTGTGTGGACTTCTTCTTCCTCTGCTGCGCCCACGGTAACCTCGTTGAAAAATTTATCACCACCTCGCTCCGTGATTACGCTATGCATTAGCGGGGCTCAAATTTAATTTGTTGGCGGGTCCTCGCGGCGGTGCTGCAGGCCTGGCCTATCAGAGACACTTTGTAAAGGCCCTGGAAGAGCCTCCCGGGGTGATCCTATCAGTCAGACACACTGTCAGCAGACACACTCAGTTAGTCAGCATCGAGTCAGAAATGTGGCCCAGCCAAGCCACACGCCACCGTTGGCTGCTCCGCTGGGCCGCTGCTGTGGGCATCAAGCTCCCCCGCCTGCCAATCAAAGCTCCAGCAAGGATGCTGACCTTTGTTCCCCTGCTGAAATGAATGCTCTTCAACAGGTGATCCGACGACACCCTTGCCACGGCACTCTGAAGTTTAAATATAGCATAGTTTTCCTCCTGTTTTCATTCCCCCCGCTTTACGTTATCCTGTTAAGGAACTGCTGTTTGTCACTAACTCTGCTGGATGTACTGACACCGTTTCATATTTTTAGACTTAATTCAGCACGGTGTCAATCCTCTGACAATCGCCTCAGTAATAATCACCTGTCGTAAAGTGGCTATTACTGTCCTCCACTGCTGTGATTTACATTAATACCTGGTAGTTAATGTCATGTTTCTTTATTGAGAGAATGTGGGACATTAAATTCAACGTGCTGCCTCTGCAGCCATTACTTCCTCTTTTGCTCTTCTTTATTTTTTTATCCCCGTTTCTCACAAACGCCTATCAAAATATCTTGATCTGAGGGCACTCGAGGCTGCTTTTATCACCGCTCGCTGAATGAGAAGGTCAATTTTCAAGGCGTTTTGTGGGGGGGGGGAAATGTTAAAACCGGCTAGTTATGAAGAGAACCGGGAGGGCCTCGTGCTGCCTACAGCTCTAATTGGGATCCATTTTCATTTCATATGGTTTTAAATGTCAAGAACAGAGCAGACGCAAAGTGTTTTGAGTTTGCCCGGGAAGGCCTCGGTCCCCGGCTCGCGCAGGTTGAAAGCATATTGGTTTGTTATGAAAAGAGGACACAGTGTAAGAAGGCACTTTATTCTGTAGCTAAGTTGAAAAAGTTAAAAAAAAAAAAAAAAAAAAGATGATGTACTGCTTTTGACCTCATCCTTGCTCCGCTGGGAACATAATGTCAGAAGTTGCCAGCGCCTTTCTCCATCTGACAGAAACAAATCCTCAGGAAGGACTCATTCTTCCCCCTGTGGAGGATTTACTCTCTCCTGATGCCTGTGCCTCCTCTCACTGTCCAAAGAGGAAGACTCCCGGTTCCCCAAATTTATGAATGGGGATGTTTATATTTTATGTTCTGCTTGGGCAGAAACTAACAGCAGAGTTTCTTTTCCTGTGCTATAAATAGAAACAGAGACTCTGCTTTTGAATTTTGATTATTTTTGCTGTTTTGATTCATTTTAAATCCATTTTCATGATATTTTTTCTGAACAGCAGCAAAGAATACTTAAAAACAGCAAAACCAGAGTGTGAAAAAACATTTTTTTCCCCTACTGTACATTGTTCCAGCACTAGCCTGTTTAAAAGTTTCTCCATAAGTTTTCTACCATGCTGGGTTTCCCTTAGTGTTTTCTATAGCATCCAGAGATGGATGTCAGTGTGGATCTGTTATGCTGGGGAGTTTTGGATAGGCTTTGACAGCCTCTGCATGAACACAATACTCAAGGTTCAAATGCATTTCAAGCATAGCTGTGGTTTTATAGAGGTGTTGTTACCCTGTGAAATCCTACTAAAATTGGTACAAGATGACTGAATCTCAATCAGCTGCTTCTTCCTTTGCTTATTAACTGGAATATGTTGATGTTTATGTGATCCAAGCTTCTCTTTTTGTTCACTCAGTGTTTTGGAAGTCGGCCATGTGACCAGAGAAATAAATATACGTTCAGAGTTTGTCACATCTCACAGGGACCTGTTATTAAGCACTCAGCCAAACATGAGTGATTAAAACAACCAGCAAGTGTGTAATATCGGGTTTGAGAGTCATAACAGAAGGAGCAGTGTTTTCTGCTTCGAGATGCTGGGGGTGTGTCTGCTGAGCACGCTGATTGACAGGTCTCCGATCGGCTTAAATGAGCCGTACTAACGGGGCAAACAGACCCGAGTTGGCTTTAACCAAGCTGCTTAGATGTGAAATCACAAATGCACACTTCAAATGGTAAATGTTTTGGCTCGGTTTCATTCCAGCTGTGAACTGAGTTACTGAAATCGATCAACTTTGTAATTTGCAGTCACTTGTGGGCATGTCTGCTTGATGATAGTCAGCGTGAGCATGCTAGTGACAGAAAGTCAGTCCAGCTGGTGGAAGTTTGAAAAACTTTCACTCCAAATCGATGCAAGAGGCTGCCGAGCATCCACTGACCACAGTTCAGACTTTCACTTTGGTTCTCTGAGTTTCTCCTCTCAGTATTAATAAACAACGTGCCACTGTGTGAAAATCTGATTCTCTGATGTAGCTTTTCTAACATCTCCAAACTGGCCTCCTGAGATCGTGTTTCTGTGATAAAGATAGCACAGTTAGCTAACTAGCTGTGAGATACACAAGCTAGTTAGCCTGTTTGGCTAGTCAAAGGTTAAGGAATTGCGCAGCTGTATTTTTAATATTGAAGATAAGCTTTTTTTTTGCCTTTAATGTGTTTTTACATTAATGAGCAGAGTTGTAGTAGAAGCTTTCCTGACATGCTAGCTAATGCTAAAAGCTGCTCAGAAAGCAGTTCACCAAAGGAGGGAATTTCCCACCATCTCAGACATAAAAGCCATTCACAGATCCAAACATTAAAACTTTCAGTAATATTATGGATATTAATGCTGTGTCACGTCTGCTACTGTTTTTAATGGTTTTAATTGTTCCCTTGTACAGTGTCCTTGGGGGTTTTCAAAGGCACTTTTAAATGAAATGTATTATTGATTTTATTTTATTTTTTCTGAACTGTAAAGCATCTTCTAGCAACAAGATCAGACAGTTAGAATATCCACAGTGTAGCTTTGGCATCTTCCACCATTAAACTTTATGCATTTGACTTGTTTTAGATGGTAAAAATGTGCTAATCTAGTGGTAATTTTTTGATTAGCTGTTAGCTTTGCCTCCACTAGATGAAAAAACACACATAAAACATCACTTTAAACTCCTACTTTACTGGATAATATGTCAGGATTTAGACAAGATTCAGATCAGGGAAAATAACAGTCACAATTCAGAAAATCAGTTTAGTTTTCTTTTTACATATTTTAGTCTAAAATGCAACAAATGTCAACATAGATCTCTGTGTTAGCTCAGTTTAGACAAAAAAATGGTTACGATTATTGAGTTTGATTTTTTTTTTTTTTTTCTTTTGATACACATTTACTTTTAATAATTATTTAATGATATGTACTTTATTAAAGGTTGAATATGGAGTACGGACAGAACAGCGACATTATATGTGTAGGTTGTCGTTGCAACAGCAGAAAAACAACTGAAACACCTTGGGATGCCAGGCTCACTACCAATACGGCAAGTGACCAGCAGCCTGCAGCATGTTCAACAAGTTATGCAGATGAGTTTATAACTGACAGCTAACGTTAGCCACGTTAGCAAATGAGCTAGCTTACCAATCCAGGAGCAAAGTTGCCTTTTCTGTGTTTTGATACCATGGAAAACGTTAATGTGGGTTGTTCAATTTAGTCTTCACCTAAATTTACTCCAGTTTTTGCTCTTCTCATGTCACTCCTCTTCTGAGATGGATAACAACATCTC
This sequence comes from Atherinomorus stipes, assembly GCA_023101725.1. Classification (NCBI taxonomy): domain Eukaryota; kingdom Metazoa; phylum Chordata; class Actinopteri; order Atheriniformes; family Atherinidae; genus Atherinomorus; species Atherinomorus stipes. Next base: position 661,409 of record JALJCO010005225.1, on the reverse strand, counting down.
TGGGGCTCTGAAACAGCTGCTTGACTTGCCGTCTCCACTGTTTCCCCCTGTGCCAGCATAACTGTGCCCAACATACTATTGCCACACAGAGATCATATTTGGCAACCTGCAATGGCGGCGTGTATTGGCTTGTACTTGTAAATATAAAGCCATTGTCAAACCAGTTAATTTATTTTATATTTATTTTCAGGCTAAATATGATTTTTTTTTTTTTTTTAGGAAATATACTTTCATTTTGCAACCCTTGAAATGACTCATGGAGGTATTTTTTTTTTTTATTATATAGCTTTTAATCAAAATGTTTCATATTTAACCTTCAAATCCCAGTTGGAGTGCCAATTAGGAAATTCGTTCACTGCATTTAACCCATCTCTGGTTGAACCTGAGGGCAGTGGGAAGCCAATTGCAGTGCCTGGGGAGCAGTTTGAGGGGGTTAAGTAACTTCCTCAGGGGCTAAGGGCTGTTCACCTGAGTGCTGTGTCGGGGACTTGAGCCCAGGTCTGCCATGCCAAAGCCCATGACATCATCACTAGGCTAGCCTCTACCTCAAAACCCTCTAGCATCATCTAGAGTGCCGAGTCTGGTCTGACTGGTTGATTAATCAGAGATGGTGCATATGGAGCTGCTGTTCATCAACTGTTTAAGGTATGCCTAACCAGCCAATGAGTCATTATGCAAATGAGTTACATAGTGATGTCATTAAAGGCTGGATATGGAATACGGACAGAACAGCGACTTCATGTGTCTTGGTTGGAGTTGCAACGGCAGATAAATAACTCCAACCGTTGGGTTGTCAGGCTCACTGCTGTTACGTCAGTGACCAGCAGACCGCACCAAGTACTGCAGAGGAGTTTTATAACTGCGCTAACGTTAGCCATGCGAGCAAACAAGCTAGCTTGCCGATCGAGGAGAAAAATCGCCATATCCACATTTTGATGCTGTGGAAAAGGTTATGTTTGTTTATCTAGTGAAGGCTTCACCTAAATTCACTCCAGTCTTTGCTGTCTCCCAGTGCCAGCCGGGCTGTGCCAAGCATACTAATGCCACATAGAGACCATATTTGGCAACTGCAATGGCGGCCTGTACTGGCTTGTGATGTAAACATAATGCCATTGTAAAACGAGTTCAAGTTTATTTTATTTTTAATTTTCAGGCAAAATGTAATTTTTTAGGAAATGATATACTTTCATTCTGCAACCCTCCAAATGCCTCATAGAGGTATTGTTTTTTAAAAAAAAATAATTTTAATAAAAATGTTTCATATTCAACCTTTAAATAAAGACAGAAAAGCCTGGACTAGGCATGAGAATCCCCCCTGGGAGGTTTATTTTATAAAAAAACAAAATCCCCTAAGGAGAGGATGTGTATATTTCTATATATATATATATATATATATAATAAAAACAAAGAATGACCCCTTTGTTTCAGATCAGAAAAAATGCATTTTTGTCATCCTGGAGGTCAGCTATAAAGTGCAATTCACCGTTTAATTTAGCCCTTGGATATCCAAGTAGCTGAAATGGTAGCTTTCTCTATTTTGGACTCTCTTGTTCTCTCGCTTCCCTCAAAGGTCGGAAGTGTCAAATGGTTTGCAACTGGTGAACCGCTCGGATTCATGTCAAGAGTTGACCTCGATGTGAAAGCAAAGCGAGGCAAGCAAATCCACTGACAGCAGCATTTCCTAATGAAAATGAATTTAATGTATTCAAAAATGTAACTGCTGTGCAGCGTGGTGTGAATGAGCCCTCAGCCCAGAACGCTGCTCTGTCTGCATGCTCGCTATATATGACTTTGAATAGCTGTTAGGACAATACATTAATGAAATTCCCCGGAGGCCTCGACTTTGCATCTGAGGTTCAAATGCAATTTTTCTTCCTGTGACAACGTATAATCCCTTGTCCAAGCAGGCTTGTATTTCTACCTTAAACATCCCTTTCATTCCTTCATTTAATAAATGACACCCAGAGGACAAAACGGGGACAAGTCCCCGCTGACACCTGTGAAATATAGACTGATAATGCTCCTGCCACTTGCTTAATGCCGCTCCCCTCCACCTCCTTGGGTCTGACAGGCCGGCCTGATGCATGTATCATAATGAGCGTATCTCTACGCTGTCAGTTAGGAGCACCTTAAGCATGTGACTGAACTTCTTTGACTCCAGAGGAAAGAAAAAAAAGAGGAAGAGATGAGGGATCTCTCCCGCCTCATGGGAGGGAACACCATTTCCCCCTCGAGTGCATCCTCCTCAATGCTGGCCATTTCTGCTTGATGATTACAAGCAGAGCAGCCATTACTTCTTCATTTTGTGTGTCTGTGAAGCAAATATGCGCTGATGGTCTCAGGGGTGGTGTGACAGAGAAGAGCAAAGCAAACCAGCTCCTGCAAGCCCCCACCGCCACCCCCCTCCGCCCACCCCTTCTTGCAGAAAAACTCAACCATTCATTGTTTGCATGGCTCACTTTGAATGATTTAATTACTTGCTTTAGACTTGAGCAATTATAGCTGAGCAGCACATATGTTAATTATATCTGACCTCACATTTTTGCTGCTCTGTTAATTGTTCGCTCAGATGACATTCTGAGATGACTGTCATTGCTGCTTGCGTATCGGGCAATTGAACAAAAAATAGACATGGAGGGTTGCTGTGTGACAGATTTTGGTCGATGGAAAAGTTTAAGCTCGGGCGCCCGGTTCCAGATGGAGGGGCGGTCGCAGAACATCGGCGTTTTACGATCTCTTCCTAACACAACAAATTAAACGAGTGAAGCTGAAGATGATGCTCTTTTTATTTATTTATTTTTTTCAAGATGTAATACTCATTTCCTTTTTGCTCATGAGATAATGCATTTTTGTTTTTCTCTCGCCATTATTGGCCAGGAAACATCGAAACCCACTTAGGTCCCAGATCAGAGCCCATACAGCTTGCTCTAATGCACATTTGCCTCTGGATGTCAAAGCTCCAAAATCCATTACACTAATACGCATGCATCATGTTAAATGACACATGTATTGCAAATTTTGAAAACATGGTTTTATCAAACAGCTTATTATCACCTTTAATGGGGACGGGTTTTCGCTTTAGCCAGTGCTGCAGTGTGTGGTTTAATTCTGCTGCTGGTGAGGAGGTAGAGCAGAAGTTAAGGCAGCGTGGAAGGCAGACACACACAGCGAGCTCTTCAAATTCATTTTGTCTTGCGGTATGATTGCAGCGGCGTGACTCCGGCTTTATGAAGCAATGGCAGGAAAAATGAAAAATACATGTGCTGCTCAACACGATTGTATTTGTTAATGTTGCAGTGTGTCTCTGCTTGCTGTTACTAATGGACTGTGCTTTTGTTTGTCACCTTAAGTGAGCAGCGACATTTCTTGTTTCACTTCAGTACACCAGAGATGAATTTGGGGAAAATGGGATGAGTCTGTGTTGTTGTATTTATGGAGGAAAAGGTTGTTTTTCGCTGCGTTAAGACTTCATATACATTCAGAATCACTATGACAAAAAAACAGCAACCTGTGTGGTAAATGTCTTCATTCCAAAAGCTCTGCATACTAAGAATGTCCCTTTACTTAATAACATTACCATCTAACACTATTGTTGTATGGTCAGGAGTATGTTGTGTTGATTTTTGTCCAAGCTGGTTAATATGACTCTTTTGGGCCTTTTCCATTGCATCTGCACAGGGCACAGTACAGCACAGTACAGCACCACACGCTAAAGACGACCAGGATGGTTTTTGTTTCCACACAGGAGAAGTAGTATTCTACTACCTGGATGTGGGTGGAGTAGGCGTGGTCGACCACGTGGTGGTCAGTTAAGTAAAAACAACAGTGGAGCATTGGATGATATCAAAGTGTTACTGCTGTTGTTGTTTTCTCTGTGGCTTGTAGTCACTGAAAACAGAGCTAGACATTTTTCGAAGAGACGGGTGAAACACGTATGACAACTTCCTTTGACCAATCAGTGGAGAGCCATCAAGTACGTCACGTTTTGTGTAGGTTGAGCACGGTTAGAGCTAGCTCTGAAACAGGTGCAGAAAATCGTAACGGCTCGTAACGGGTTTTCCCAGAGGGAACACAAATGAAGCGTGCCGTGTGGAAGGGTTATGAAAATGTGCAGTGGAAAAGGCCCATTACAGCATGCATTGGCCGTGCAACGTGATAATTGTTGTCAAACATTTTTGCAAGAAGATGTATTTAAATGCAGCAATGCAGGAGGACAACTGGCCTCATGCAGCTGCACATCAGCTCCATGTGCATGTGAAAGTGAAGCTTCTGGGCTGTGCTTTCTGGTAAATTAGGGGTCTAAATAAACTTTTTGATCAGCAGCTAATGCAGCAGGTAGATTCCTAAAGTTACCAGCCAATCAGAATTTCCACAAAGGATAGAATGATACATCGGCCTGACGATATTTTAGGCCAATATTCGAGTTTTTTACTGGTATCAGCCGATGCGCTGGGTGTCAGCCAGTACCCCCCCCCAACACAGGCAGCAGTTTTTAGTATATATTAGGGATGAACAATATTGGAATTTTGGCCGATATCTGATATGCCAGTATTTTAAAACTCATGTAGCCGATAACCGATATCAATATTAAAGATGAAAAAAGTAAGCAGTCATTGCAAATAGCAGTTTTGTTATCCGTTTCCAACACTTTGAAAAATAAGAGAGGCAAAAAATATTGATACACTGAAATATCGCGATACATTTTCATATGCCAATATCAAATTGATATTTAGAAACGTGGTATCGATCTATTATATTTACAAAATCTTGCGCAATATCATCGTTCTGTTACAAAATATCATATTTTTTTGTGAATTCTCGTGAGATTTCATAGCAGAATGATAAAATATCGCGAAATTTTGTTCGTAAAATAGATCCATACTGTGTTTTTAAATGTCTATATATGAACATATGAAAATATCACACAAATTTTGTGAATTCTCGCGAGATTTTCTAGCAAAACGATGAAATATCGCAAGATTTCATCTGTGAAATAGATTGATATTGCATTTTTAAAGGTCAATATGATACCTGCGTTTGAAAATATTGCGATATTTCAGTGTATTAATATTTTTTTCCAACCCCTGGTCTTTAGAAGTTTTAAAGTCTGTAAAAAATAAGTTTTTGAAGAAGAAGAAGGGCTTTTTGTCTTTTTAGACTTTAGAAACAGCGGGCTGATCGGTTAAATATTGGTGGGGCGGCCGATGTCCAATACTCAGTTTTAAGACTGATATAGGCATCCCTAATATATATTACATGTTTGTTTCTTTTTGATATTGTTTAGTGCAGTTTCCCTTCTTTATACATATTTTGTTTGAAGTGCTTTGTTCCTTTTTTTTTTTTTTATCTTAAAACAGTTTTAAAATTAGTTTTCATTGTACAGCAGCAAACAAACAGCGGCAGTGTGAATGCAAACCATGGTTGGCAGTTTGGAGGGTGTGAATTTAGAGCCTCCCGGACCAGTATGAGGACAGCAGAGTAGTAGTTTGGTCTTTCTGGCCCAAATGAAGGCAAAGCTCTGATGTCATAGTTGGCTTTCTCAGTCTCACTTGCTTTTTTCCATATGATAACAGAGTGCTGGATAAAGTCTTATCCTGATTGGCTGTTTTCCAGCCTTTTGTTGGCAAACCATGCAAAGCACCTTACAAAGCACTGCTCTTAGACTATATGCTCTTATTGGATTTAAGTAAGCTATATATGGTGCTATATATGGGAAAGGTGAAATTACTGTCATTGGTCATTCTTGTGCATTAAAATTCAAATTGACTTAGTAGCTTAAAAAAAGCCAAAGTAATAGAATCTTACCTGCAGAGCAGTCACATAGAACTTATAAAAGCAGTTACAATAGCTGCTGTGTTGCACAGAAATTAGGAAAAAGTAGAATTGAGGTCATTAATCAAGTCTGGCTTATATGTTCATCATAATTCATCCAGAAAGGGGATGAAGACCTGGAGGTCTGGGACCAGAGTTATAGTTTCAGATTCAGGAGCTAAAACTGATCCTTTTAGACGGAAGCTAAGAGGCACTCCTGCAGTAAATGTACAGTTTAATCATTTTCCTAATTAAAGCATACAAGTTTATTGTAATAGATCCAAAAAATGAAATTCTGAACTATAAATAAGTACAGTATGGGCTCCCTAAGTAGTCAGAGCTCCGTTTTACAGAAGGAAAAGTGAATCTTGGAAGGCAGAAACTAGATGGCTGCCAACTGTTACAGTTAATGAGCGATGGAACCAGAGCCATCTAGTGCCAATTTCACTAACATTTCATAAGAGAACCACGCCTCTGAAAATGCCACAGCTACGCTTAAAAAATGCATTTGAACTTGGGAGTATTGTGTCCATGCAGAAGCTGTCAAAACCCATCCAAAGCTCCCCGGCAGAACAGATGCAGACTGACACTCTTCTCCTGATGCTAAAGAATACACTATGGGAAACACAGCATGATGGAAAAACTTGGAGGAAAAAAACTTCCATTCGGGCTATTTTTCCATTTTCTTAATTCTTCCTAGGTGTGAAACGTATTCAAATTGCTTCACTCACTTTAATAGACACCAAGTGTGCCCTGAGCAGCGCTGTTCTTTTCAGGCCTTGCCTCTTACGGATCAGACAACCAGCCTGTGAGACATTATTTGCTTCGTGGAGAAGAGCTATCGCAAACACTGTTGCAAACTGCATGAGGTTTGTGGTTGAATTATAACTGTCATTCCAATTAGCAGCATTTGACAGTAAATAACATCACATCCCTGTTGGTAAGTTCCAGCGTTTGTCTGCTTCTCTTTGTTGATTCACTTAGTTTTTGGCAGATGCTGTCTTCCTTTTGCAAACTTCTTCCTCTTGAGATCTTAAATCATTTAGCAGTTTGCTCAACTGATGCACATGTAACGCGGTTTGAAAAGGCTTATAATTGCAGATCGCACGACCTCCTTTTTCTTATTTGTCTTCGGTGATTACGTTGGTCCAAAGAGCTCGTCTCCGTCAGGTGGTGCTTCACGTTTTCTGCTGTACATTTCATGTTGGCGTGTGTGTGTGTGGCTCATCTGTTTTGGTGGAGATTGAGTTGATGGCAGCACACATTCATTAAGAGGCTCAGGCTTCTCCCCCACCAGGATTCACAGACAGCTGTCAGTTTGGTGTGGCTGTCCTGCACTGATTGAGCATCAACATTCCCTCGTCTTGCACATTCATTTGCACATCCACTTACTTTGACATTTACATGCCCATCAACACATAGGACTGATGCAGTGTGAGGACTGTCTGACTGTCAGGACACATTACGCAGCTCCAGCCCCTCGTTCTGCATGTTTCTACATGTGCAAATGGATGCTGAGGCCTATCTGTGCAGGAGTGTGTAGTCATACCTGGATTAAGGGATGATTTTTCATTCATTTTTCTTTTATCTTTTATGTCCATGTTACATTTTGGAGTCTTTTTACCTTTCTGGAAGTAGAAATATATGGATCTTCAGTTTTCTTCTTCCTCTACCAGCTAAGCTTAGCTGATTCGTCTGCTTTCTGCTAAACAGATAGGCTGTTGCATTGAGTTTATCAGAGTCTGTGTAAAGAAAACAGTTGCCTGTCACTGCTGGAAATGAGGCTGATAAAAGACTTACCTATGGAGAGAGTGTGGTGTGGACCTATAGAGTTTATATAACATGAGGAGGGAGACACTGTGAAGTCAAACATTGATATGCTAGCAACTACTGCTTTTTCTGCAAAGGATCTGGCATAAAAGAGGAAATTGTCAAAATAAAAACTAAACATTTGTACAAGCTGTGGAGAACAAAACTTGTTGCTGTAACAGTTGGGTCCTTTTAGTAGTGAGCCCCCTAGTGGAAATGGAAAGAGCTGCATGGTTAAAATCCTGCACAACTTGTTTTCATGCCATGTCCTAGTGATGGGAAGTTCAGGTCTTTTCAATGATTCTGCTCTTTTGGCTCCCAAACATCCTGTACAAAACAGATAGGGAAACAAGAGTGTTCAGTGAGAGGCTTCTTCAGCTTCACTGCAAGACAGAAAGTATAGAAGATAATCAGGAACACCCCCTGGAACAGGGGTGCCCAAGTTCGGTCTTCAAGAGCTACTATCCTGCAATTTTTAGAACATGCCCTCTCCAGCACACCTGAATAATATGGCTAACTCTCTCACGCACACGTCATTCAGTTCTGCAGCGGCCTTATAACGAGCTATTCATTTGCTTCAGGTGTGTTAGGGAAGGGATGTAACCAAAATGTGCAGGATAGTAGCTCTCGAGGACTGCACTTGGGCACCCCTGCTCCAGAACATTCAATGCTAATTTCATATTGATAATTATCTTTTTTTTTTAATGGAATAACGATCTACTACAACATTGCAATTTCCTTTTGAAATAAAATACATTTTATTTCATTTAGTGTTCGCCTGATATACTGTAACTTCTGTTTGTTCTGTTTGTATGTTGGTTGGTTAGCTATATTGTTTTTGGTGTTTTCATAAAAGCTTTACTTCATATATGTTTTCTTTAAATAGAGTTCAGTTGCCCACCAAAATAAAGTCGTCTTTTCTAAAGATTCAGTTCATCCAGATGGTTGTTGACTCTTCTTCATGACTAAGAATCGCCTCTCATAGTCGTCTCGTTCGTGAATGAGACATCACTGAACTACGCGGGAATAAGTAGGTGGCGCCACTAAAGTCTTAACCAGTAGTACTGTACGTTACGTCCACATGCAGCCTGAAAATGCTCGTTTTTTTTAAACTGGGTCCCAGTGAATCTGACAACTGCATTTCATTTGCGTGTTTATAACCCATGCGGATATCTCCGGAGCAGATGAAGCCATAGCAACACCACCGGAGCCGCTGCAACAGTGGAGGAGTGCAGTGTAGAATGACTTCCACTGCTAAATCTTTTAACGTCTCCTGTTTATCTCGATTCTTCACCATCTTCTTCTTCTTCTGTTTGTTTCTGAGCATGCTCCGTGTCTCATTCTGGTTTTGGGTTGTGGCAGTGTTACAGCACCACTTACAAGGTTGCTATGTACAGTAAACTCAAATGCTTCAGCAGTTTCCGAGTGGACGCACACATTTCTGGAAACAGTTCCATCTTATCTATTACCTAAATCGTACAACTCTAAGATGGGATTTTCCATCTGTGTGCACAGTCGGGAGATGTGTGCTTATACTGGATCATCTGTGTCTTTTCTCATGGCTTTGCAGTGATGAGCACTTGATCCCACTCACGTTGCAGTGATGCTTTCTGCCGCTGGAAGTGAAGTAGAAGCAGAAGAAGAAGTTGTCTGTAAAAACTGAGATGTTGGGCTGAGAGAGGCTGAGATCCTGCAGGGTTTGCATCAGTAGTCGGCGAGTTCATCGCTGGAAGTTTACGGTTTTCCATCACTTGTTAGATATCAGGCTGAAATCACAAAATGAAGATTTTTCTGGAGGCTCGAGATGTTTGGGATGTTTTTGCTTGAACTTATGAGATGCTTCTTGTATTTTGCAGCCCGGACATCTTTTGCAGAGTAATAAACAATAGTAGAAAAACTTTCGGGTGAATTTAGTTTTTCAGAGATTAAATTCCTTCTTTTTTCACCTCAGCCTTCCTGTTCATCACCACTGAAAGGAGTTTATCCTTGTTATTATAATTCATTGGTATTCAGACACGCTGGCCCGTCTGTTAAAGAACGTGGATCGGGGTGTCACCTCTCAGTTAAGGCAGTGCTGCCATCCTCCAGGCTCGGTGTGCTTGGACAGCTGGCCTCAGAGTTAGCGAGTGTGACTGTGGAGGAATGGATGCTAAATAACAGAGCCTACAGCTCTGCCCCTCCTGCCTGGCTGGCTAGCTGGCTGTGCTAGCAGGCGTGACGCGACAGGACTGAGGCCAGAGCCAGCTACAATCCATTACTTTTACCTGTGGAGGAGGAGAGGGAGAGATTGAGTTAAGGGCCAGAGCACCTTTCTGCACTCCCCCCTGCATGCTAATTCCTCCGGCGCTTCGAAAGGGATCAAAATCTGCTGGCTGCGAAATGTAGCTTCTCAACAGACTAAGGGATGGAAAAATCCTCCCTCCTCCTTGATGCTTTTCTTGCACACATATGCATAATAACACACAGCTGCACGCTGAGTGTTTCTAGAGTGTTACAGTACATCAGCTGGCGCTACACCTGCAGTTTTAGGTGCACATGCTCCAAAAGTCTCTCTTTTGAAGAATAAATTCTCGCTAATTAATTGCAATTCAGGGAAAAGGGGATGATATAAACCCTGCTGTCACATTCCCCCTCTCCTGGATTTATCGCTCGCCCAGTGATGTCACGACACGCACATCCAACCCCAACACAAATCACCGCCATCGCCTAAATTTTTCCCATGCACGCCAGGCAGCCTGCGATGAGCATTTGTGCAGAGAGCATGAAGCAGAGGGTGATTTTTGAGGCGCTGCTTAAAGCTATCACTATCGGAGTGGAAAGTACACATGACAACTGGTTTGCAGGTTCCAAATGAGAAACCATCACAAAACCGTGTGGGTGGGAGGGGAAGGGGGGGTAGCAAGAGAGATGGGGAGAAAGAAGGAAGGAAAAAAAAAAAAGAAAACAGGGTAGATTGGCACCCTGTGACAGTGATAAATTTCACCAATCGTCCAGTGTGAAGATCTGTCTAATCTTTGCGGTGGCTCACAGCGGGGTAGGACCCCATCACTCTCCCATTATTTGACAACAAAACATCCGCGGAGAGCAGTGAGCCAGGTTCAGTTAGCTACAATACACTCCCTGCATACACAAATCCCCAGCGAAGGGGATTATAAAGTGGCTCAGTAGCCGGCCGTTAAAGGGGCAGGCCATTAAAATGCAGCCGCAGCCACCTATCCACACTCTCACTGCTGGAGTGGTTTAAAGAGAACAAAACAAAGCCGTCTGTCAATAGCCTTTAATTTTCAACAGAAAGCAAGTAAAATTCAATGCTTATAATGGCCTTCATTTTCCTCCAGACCCTTGAAATTGATTCGATGGCTTAATTTGGGGGGCTGGCAGGTGGGATGCGGTATACGGCCGCACGCGCCTCACCCCCAGATGACACGATAAACAGCAGTTTAGCAACAAAACGTTTCTTTCTGAGGTCCATATGCATCTATCACAGCCATGTGGCGCTCCGTTGGCAGCTACAAGCTCGCCGTTTACACCCAAAATGTTATTTTGATTTCCCTGACACGGAGATAATGTTTCATAACACACAGTCAGTCACGAATTAGCCCATCTGTCTGTTTGAGCTTCCCGGTGCTTATGGAGTCTGCGTGTGTTTGTGTTTGTTTATGTGTGTGTTTGACCACATTGCCCCCCCCCCCCCCCCCCCTCTAGGATTCACTGACGGCTGTCAGCTCATTGAGTGACTCCTCCACAGATTGTATTTGAGCCAAAAATCCTGATCCCTCGTCTCGCTGCTACTGTGGCGCTTTGCTTTCTCGCTCCTCCTGGCTCGTCGACATGCATATGTTGACACACATGTACAGTACAGACAAGCACTCCCACACACCCGGGGGAGGGGAGGGCAGGGGAGGGGAGGGGGGGGTTGTATTACAGCTCGTGGCGTTCAGCAGGACACTCAGGTGACTGTGTGGGAATGAAACCGTGCGTGTTTACATTCTGTGTTTTAACATATTGTGAAGCTGCAGTGCTGGATGCTGTCGGGTGATGCTAGCATGTGCAAGTCTGCATATCAATAACCCCAGAGAAGCGTGTTTAACTTGCCGCAGTGGCTTCTGCCTCTTCATGTAATCCCAGACCGACTCCATGATGTTGAGATCAGGGCTCTGTGGGGGCCCGGCCATCTGTTGCAGGACTCCTTGTTCTTCTTGTGACTGGAGATGGTTTCTTTATGACTTATTGTCATGCAGAAGGAATGTGGAGCTGATCTGTGATAGATGGATGATGTTAATGGTGGGAGCCAGGAAAGGCAAACAAGTCTAATTTAAATTGTTTTTAAATAGAAAAAAAAACTGCTTTCACAGAGATGAATGAATCCAATCATTTGTTTTGAACTAATTGTATTATATTTTCATTAGTATTTGTTTTTGTAGTATTCACTTCAACCACAAGGGGCTGAATGCACCACTGCTCCAGTTCTATCAAAGACCAGAAACTGAAGGAATTTCTGTTTTTCTTCATTAAGTCTGACTTTAATTTAATCTTTAGTCTGTATTTTGGTTGGAAATACATTATAGTGACTGTTGTAAAAGACTGTTGAAGGTACTGAGCTGATTTGTGCTGTTGCTTTTTAACTAAAATGGTTCATATGACTTTAAAGCTGTGCTTCATTTATATTATTTATTATTATTTCTTAGCAGCAATTCAACTCAAAAATGTAAAAAGACAAAATACATCAGTTATTTTTAATCAATTTTAGTAACCCTGTTTTTTTTTGTCTTTTGTTTCTTTTTTATTAAGAACAAGGAATAGTAGTGAATATTTAATGTTGTTTAGGCTAAAATGAATACGACTGATTTTCTTCTTTAATCAAGTAAAGAGAAGGGTGTTTTACAAAGACCAAGGAGCAAATGGTTTTTTTATCTCATTTTTCTGTCTTAAATTATTTTTCACTCAAATTCAAATAAGAATTCTTTATAATTAAATTGAATTAGATTAAATTAAAGAAAATATTTTCATTTCACCTTGCTTAAAAACATAAAAATTAAGAATTTGATTGAAACATAAGCATTAAATTGAGGATGAAATTAACTGGTTATACAAAAATAAACTTTTCTAAACTTCTCGTAGTTGCACATTTGCAACAGAAACTAGCAGGTTTTTTTGCATTTCCCTTCAACCAGACGTCTCCAGTATTCTGCTGCTTTTAAATGACGTACCAGTGAGTTCTGCATCCTGGTTTTCCTGGTGAACTGCTGCCACTTCTGGATATTACTCTGAGAGTTCACAGCTCTGCAGCAGAGCAAGAATAATAACTTACTGCTCCTTTTTTTTCCTTTTCAGTATCAACTCGTGGCTCTGCTCCTCTTTGCTTTGTAGTGGGATTTAAATGTTCTCCAATTAAATATTTTCTCCAAAGTAAACGCACCTACTCCAGTCTTATTATGGCCTAGTTCTTCTCTACCACTCTTCTTTCTGCTCCACGCTCATTTGAAGCCGTCGTCAGAGATTTTTTTTTTCTGCTGTGCATCATTCTGCAGCACCGTGGCTGCTGTTTTGTGAACAAAGCTCAAACCTACTTGTTCATCCCTCCGTCTCATCAGACTCCTTCTCTCCATCCTCCCATCAAAGAACAGACAGAAAGCCTCTGTGCCTGAAGACTCGCGTTGCTGAACAATTTTGATCAGGGTATAAATTTTTAAATTTGAGTCCAACAGGAAAAATGAGTTCAGTCCTGAATAAGGAATCAAAGCTTTTTTTTCTAACATTTTTCATATCCTCCTCCTTGTCAAACACTTCTTTCATTGTCTTTTTTCCCCCCCTCTTGTGCCCTCTCCCTACACCTCACCCGTCGCCCCCACACACACACTGTTTCCAGAACAAGTACAAAGAGACGACGATGCCCAGATTGAGAACCGCTGCGATTTACATGACTGATTACAGTGTAATTTCACACTTATTTGCATGGATCTCCTCAACATCCTCGCCAAGCTTAATGGATTGTTAGAGCTCCGCAGCCCAGGCCCATGTAAATGAGGCTGCGCGAGATGGAGTGAAAGATGGAGGGAAAGGAAGGCAGAAAATAGACAGAGCGGCTGACAAAGTTCAAGTTAAAGTTCAAGGTCCTTCATCTTCGTGGCCATTTATCACACGCAACACTCAGCGGACTTTAAAGAGACAGAAACAAAAAAAGAAAAGAGACGCACACATGGAAAAAAAAGGAAAAAAAATCCAATTACATCCAACTAATCAGCAACCAGTCACAAAACCAAATGAAACAGAGCGCTGAAAGGACGTGGCTGTGTACCAAACCTTCTAATCAGCCTGAGAAAAAGACAGGCCGATGCTTTATTAAGCTCAGGAGAGTCTGCTCAATAACATAGCTCCACGCTGCTCTTCAGGGTCAGTTTACTTCATTAATACACACTAACAGATTGTTCACCCACCTTCAGCTGTGAGCTAACACCTAGATAGTGAGGAAGCTTTTACTAGACATGGAGATTTACTTTATGCATTACTAAATTTAAATATTTACGCCCACTGACGCTCTCCTCACACAGCAAACCCACTCACAACAGAAGCCTGCTGAATATTGCATGTTTAGAGCAGAGAGTATGGAAGCCACAGTGCCATTTAATTGAGTTATCTGACACTTGCTTTTAAATTATTACTTAACAGTAACCTTAATTAACCAACATCAGGAAGAAGGTTTAACTACATCTGCTTCTTCTGCTGAGGAAGCAGAATATAATGAAGCTGCAATTACATAGGTTTACCAATACAATGTAAAGCTCTTCACACACTTGAGTTGTGTAACCTCAATAATTTCTTTTAATCACTTAAGGCAACACAGTTGCTTTGATTCATTAATGCTTATTTAATCTTAATCAAGACTTCGTTTCTCCATGTAACTGTGAGCCGTTACGCTGCCTGATATCAGCTGTTTGCAACAGTCATAGGATCAAACAGCATTTTGATGTGATGCAACACTTGACATGCTGTCGAGTAGGGCTGGGCGATATACCAGTATGATATAGCGATATATTTACATAAGAGAGAGATATTTGCATGTGATGTTATATTGCGGTATTAGTTGTGCACGTTTTTGTTGCATTTTTTCATAACGACCCCGCTGCACCTCGACTGCCAACAAAGGTGTCCCCTGATTATTTAAACAGTCGGTCTGGGAGACAATCTTCCCCAAGACTTCTACAAAGAAATCATAAATGACCAGCCAACTATCTTAAATTATTTTGATTTAACAAACATTTCTAACCAGTGTTTTGTCAATTCCATCACTATAGTGGAGCGATACCTTTAAGCTAAACTTGTTGCAGTACTTAAAAAAAACAGGTTTCATATGAAATGAAACATTCAGACAAATTAGGTTTAAAATGCCAGTATATGTCATCTAAAACAAATATATTGTGTTGTGATATTTGGTCGATATCGCCCAGCGCTACTGTCCAGTGTCTTGCACACTGCTGATTCAATGAGGTCGTCATGGTTGTATAAAACGTACCAAGAAAGGATGGACTTACTGGTACATACACTACTCACAAAAAGTTGGATATTTAGCTTTTTATATGATTTCAAAATGAACCTAAATTCTACTCTAACCTGTCCAGGTAAACTCAATTCAATGCACATGTACATTGTTCAATGGTTAAATATATTTTTTGCACATCATGCTGTTCTTTAGAAAGAAGAATAACCAGAAAAATACAAAAGTGT
This sequence comes from Atherinomorus stipes, assembly GCA_023101725.1. NCBI lineage: Eukaryota > Metazoa > Chordata > Actinopteri > Atheriniformes > Atherinidae > Atherinomorus > Atherinomorus stipes. Next base: position 646,064 of record JALJCO010005225.1, on the reverse strand, counting down.
CTAAACTGTGAGCTGACCTCTAAATGTTCTGGTTTACTGACACCTTGTTTCTAAATATCCTCTTCATCATCCTGTCCACATTTAGACGTCATCAGACCAAGACGACTCTGAACACATGACAAGTTATTGAGACATTGTCATTTATATCTTGAAGGGTACCCACCATTGTTGTTTTCTTTCATTAAATTGTTTGAGATGGAGGAATTACCATATCATAATTCTAGTTAAATCCCCAACATTCATCATATAATATCTATGAGGTGTGAACTTTTCCTTAAATTATAACTGAAAGTTTAATATCCCTAACTTTTTGTGAGTAGTGTATCTGCTCGCAGGTTGAAGGAACAGGACGCAAGATTTGCAGACAAACTGAGCTCTAAAAGAGTGACCAAAAAATTTAAAGCAACACCATTGTGGATATTTTCATTGCAGGAATTCTATAAAAGGACATTGTTTATTGATGCACATCAGCTCCCAATGTTGCTGGTGTAATCCTAAAACAAATATTACATTATGAAAGTGATGACCATGTGCCACCCTTTTTTTTAAACAGATGCAGAATACATGTGCAGCATCACAAGCTGCATTAGGCTCATAATGGGATGTTCTTTAAAGCAACACTACATGACTTTCTGACTTTAAAACTCTGAGTTTTTTTCTTGTTTTGACGGTACACTGACATTTCTTATGCACATTCCTGCAGCTGTGGTTGCCCTGTAGCATCCAGAGCCAGAGAAATGACTTTTCACATTTCGTTTTCCAGCCTGGAGCTTGATATCATGGCTGTGTTGTGCTTTACGGCACCACCTCACACCTCACCTGCTACTAGATATCGACACACTGGCCATTTTCAGTGTGCACTGTGGCTAATTTAGAAGAGAGACACAGGGCAAGAGTTGTAAGAGTTGACATTGGGTAGACTTTTACTCAAAGAAAAAGCTCAGAGAAGAGACAGGATGCAAGATGGATGCTGAATTAGCCGTCCTCAGACAGCATCAAAGTATGAAAATCAGCCAAAGTTCAGTTGTGTTGCTCTTAACAGCGGGTTATTAATCAGTATACCCCTGTCCCTGATTTATAGTCTTTTTTTTTTTTTTTATCTAAATGGAACTAAATTTAACAGCTTTGTTCTGTTAAATAACCTTATCATGTAAATTGTGTTTTTAACAGAACTGAAAGAGCTTAAAGTTGTACTTCCGTGGTCATTTCATTAATATTTCTGTGTTCTCCATTATTATTGAATGCATTCTGCATCGTTTCTGTTTAAAAAAACCTTCTGGTTGCTTAGTATCCAGCTGTATTTGTATACTAGAAGAGAGGCTTGTGGTCCAACAGCAGGCTTTTCCGGGTCCTTCTCATGAATTTCCGTCTGATTGGCTGGCTCCCATCAGTGTATGAAGGAAGCTCTGCCCTCCGCTCTTATTTCGCTACAGACAGGAAATAGAGCCGACAAACAAGTTTGTTCCATCATGCTAACAAACAGTTAGCTAATTAGCTTCTCAACTCCGAAGCTACAGTCGTGCCGTCTTTACTTCTAGTGTGTAGTGGAGGGTTACCTGCCTTCCAATGGACAGATAGAAACCCCACGTGGGATACGCTATTTGCAATGTTACGTAGAAGGGCAAGGCTGTTCCCGATTCGCTCTTTTCTTCGTATTGTTTCTGTGATGAGGAAGCACAGCCGACTGGGGGGAACGCAACGCTAGCAAGTCAGCATGTGTAAGTAAACAAGGGGAAACCCTCCGTGTTTCAGAAGGAGCAAGTTAAACGGGTTTTCAGTGGAAGGAGGCCTTTAACAGACCTAAAGCAAGACCATAAAGAGAGGCTAGAAATACAACTAAATCTGAGAGACAAAGAGCTTCCCACAGCAGTAGGCTATGGATGTCAAATCTACATCTTAAGATGAAAGCATTGCAATGTAGGCAGATTACTTCCCATAGATTCTGTTGCAGCTGGCATCTGGGGATTTGGAAAACAGGTGAACCCCTCAGACTGTGTGGCATGTTTTTGGGTTAAGGCATTGGGCCAGTGCATCAGGATCTGCCTTACGGTGGTTTGCTTCATATCTTTCTGAGCATTCATTCTGTGTGTGGCCGCTTCAAGTTATGGGTCTTCCTTAAGCCATCTTTGTTTTGGTGTACCTCAGGGTTCTATTTTGGGGGACCTTATTGTTTCTGTTCTACATGCTCCCTCTTCAGCGCATTTTGAAAACTTAAAGAAATCTCTTACCCTTGCTACACAAACAATATTCAGTAACACATCTCCTTCAGGCCTCATGAGGTGTCAAAACTGCATGTCTTATGTAAATTGGATGGGTAAAACATTTTCTCCAACTAACTAAATAAAAAAACTGATATTCTACTTTGTGTGCCTGGAAAACTCAAAGAATGAAAACTCTTGGTCCATCAGCTGCTTATACAAAGTCTTCCATCAGGAACCCTGGGATAAATATTGCCTCTGATTTTACTTTAGACAGTCATTTTCAGTCTGGGTTTTGCTCATGTTTTTAATAATTTGCAAAATATTGCAAAGTAAAGTGCTATTATCTCTCAAACGGAAGTGGGTCATGCTTTAGTTTGTTCGATACTGGATGACTGCAACTCATTATTCACCTGCATAAACAAAGCTTCGTGGGATTGTCTGTGGATTATACAGAACTAAATCTAAATGTGTATTCTAACCAAATCTCTGAAGTTGTCTCGTGTCACTCCACGGCTTCTCCGGCTCCCCACCCACTCCAGAGTACACTTCAATGCCCTCACTTCCAGGACTCTGACTGGTCCAGCACCAGGATACATCAAAGAACTTTTACATGGGTATGTAACTAGCAGGTCCCCGAGGTGATGTGACCGAGGTCTGCTGGTGTGCCCCATACAAAGGTGACAGAACCAGGACTGTGGAACGTTCTCCCCTTTAGTTTGAAGTCTGTAGACTTTGTGGCACTTTTTAAAAAGCATCTAAAAACACGTCTTTTTGTTGTACTGTTGTCTGTTTTTAGTTTTCTTCTGTACAGCACTTTGTGACAAATATCTTGAAAGGTGCTGTATAGATAAAGTTTTACTTACTGACTTACTTAGAGACTTGCCCAAGCAGTTTCTGCTGAGCTTGCTGCCATCCTGCTGTCGGGAAGTGCTGTGACCATATGAGACAAGAATGGTGACTGTTCTGCAAAACTGTGTTCAGTTGGCACCCGTATGCAGGCAAGACTCGGGTTTTTCCCCAGGAGAAAGATGCATTCCAGTAAGACAAGTTCCCGGTTTATCTTTCAGTGGTTTTAACATTGTGGCTGGTTTTTACATGCTGATACACAGATTGGTTAAAAAAAAAAACATCTCAGTTATTACATGAAGAGTCAGTAATGCTTATATGTGATTTATATACCAACAGGATTCAGATTTATGTCTAAGTATTGGCTAGATTTCTTTTTTCTGTCAGCCCAGACCTGTAAAGTTTTCCTCTGCAGGATTTCTATCCAGTGTCATTTGCTACAGGAAGCACATAATGAGCCCTTTCAGTTTTATGCTCGCAAATAAATCTTGTTTATATTGCATATTTTCCCAATTTCAAAAGCCATACAGTAGGTAACTCTCCGACATGAAAAGATTTACAGCGACAGTGAACAAAATTCCACCTTAAATACCAGCTGCCACGGCACACATCTCTTTGACACCAGTGAAGTTTTAATGTACCAAACCTGTTTGGTAAACTGTCTGTACTCGTCAAAGACGTTTGAAAAGCTGGTTCATTCAGCTTTCAGGATAAAAGACTCAGAAAAAAAAAAAAGTATTATGGTGTGCAATTATCGAGCAAATGTGTGATTTCAGTTTGTGGATGTTTCTGATGTTTAGTGCTGCTGTGCATTTGTGTTAGCAGTGAAGTACGTATCACAGGGTCTGCACATGCCACTGTAAAAACGCACTGAAGCAGTCCGGTTTGTCTCCGTAAAGAGCAGCATTTTAGTTTTTCTCTGCAGATGCCAGTTATGGTTTTGTCTAAGAATGTCATCAGCACTCTTTATGAGGGGTTGGCTGTATTTGACACTGCTTTTATGAGGCCAGTTACTTTTTATGTGAAGCCTTCAGTGGAAATGTTGATGTGGTATGATCACTGGATTGTGAATTTTATAAGGGGGGAGAGTGGTTTGGTCCAAAATGCACAGCTTCTGTTTGATAAAAGGAAACCAACCGTTTAAAAAAAAAAAAAAAAAAAATCTAATCTTAAAACTTAAAGCCATTTATTAGCTTTTTTTGGTCGGCTTGTTTTTTGAATATAAAAAAGTAAACATAGAAGCTTAACCCTTTTAATCCCAGTCAACATACAGACATTTATTTTCAGGACAGCCTCAGATGATATAAAAAGTGATATAAAATTAATTTATCAATAGATATAGCACCATAAAGGCCAACTGAGACAAGAAAACACTCTTTTCAGTTCAGCTTTGTACAGTATGCACAGCATAAACTCAACCGAGTCACTGTGATGCAATTAAAACATCCACATTACTCCAATTTATAATAACTGTGTTCATACAAGCAAACTCGTAAAATGGCCTATCTAAGCAAAACCAATGGATTGCATCGAATCTTGACTTTGTCCTCCATCTTGAGCTGCAGGAGGCGGTGGGCGACAGTGGAAAGGAAAAAGCTCCCGTTTAAAAGGAAGGAAAAACCTCAGGCAAAAAGCGGCTCTGTGAGATGGCTGAGTTTAACGTGGAAAACAAAGAGCAGATGCATGAGACGAGAAGGAAGTGCTCAGTGCATCATGGGACGTCCCTCAGCAGTCTTAACGAATGGCAGCATCATACAGTAACTCCAGGACCAGACCACCACAAAACATAAGATTGAATCAAAACTGAAGGATTTAAGCCCAGTGTTAAAGGTGGAGAGGGTTTCTGCTACTATTTACCTTCTATCCTCACAAACCAACTCCAACTCAGCTGCATCACAAAGCTCTGCTATCTTTGTTTCAGCCTTGGAGAACCAATATTTTTCTTCTTTTCTGCTCACTTGTTGATCTTTGGTTGCTCCTGATTGGACGTTAATGTCAATTCAAGCTCTCTGATTGGTGGAAAATGTGACAGAAAAATGTCTTCATCATCATTTCCAGGTCTACATAAAGGTCTCTTAGCAGCATAGCAGTGATGGTGTGTTTTTATGTTGAAAATAGGATAAATAATGGTGTTATCATGCATCATTTTGGATTTTTTATATCGGACCTATGAATAAACTACAGCTTGTAGCAGTGATCTAGTGGAGTTTTACTGTCAGGGTTAACTGAAAAAAATATTATTATGGTCCTTTTTCTTGTCTTTTTTGCAATATATCTTCTTCTAAAGTCAACTGCAAAGTTTTTTTTTATTTCTGCGTTTGCTCTTACTCTTTAATTTCTGCTATGAAGTCATTAATTTCCACTTGTTGTCATTAGTTGAACCTGTTAAAAAAGGGAATTATGGTCAACTCCATGCAAATAGTGATTAATTGTAGCTGGCTTTAGTCCATTTGTTCTCATGGAGGCTTCACGGGGCAGCTCCCCCGGGTGATTCATTTCTTCTGGTTCCACACATACGTAGCCACTCCACCTTTTCATCACCTTTTTTTCTTTTGTTTCTCATTGTTTCCCTTCGCTTTCATCATAAGCCCCATGCTAATGTACTGTGCAGGGAAGGTACAGGAATACATCACTGTCTGGTTACGCCGCAGAAGTGGATTTGTGGCCCCTTTGCAGGGCGACGTTGCCAACGTGAAGCCAACTTTCTGGTGCAGGTGGGGCCGGCGTGCAGGCTGTCAGGGCGTCCGCGCGCCCTGCAGCAGCCGCCGCTCTCCCGGTGAAAACTGCTGAGGGTATTATCAGCCGTCAAGGGGAGGCTCCATTAGAATATCTGTGATGGATCCCAGAGTGAGAGTTGACGTGGAGGCTTTTTTCCAACTAATTTTTTTCTTTTGCTACCTTATGCATAAATGGTGCAATTCAGGCTGCTACTTAAGCCCTTGGCAGAGGTGCTTAAGCCTCCTCTCACACAGTTTCCTCCCCGCTCTCTCTGACATTGAACTGAAGTGCAAAGCCGTGCGGCTCCCAGCAAGATGCTCAAAATGGTCATTTGCATTATTTAAAGCTTCCAAGACCGTCTTCCTGACACTTTAACTGGAGGCGCTGTAGGTTACTTCATTAGTTACACCTACACATTTATTTAGTGAGTCTGACTGAAGTCAAGATCTCTCTTTTTGAGAACACTTTACCAGATGAGATAATCCAGTAATCACACACAGACGGGGGAAATGGAAAAATATCTGCTTGTTTATAAAATCTTCAATTGTTGCTGTGGAAACTAGCCTCCTGATTTAACATTTACTGCGTATCTGTAGCAGAAAGGCCACACACACTTCACCCCAGAGAAGGATGTTGTCTTATTTAAAGGCTGGAATATGGAGAGTGATGGCGCATCCTGCTGCGTTGGGTGTTGGCATCATGTGACCGCTGCCTCTTGTTTGGCTCAGAAGTTCAAGTTAAAATGCTAAAATCTGGCGATGGATGGAGGGAGAGACGAACAGACGCAGAGGGAGTAACGAAATTTGACAAACAAGATCAACATTACTCATGCATACAGGTCGATACACTCCACTGGATTACTGACCCTGATACACACTTCTCTGCTTACACTCCTGCACATTTTACACTCGCTTTCTACACTGTCTTCATGTGGATTTAACAAAAAGCTGCTGAATAGTTCTGCAGCGGCTCGGTGTCGGGTCAAAATCACTATCCAGCCCCTGTTCTGGTTCCTAAACTAAGCATTAATAAATGTTTGGAATTGCTTTAAGTCAGAAGTAATTTATTTTTTTACTTAAATTCTTTATAACAAAAGTTCTCACAGATTAAAAGTTAATGCAACTTTTTTTAAAAAAAAATATATATATAAGAACAGCTCATTCTAAATCTCTTGGACTGGGTCTGGTCCCCAGCAGGTGATGTGTTGTGTGTAGCGTGGACGTCTATGCTCTCTGACCTCTCACTGTCTTTATATGGTCGGTTTGTAACTGTACATTTAACTGCATGCATGTACAGTCCTGTTAGCAGCAGCACAGTCATGGCTGAGTTTGTGTTGCTATGGCAACAAAAGACAGAGAGGTACAGAAGCGTAATTCTACCACCGAAACAAAAAAAATGGGATCATCATACGCTGTAACATGAAACGTTACATATGTTTTGTCTTTAAACGACAGCCAATCAGAGAAAGGGATCATTAACAGGATGCTCTGTTGAGACATGACCAGATTCTGGTGACTGGAAATCACTTTGATAACGATAAAGTTGCAGGTGTTTTAGTGTTTCAGTCTGCATTCGCAACGGCCCTTTTGCATCTAACCCAGTTTCGTTTGCTTGGAAAGTCCGATTCATCCAGGGAGACGTGACTCAACCAAACTGATGAGTGTCAAAGTGGACTCTGGTTTGCTTAAAGTCAGCCAGATGCAGGACGAGTACAGCTGATGTGGTTTCCCTGCATCGACCGATACATGAGCGAGTTTTCCTTTTTATTTCTTTTCTCCTTCAGTGACTTAATGCAGCCTCACGCGAGGACGACAGAAACTTTCCATCTGTTTGACTAAACGCAGCGTAAAAGCGAACTCGGACCTGCTGAATGTTGCAACCGCTGAACTCAGCCCCCAGTCGGACCATCTAGTGGACGTTGAAGTATAAAAAACAAGCTTAATTTTAGTATTCTGGTGTCGGTGAGGATCTTAGTGCCAAATGTCAACCCCTAACTTCTAGTTTCCTTCTCACATGAATGTGACGTCAGAGTCTGAGAGAATCTTCATTTTGGAACAAATGTTCAGTTTCTGTCATCCTCAAAAGTATTCATACCCTCCAAATAAAGAAAAGGCTAAATTCACAATAGTAATTCAAATAACAAGAAACTAAAGAAACTAATGATATATAAAAATTTTCAAAAATAGAATTTAATGAAATAAAATGTTACTTTTGAATTGTGGTTGGAAAAAAAATCACTTAAAAATAAAAAATAAAAAAGTGTCCCAGACACATTAGAGCACCTTTCCCATGAACAGTGGACCAGAGTACCTGTCGATGGGTGCAGACATCTGATTGGACGTTACAGAAAACACCTGATTGCAGTGATTTCCTCAGTGTTGCTTAACAAATTTTTAGCTTCAGAGCCCCGTCACGCTTGTTTACTTGTTTTATTTTTTGTGTGTTTGTTTTTAATATCTCTGTTGAACCACAATTCAAAATCAATGTCATGATTTTCTTAAAATTTTTATTTATTTTTCCTTTTGTCAATTTCAACTGTTATTTCACTGACAGACCTTTTTTTTTTTTTTCTTCTTTAATTTAAGGGTATGAATATTTTTGAGGATGACCGTATGTACAAAATAATCTGTGGTTACTTGAATACGAGTGTTTTTGAGAACAAGTCATGACCTCACTGGTCAGTCCTCCAATGTGCAAAACAACACGTTACTGTAGGTCAGATCATTCCAGAGGAAAACAATACTTTAAGGCCTCATTTTAATACAGTGAGTATAAAACATTGTAATGTATAAAAGGGTTCCAGTTGTGTCCATAGTTTGGATTTAAATGTGTACATTAGATTAGAAAACGCAATGCGTATTCAATGTGTTTTTAGCTTATGTCAGCGCTTTAATAAGACATAAATTCACTTTAAAACACGATGCAAGGAATTATTGGTGTTCTCTGTTTTTATGCATTTCTATTTTTCCTGGATTATTTATTGGCCACAAGCACTTTAGCAAAACACACAAGCAAATTGATTAAAATGTGCACCAATTAATCACTGATACCGGTAAGAATTTCAACATTTTCTCCATAAAACATAATGAAACATGACCCTTATTGTTAAAAGTTGGCCCAGACTCGGTGTAATGAAGCTAATCGATTCATTATAAATCTCACATCATAATTTAGGCTGAAATGTTCCTCACAATGAAAAGCAAGACAGCTCAGACTTCCTGTAAATTTACCTCGGACATCCAACCCTATCTCACTGTGTTTTATAATAAAGGCCGACAGATAACTGTAACTCAGTGTAAAATGTAAATTAGTGACGCTCAGACAGCAGGAGAGCCGTGAGTTGCAGAACTGATGACGGCCATTGTGTCGGCATGCAGGAGAAAATGGAAATGTGCAGGCATGTGCTGCTCTGAGGTGAAGCTGGAGCAAAACGCAGAAATTAGCTGTTGCATCAACCCCATCGATGACGTGATGACGTGTGATCAGGTGGATCGTTAAGTTTCTGTTCTAGTTTAGTTCATTTTCATTTTTAACTTTTTAATTGATTTTTTATATCTAATTTCATTTTTTTGTTTGATTTATTCTAATTTATATTTTATTTATTTATTTATTATTACATTTTCTTAATTTAAAACAAAGAAAATAAACTATTTCATGGCTTATACCATTAAATAACATGTCTGGTTATTTCTCAGTCTAATTTCTATCAGGATATTTTTTCTGTTATTCAGCAATGGATTTTTTTTTTTTTTTACAATATAATTATCCAAGCTGACATTATGTGTTTATTTTCAGTGCATCAACTTTCCCAGCTCATTTTTATAATGAATAATTCAAAAAATAACAACAAAAAAACCCCATATTGCTTCATTTTGCTGTTGCTTCGCCCCACGTTAGAGTAAAAGTGAAATTGTGTTTTATTCTTATTGCAAAACAGGCACATAAACGATATTACACTGCTGCAAAAAATGGACTGTAGCTTAAAAAAAAACAAAAACAAGCAGTAATTTAAAGAAAGAAGAGGAAAATACTCCCACAGACAGCAGATACAAAGATGTCCTTATTGGCCTCCATGAAGGTCTTTGCTATGTTTACCATCTTGTTTTATTAAGGCACGACTCCTCCGTCCTCCTGTGTTTACTTACAAAATATCAAAGCTATAAAAGGCACTCAGCAGCACAATATAGAATAAGCATTTTGTAATTTCTGTCAGTGACCAGAGGGAGTTAAAATAACCCCCTCGGCCGTGTTTAAAGATCTTGTTTTGCTGGCTGAATCACCACGAGGTCTAACCTGCTGTACCGCAGCTCCAACGCCTCTCCACCACTTACTGTACTGCAACTCGGTCCAGTCTGCACCTAAACCTCCACACGTCCACCCCCTCCCGGCTCTGTAGTGTACTCTTCTTTCTCTTCGCCGTCTTTGTCTTCCTCCCTCCTCCTCACCACGGAGGGGCTCTGCCAGGGACTTGTGATCGGATTTAGCGCCACGTTCTCACTCTGTTTCGCAGAGATGAGTGACAGATGGTGGCCATTAGTGTATATTCCATGCATCTGTTGCAAGGCGCTAATTTATCTCATTAGGGGAACGTGTTGGAGGGGGAGGAGGAGTGTGTAGGAGCAGGATGAAGCATTTTATTATGAGTGTAAAACACAGGGAAAGATGCTCTGAGCTGGCTGACGGGGGGAGAGAGAGGAAAGAGGGGCGGAGCATGCGAGTCATGCGGTCACGGAGTGCAATCACTCGTCTTTTGGATTTGTGTGCATATGTGTGGGTATGAGAGAATGTATGCATTTAAATGGGTCAGTGTGTGGGGTGAATCCAGCAAACCTACAAACCTCTGACATGCTGCACATTTACATTGATCACGGCACATGCACAGGCCTAATTAATGCTCCTCAGTGCTGATATGCTTATCTTCGTCGTGCCTTATAGACTGTGTGTGTGTGTGTGTGTGTGTGTGGACGGGTTGACAGAGTCTTCTGAGCAGGCCATTAGTTAGATGACATATGCTGCTATTTTTCAGTGCGGCTCATGTTTTTGTTCTGTGATAATTTATCTGTTTTATGCCACAGCCAAGGGAAATATTTATCTCTGATTGGCTGGCAGGAGACCGTGTGAGATAAACCAAACACAGTGGTGTAAAAATTGTGGGTAACCATAGCAACAATACTTAATGCAGCATTACCAAAGAATAAGTGAAACAAATCAAACCATGAGTTTACTACAAAAAAAAAGGGATCAATAGTCTGACTGCCGTGGTGTCATGGCACTCTTGACTTAAAAGCAGCTTTTCTTACCACGAGCAGTCCAAAAGAAAGAGCTCCTAAATAAGCTTCTCGTCTGGAGGGCCGCTCGCAAAGCTGCTGATTGAAATTTGGAGAGAAAAGTCCTGAGCTAAGAGATGACGAGGGGTTGACCCGTCGCTGCCAATGACACGGTTACACACTGGTTGTTAGGACTGCAGATCTCCACTAATTTCATGAAATCGGAATAGAAATCGATTAATTTAATTCATCAATATTCACTTTTATGAATAGTAGACACTCTTAGATAAATATTCTTATAAAACGCTGAGTCAGTTTAGATGAAAATCAAAATGAGATACCTGACTGTAATCAGATTACTGACGCGTCCACATGCACTTCTGAAATATAATATTCCAAAGATCGCAGTTTACATTTACCAGTTCATAATCAGATTTATTTCAGTACATATATGCGTGGTGATGTCACTTCCTGTTGGCTAATAAAGTGCTAAAGAGTTTACAGGTTAATGTAATCCGACGTTGGAAAAAAATCTGAATGTGGCCTTATCTCGGCGAGAGAAACTGATTTAGTCGTGCAAGAGTCACTGTTGTCATCGGAAAAGGAAACATACAGGGGTGGGACATTGTCTCCTTTTTGTTTTGTTTTTTTGTTGTTTTTTTGTTTTTTTGTTTTGTTTTTTATTAGGGGTTTATCTTTAAAAAAAAAAAATCTAAGCCCCAAATTTAGATTTCACACCATTTAGTCTGTTTTTAAGTTGGGTCTGGAGAAAATTACTGTTTTTCTCCAGCAGAGAGTGAACTGTTTTTCATTGACAGTCTAATACTTTAACATGACATTTTAGCTATTTCGGGGGAGGCGGGCAACTTTAAGGAACAGTACACCCACAGAATGATGTGCATTCATTTTCTACTCACCCTCATGCTGAGCAAGACTCTGGAGCACTTTTTTAATATCTCAAATGAAGCCGGAGATCGGACAGGTTTTCTTTTCCCCAACTTTCATATAATGGAGTTCACCGGCGACTGAACCAAAAAGGTCCATAAAAGTCCATAAAAACTTGTCAATATTCCTCCATACTGCTCGTGCAATCTAATCCAAGTGTCCTGAGTGGGTAGCGTCCAGGACATCATTAAGTAGATTTTAATTGCCTGAACAGTATTACATGTAGCTGCTGAGAAGTGCATCCATGAGAGTTCGTGACACTACGGCTGCCGCGGCGTTCAGCACTTACTCTGCCAGTAATGCAAGTGTAGAAGAAGAATTTAGCTGTTTACATTGTGCAAAGAGCGAACAAGCTCTTGGCTAAGAGGGGTTGGCTATTAATTTAAAACAGGAAGAAAGAAAGTCTTCCCCGTTTTCCTTAATGTCCTAAACTCGCATCGGCACACATCAGAGAAGTGTGATGTTCTACTGTTTAGACTATTAAAATATACTAAATGATGTTTCCAGTAAATTATGGACGCTACCCACTCAGGACACTTGGATTACATTGGACTAGAAGTATGGAGGAATTTTGCCAAGTTTTTGTGGACTTTTATGGACCTTTTTGTTTCAAGTGCTTGTGAACTCCATTATATGACAGTCGGCCGATAACGAAAAGCCTTCCGATCTCCGGCTGTATTTGAGATATTACAAAAGTGCTCCAGAGTCTTGCTCAGTATGAGGGTGAGTAGAAAATGAAGGCACATCATTCTGTTGGTGTACTATCCCTTTAAGTGTAGTTCAAAAGCAAACCAAACTAACATAAAGGAACATAAATGTTCCTTCCCGAGACATCTCTGGTTCCCAGCAAACAGGAGAAACAGTTGAACTCTGCTTTATCAGCAGGAATTTGCAGCCTTTAATCATTTCATCTACAGATTTACTGGTTTGCCATCGTGCAGACGTGACGCCTTCAGGGAGGAGGAGACCTCAGAGTTCATTTGAAAGAATATAAGAAATTAACATGAACTAGTTCATCACTGGACTTGGTGAACCAGTTTTAGTGAAATCTGAACACATACAGGCCATGCTTTTGACAACTTCTGTAATAAACATAATTCTTGTCCTCCATTCACAACCCCTCAAACTGTTTGGAGCACTTTGAGCCCGTCTGAACCATCATATCTGCTCTTGGTTTCCTGTACACTTTAAACAGTAGGCTGTAGGCCTTTTTTTCTTTTGCTTTTTTCTTTTGGCTGCTGTGAATCTGCAAACGTAAGTAGTCTTCCTGCCAGTGCTGCAGGTGATGCTTGGTGGGCGCATCACAGTTCAGTTTCAGCTGCAACCTGCTGTTGGAGATGGCATATTAAGAAGATTTTCTGAGCCCTAAAACCAAAACAATGAACTGAAGGATGGTAAAATGTTGCCTGAAGCTTGGAGTAGCTGGAGAGTCAGGTGATTAGACCGTATGAGTTCATGACTGCGACTCTTCTTACATAAACATGGTCAATCTTTGTTGTTTAAGTGGAAGAATCTAGATTCGTGCAGCTTTAACTCAAATAGTTGCTTCTTCTTAATGTGTCTGGTGCTAAACTATGAAAGTTGAATTTCTTTGCATTTTCTAGACTTAACTCATGTAACTGCTGGCAGTTTTAAAGTTTATTGGTGTGATTTATTAGCAGTAATGGTATCGTAATAAAAAAAAAAAAAAAAAAACATCTCTTGCTTTAGGCTTTCAGGTCTTAATAACCTGTAAAAATGTACCAGAAAAAGTGATTTATGCTGCTGTTTGACATAAATACTTATAACAACACAGGTTTTGACACATTGGTGTAATTAAAAAAGGGAAAACAAGAAAATTGCTCAGCAGGCTCTTCTGTATGCCACATTATGGAAGGAGTGTTTTCTAACCAGTATTCCAAGTTTGTGTTTTCAACCAGAAGGTATCGGTGTAGAAGACGGCAGCAAAGAATCAATTCTAGAGCAACAGGAAACTTGACCAGTCGGTAAACAGAGGATGCAGGGGAGATGGATAATTATTCAGCGTCTGGCCTCGAGCACCAACAAAGCAGGAGAAGCAAAGGCCACATTTTTTTCTTTTAAATATATATATATATATATATATATATATATATATATATATATATATATACAGATCCTTGACTATAAAAGTTCTAATTGTAGTTCATTTCATCCTTTCTTCATTGGAATGAAGCTTTGTGGCCGTCTGGTTGTGTTTTCATCCTTCCTCTTCAAGTAAAGATAAACTGATGCATCCGCCGGCTGAAATTTGCCTTCTTTGCTGTCGGGTTGCCAGGATTAGTCGATTAATTGACTAATTGTCGACTGTCAAAATAGTCGGCGACTAATTTCATAATTGACTAATCATTTATTGTTTATAAGCTTTGTTTTTCCTCTCACAATTGCCACTGTACCTTCTGCTTCCTTGTCTGTCTGTCTGTCTGGTCAGCTAATCTTGAATTTGTATGCTGACATAAATAAACACGCACCCTACCAGTCAAAAGTATGGACATGTTTTTCTGTTAGATTCATTGAGAAAGTGTCCAAACATTTGACTGGTTCTGTAAATATACTTTAATTTTTGCATGATCCGATTTGTTGACTGATCAATAAAATAATCGGTGACTAATCGATTATCAAAATAATCGTTTGAGACAGCCTTCGCTGATACCCCCACTGGGCATAATTTGCAGGCTTTTTGTATATATTACGAGTTTAATGTTTCTATTGAATATTTTTACAAGTGCATTGTTTTTGATATGTGATTTAACTACTTTGTTCTTTTTAATTTAAAGGTACAGTGTATAAAAAAATCAAAGGTCAATGGTAGAAAAATGGGATATATAATTCAAAACTGTTTCTATTTATGTGTAATCCCTGCACTAGAATAACTTTTGTGTTTATTTTCTTAAAATGAGTCATTAATATCTACTTGTTGTTACTACAGTGTCCCTGAATGGACAATGTGAGTAAAGTGAGAACCCTCTGAACTTTCAAACTGCCGTACCAGCTTTGTTTAATGGTAGTTAGAGCACTGTTCGGGATCAGTAATGCCCTAAAAGACATTAAAAGTAGTTACTCATATTTCAGTCATAGCTACACCTGAGGCCAGTGGATCCACTCACAGATGAAAACATCCTTATGTCTGGAGGAATTTTGGCCACTGACGGCCACCGTACATTCACAACAGTGCTTGGAATATGAAGTCATTTGAAAGAAAATCTTTTTTTCAAATACCCATCTGTACCACTAGATGTCAGTAATTCTTACATAGGCTACGTTCACACTGCAGGTAAATGCGACCTGAATCCGATCTTTTCGTTCAAATGTGACCCATATCCGATCTGCCTCTGACTGTGTGAACAGCGCAAGTCGCATTGAATCTGACATTTCTGGATCGGATTCAGGCCACTTTCAAATGTGGTATTAAATCGGATACATATCCGATCTGTGTTGAAGTGACTGCAGTCTGTACGGGCATGTCGCATTTTATCCGACCTCTTCTCTGAGATCGAGACGGACGTCCTTGTTTCTGCACCAGATGAGACAGAAACGGAATGTAAACAATGGACTGAACAGTTAAATCGCATTTTTCTGGCTCTGATTGAACGTCAACCTGGAAACTAATGAAAGTGTTGGGGGAAACTTTTTTGTGGTCCAGCAACTCAGTGTGTGAAGGTGAGTGAGACGGTGTGCACGCGCGGGGGAAACGCGTCGCTGTGGATGAGGCCAGAAGAGGAAAGATGTGTGTGAAATGTGTCCGGCTTAGAAAGGCACGTTCACCGCAGCAGGTAGAGAGAAGAACCGCGGTGATAAATGTGCAGAATTAAAATAAAGCCGCTTCTCTCAAGCATAACGCCCCCCTCGCGCGCGCTTAGTAGGCTAATCAGCTGATCACTGTGATATGAGTTTATTTCTACCATGGCTAAAGTGCTTGGTGACATCATATCTGTGAAGAGATATGATTCCCTCAGAATATCTGATCCGAAACATCCTCATCCACCATCCTGCTCCGACGCTGCATCCACACACTCCTCTGCAGCTACACACTCCTACACATGTAGCAGCAACTGTTCAACACACAGATATCATCACAAATGCATTTGTCTTCTTCCTCCGTCGTCACAAAACCCGCTCATACATTTGCCGACTGCCGCCACAAATTGCTTTCAACGTGAGTCCGCAATGCCGGTAACCTCCATGTTTGTTTGCATTGGTTTCCATGACCACCGTTATGCGCGTGATGTCATTCATGTTTAACTGAGCATGCGTGTCACTTCAGAAGCACGAGCTGTTCATATTGCAGTCGGCGACAGGCCACATTTAGAAATGTAATGTGAACACCCACACAAAAAGATCGGATCTGACAAAAAATCGGAATTGAGCATTAAGACCTGCAGTGTGAACGTAGCCATACTGTACCTTTAAGAGCTTGCTTGTATCTGTCATTATATTAATTTGGGAGTGAAATGCAGTATCAGCCCTCAGCTGAGGCTGATAAGAATATATTGGTATTGGCCCTAAACAATCTGTATCGGTCAATCCCTACTGGAGAAGTGTAAAATTGATATATTATGGTCTAAATTAGGGCGCGTTCACACTGCGGCTGTTTGGTCCGCTTCAAGCAGACCGCTTAGTTTGGTTCTGTTCGGTACGCCAAACGCATCCTGGTGTGAACCAAAGAAGTGGACTCTGTTCTACCTGAAAGCCGAGAGTCTCTTCATTTGCAAACGTACTATCCAGCAGACCTAATGGAAGTTATGTTTGCCGACCGCAATAAAGTATCAAGAAGATGAAACAAGTGAGGTAGATTATCATTTACGTCCAAGGATCTGGGTAGGAGGAAAAACAAAGCTAACATCGCATGTTCGAAGAAGCCGATGTCAAAAGTAATAAAAAAAATTGAAAAATGTCTTGTAGGCTGTGGAGTAATAATAAGAAGCAGAAAGATTTACACTTTAATCACAGTGTCCAGTTTTCTTCTTCTTCTTCTTCTTCATCATTGATCGTGGTTGTATTGAGGAGTGTTGCCCCCTAGTGAGCAGTTGTTGTAACTGCGGTGGTTTAACCAGGTGGTTTGGTCCACTTCGGTTACTGCAGTCTGTATGCAAACTGAAGCAAAGAAAGGTGTGAAATTCTTCGTGAATTCCCGGCCAATTGGACCGAGTCCCCGAGTCCCCCGAGCTGCCCTCGTGTGAATGCACCCTTAATGGAATATAAACTGCTTCTGTATGCTGGTTTTCAATGCAAACAATGCCGGCTGGATTTCAGGTCCAGATTTCTACTCGTGTTTCGTAGATATGAACTTGGTCTACTGGAGGGTTTTCCTCTCAACCTAAGCCCACCACCCTTTGCATGCAAGGGATAGAGGATGGGAAGAATGCGAATCCATTCTTTTCTGAACTAGGGCTGGACGATATGGCTTAAAAATAACATTTGCTATATATATATATATATATATATATATATATATGTACATTTTTTTTGTGATTTTTCCAAAAACATTAAGTACAAATAGCAGAGAACTTGAAACAAAATTTGCTTTGAATTATTAAAAAACAAGACAAATGTAACCCCCATTTCTGGAATGAATAATAAATAAATGAACACCGTCTCGGAATCGAAGTCCCAGCTGGGTTTTCAGTGACACTTTGTATTTTTACGGATAGCCATGTTGTCGCTTGCCACACTGTAATGTGAAACTAACACTACTGAAGCTCAGGGGAGCCAAAAATGAGCCGTTACACAAAAACTCGATTTGCATATTTTTTAAATTGCCTGCAACAAAAAACGTAAATTAATTCAATTTTTCACCCAGGCCTATTCTAAACTCGTTATTTGATATATTTTCATTATTTTAACTTCATTCAAAATATAGTCATTTAAGATTTTTTTTATGAAATCCATTTTAACATTTAAAAGGAAAAACATCTCATTTGTTTGTTTTTTTCATTTTAAAAGAAAAATCAAACAAATGCTTGTTTCTTTATTTTCTAATACTCAGCTTTGAGTTTAAAATCCACTGACAAAGACAGACTGACACATTCACAGCTCCTGAACCGGACTCTCCGAGCCAGCCAACCAGGGTTTGATGGAGAAGTTCTGGTGTCAGTGAACCCAGAAAGAACACGTTCTATGTTCAGCTCCGCTTCCAAACCAGCGGTAGAAGCACGTCGGTGGAAAAACCCCGGAGACGCTCAGCTGGATGTTTCTGCTGTCTGTTTTTTTGGCGATAGGGCAGCTTTTGGGTTAAAGAGGTCTGGTTTCAGTTCCCAGATGAGTCTCGATGTTGTTCTAACTTATCCCATACAGCAGGACTCTCCAACCTCGGCGCTCATGAGCTACCGGTTCCCATGTTTCCCTACAACTCGCCTCATTTAAATAAAAAGCCTCTTAAAGGTACAATGTGTAAAAAAAATCAAAGGTCAGTAGCAGAAAAATGTGATATATAATTCAAAACTGTGATTCTATTGATGTGCAATCGCTGCACTAGAACAGCTATTATGCGTTTATTTTCTTAGGAGTCATTTATATCTACTTTCTGGGGGTGCACAAACATGGAGGCTGCCATATTTGTTTCACCATTTTTGCTACAGTGTCCCTGAATGGACAAAACAATGTGTGTGAAGTAGGAATCCTTTGAACTTTAAAACTGCTGTACCAGCCTTATCTAATGGGAGTTAGAGCACTTTTTGGGATAAGTAAAGCCTTAAAAGACATAAAAAGTAGTTACTCATAGTCCAGTCATAGCTGCACCTGATCAAAACATCTTTATCTGGGAGAATTTTGTGCTTCGAATATATAGTCATTTGAAAGAAAACTTCTTTTCTTTCAAACACTCATTTTTACCACTAGATGTCAGTAATCCTTACATACTGTACCTTTAATGACCCATTAAATCAGTCATGTGAGTTGCAGCAGATAAACATCTAAAACTTGCAGGATTATTTAAAAAATAACATTATTAGAGATGCATTTATAAGTTAAAAAATAAACAAAGAAACTAAATTGCATCCTCAAAGACAGAAGCAGCAACCACAGAGACGATCTTCAACGTTTGACTTTGCATTATTTCCAGTTTCAAACCTGCCGGAGGCAGCGGCAGCGCGTCTACACCGATGCAGAAAGCATCAGACAGAAATGCTCATGTTTCACTGATTATGTAACGACATCCTTTATGTTCAGAATCAAGTGGTTTTTTTATTTTCCAGGGACGTTTGTCTGAATTGCTCGAGAAAATGAGGCTCATCTGGAACTGACCTCGACGCTGAAGGTGCCATTATCCTATAACCATTACATCATGTAATCAGCCTTTATTGTATACTTAGAAGTTAAAGGGGAAAATAAACTCACCTCTTTTGTATTAATGATTTTGATTAAAGCCTGGAATAGCCGTATCGTTTTATTATTAAAAAGGTTTATGGAAAATGTGGAGTAATTTAAAGAGAGGAGAAAAAAATAGTTCCACCAGCGTGCTGTGGAGGCTTTCAGTCCGTGGTCTCATTTGTTTGCAGTAATTATACAGTAGGTAGGCTAATTACTTCAACAATAACCCGCTGATGAGTTAAAAAAAAAAAAAGTAAAAATGTCGCCTCCACAGCTGGATCCAGCAGAAAGAGGAGGGGGGGGCACGTCTTCAGTTACTCCTCCCTGTGCTGAGAGTGCAGTCGTAAGGATGTTTAAATTTCTGTTAACCAAGGTGGATTAGAGAGGCCTGCTCTCTTTATTTTGTCCACAAACTCCCTAATGCCTCCCAAAGATTGTTTCAGCACATATTCATGAATAAAGAGCGAGTTTAAGGAGATTTGGCATCAGGGCTCTTATTGACCCGTCTTCTGTGTTCGGTTTTGCAGAGGCTATCAGGGAGCCCAGGGGAGGGATTTAGCCTGCCCAGGAAAAATCTAATATTTCTCCACATTAAAGTCAAATAAAAGCCACCTGGCAGCTGGTGTGTGGATGTGGATGTGAGCCGATACAGTGGTGACCTGCAGCCATTGACTGGGACCTGAGTTAAACGCTCTGGTTCGGCCTCCTATCTGCTCCGGGAGAGGTGGAGAGGTGGCGCGCCGCCACGGCGAGCGCTATGATGTCTGAGTGGGTGTGGGCTGCTCCTGTAGTTGCAGACATGAGACCAGAAATGGGCTTTTTAGTGTTTTTTCATTTTTGTTTGTTTCAGAATTCATCTTTAATTTGATTAAGTCTCCAAAGGGAAAAAAGAGGGGTGGGGAGCACACAGCTCCTGCTCAGCATCATAATTTAATTCATTCATCAAGACTGCTGGAACAGCACTCCTGACGAACGCTTGTTTGGGGGGGGGATCAATAAATTGTAATGCTGAGAAAAAGGAGCATGCACTCTTTCCCTTTTTGAGGCTTACTGAAACCCTCCAACACATCTGCACTCAGAGACGGCTGGATGTGTGAAACCTTCCTCTGGAAAAACCTTAATTTGATCATTAGTTTGAGTTTAAAGCTGAGTTTAGAAAAATCCAAAACAGAAATGGTTTTTCTTCTGGTGGTAAAACCAGAAACTCATCAAAAAGCTTCATGCACGCTGATAAACAGGACAAAATATTAACATTAAACCAGTGAAATTAATGAAAAGAAATAATGAGCGACCTAAACTCCTTTAGATCTGGACATAATTTAAAAATGCTCCTAAAAAGACAGAAGTAAATGAAGAGCTGCTCCACAATATTAAGATTAATGTTCATTTTACTGGTGTTTAAGGACATCCGGGGACCTGAGTAGATGCATTCCTACTGTCTTAATGACAATAAAATCTTTGACAATGAGTCCATGCACTTGCACGTCATTGATCACATTCAGCAGTCTGTTTCGTGAACATTTGGGTCTAAACTTGTCAACAAGTTGAAGATCTGTTCATTATTTTTTATAGTCTGTGATTACGTCTGATTTTGATCCCTACTAGGGAACCGACCGGGGCTTTTTCTTTCTTTTTATCAAACTGATTTGCCTTTACTCACTCATATTTATGTATTCATTTTGATATATAATCAAGAATCTCTGTTTATTAATTTAATATTAAAATATTCTTCTTTTTCTTTCTTTTTTCCAGATTCCCCCTCCTGTAATTACTTTTTTATGTAAGCTAGCTGTTCATAAATTTAGGCAGAGGATAAATATTTTGTTTTAAACCATGTGTAAAAAAAAAAATTCTAAACATTACTCATGTTTTGGTTTTAAGTGAATTAATGTTCAAATAAACCAATTCATGCTCTAGCCTTAGTTTTTAAATGAATCCTGACGTTCCACCAGTAAAATTACATAGAGACAGACGTGACTAGAAATGTAGTCATTTATTTTCTTTTTTTTTTTTTTGTAATTTAATCATTTACAGTTAAGGAAACCATTTGATTAATTAAATATATTTGTATTCTAAATTTTTTGTACTTTAAAGTGTAAAACTGATGAATGCTGGTACATGAAGCTGGTGAGGACACAAACATCAAAGTTTGTGTCCTCTCTGGTCAACATTGTTTATCACAATGTCCCAGCATTACTTTCTTTATGGAGGTTTAAAAAAAAAAGATCAACAGAAAGCTTAATTTAGACTGAAATTGATCTTTTATTTCATGTAGGCTGCAGTTTTGCATCATTTTTTGGTTAAATTAAAATGACATAAATCATCAAACCATCAAAGAGCAACAGTAGCAGTAAACTTACAGCTTGATTAGCTTTGATATAAAAGACTTGAGTTTGATTTTTGCACCTTTTCCTTTTCCTTTTCTGTCGTTTCTGCTGTTACTTACCTGCAGCGTGCACCCCCCTGCTATCCCGGCTGCCTGCAGCATGTTGGCTGAAGGAAAAACTGCTGCTAGGTGTGTTGACCCGGGAAGTTACTTAAACTCTTTAAGCATCATTCACACACTTTTAGCTTCAAAACTGAACCTGTCAACCTTTGTCACATGTCAGAAATGTAACAAAGACTGGCGTTGGATGGCAAACATTGCACATGTTTGCACCAAAAAACAACCTCTTGTTCAGGACTTGCACAATTCTAGTTTCCTGCAGTTTAGCATGACAACGTGATCACATGTGCTAACCTCAACATTGTAGACTTGTGGGACCGAACCATGTGTGAAAATATAAATAGATAAAGAATAAAGTATGTGAAAGATTCTGAAAGTATAATCTCAGCATGAAATGTTACTGATGATTTATCTCTGCCAGCGTTCTCTGGAGGGTTTCTTCTTCTTCTCTGTGCATCATGAACGAAGCTGTCGAGAGATTTCATCATTTCCTGTGTGGCGGCTCATTTGGGAATGTGGGTGAAAAGTTATCTGGGAGCCGGGAGGAAATAGTGCAACACGCCGGCCTTGTTAAATAAAACTTGACACCGTTTTGGGGTGGAGAAGAGGTGTAGATTGTGTTGCAGGTTTTCAGGAGATTTATTGCAGAATGGCAGGATCTTTATCTGAGATTATGCCGCCACCAAAGCGATTTGTTGGCGTGTGTGTGCGCTCGTCTCCCGTCACACGTCTCTGTGAAGCCGCTGTATTGTTTGTTCCCCGTTGCCTGCAGCCATGCCGGATGAAAGCGGCGTTGGTGGTGGATGAAACTCAAATGCGGGCAGCCTGCAGTGAATCCGCCAGCGGAGCCTTGTCTTTATGGGGGCCAGGTCACTGGGAGGTCTGCTTTCATGGAGGTGACAGATGTACAGTGAGATGCATATCATGGTGCGCAGGCATGAGTGTGTGTGTCACGGAGGTCCTGTTTTTTTTCCCTGGATTTTTGCCCTGATCAAATTAGACCTTCCGATAGATGAGAATGTTCATTTAAATGTCAGCACTCATATTAGCAGGCCTCCTGTGAAATATGGGGGTTTGGGTGGAATCATTTAGATGTCAGCCTTCATTTTATATCTTTACTTTGGTGATGAATGGCACCAGTTTGTGTCTGCTGAGCCGACTCAAGGGGAAGGTCTCATCATGTCAAGTCAATATTCAAATCAGGAGATGCTGGAGATGGAAATCCTTAGAGGAGACTGAGGAGGAGAGTTTTACCATCCCAGTTGGTGGAAACTTTAAATATCCCCACATACTGGGTGCTGAAAGTAAAAGCTCCACATTTATCTTCCACAGGGTTTTACTTTCTGTTTCACAAGGAGAACATTACTGAAAAATGGCAGAAAAAACAGGAGCCATGTCTCAAACTGCACACTTCCGAGTGCACTGGAATTCAGTGCGTAGTGCGCACTGCTGATTCGTAATTATGTCTGAATAATTTCATAAACGTTACTTAAATCAGTACAGTACCACCTCCGATGCAGCAGGGGTCGCCACCGCTTCGTTCACCGCCATGATTCAGCTTTGAAAAACGTTACAAAAATCCTGCATCTTCTGCTACGTCAGCAAAATGGCGTCCGTTTAGTATGAGTAGTTTTGTTTTGCAGTTTGCAGGCTTAAATGACAGCATGAACGCACTACACACTCAAAAATAGTATTTGAAGTGCTCAAGTGCGCGGTTTGAGACACAGCCATGGACTGTCTGTTTCTTATGGGACTACACAGGTGACTAAAAATTAATGCGGAAAAAATAGAAAATAAATGTGAAAAAATTTAAAATATAGATTTTTTTTAGAATTGATTTTAAGACTGACTTTTTTTGTTTACCAGGAGCACCAGGGGCCTGTTACTTAAAGTTTTAAGACCGCAAGCAGAAAATTTAGGGGTGCACACCAAAATCAACTTACAAAGCAAATATTCACATTTCCTCTTATATTCGCTGCATTTCTGATTAATACTTGAACAATAAATGCAGAAACCAGTTTTATTAGAAAATTGGCATCAGGGGTGGGCAATATGTTAGTGTGCGATATACTGTCAAAGAAATTCACCAAGGGTAATAATTTGTCATGTCATGGAAGACTAGATAAATTCAGTTTATCAGGTTGTATTGCAGTTGCATTACTTTTTTTTATCTTTTTTTTTTTTTGGCACCACTTAAATAAATATGAAATTTGTTCTCACGTTTCACACTTGTTTGATTGGTGTCACTACGGTTTGCTGTACAGGAGTACGACTTGAGCTTGATTGTAGTTTAGTGGCTTTTAGTGTTTTTAGGGCTCTCAAGACAGAATGTAGGTATAGATTTATAATACAGAAGATTAAGCTGCTATTTTTTTTCATCATCATTTATCGTTACCAACATCAAATACAGAAATTTGCGATACATCTTTTGGTCCATATCATCCATATTACCCACATGTTGTTGGTAGTGGTGCAACACATCAATGAAGTCACGGTTAGATTGGTTTACGGTTTTTGGGTCAGAGATCGGATCAGTTTTCGAATCAGCAAAAAACAGAAGATGATAAGAAATCAGGATGAACGAGACCTGGAACAGATTATGACTACACGGTCACGTGAGATGTCACCAGTTCACGTGAAAACAACCACGATTCCCCCCCCAAAAAAACATCCAGTGATGGAAACAGCCCACTGAGACCCCCTGACTGACTGACCTCTGACGTGGTGTCACTGGAAATAACATGTTTATATAATTCAGTCATTGCAAATCTGTGGGGGGCCTTTATTTAGAAATTTACCAAATGCTTTACACTGCTCCCGTGTCTGATTTCTTGTCTACTGGGAGCTTGAGTAGTTTAAAAATTTACTCGCACAGTCTCATACTTTAGTCGAAAAATGCGACCATTTGGTTGCAGTCTGGAGCCCTGCAAGTAAAACATTTTCCAGATTAAATATATTTTTAAATTGATATTTTTTATTCAAGGTTTTAACAGCTAAATCAAATATTTTAAAAGCTTGACTCACTGTTTTTTCTCTTTAAGAAACAATTGCATCAATCAGTAGTCGTAGCTGCGCCTCCAGATACACAAAAATATTTTCCCGTTTTTTGGGGTTGGGGGGGTTGTATTTATTTTATTTTTATTTTGCTGATTTTTCTTCAGCTGGTTGTTAAATGTGAAGACAAGAATCCAGGATTTAGTGTTGAACCTGCAACCTTCTGCTGATAGACGGGGATTCATGGTGGCAGCTATGGCAGAGTGAAGCATTGTGGGTATTCAGTCAAAGCCATATATCTCAAAAGTCGATATTTATTTATCGTCAAAGCCTTATATCTGTGCTGACTGGAAAATGGCTGGAATTATTCTTTGTATGGTCAATACCATGCTTGTTCTTTGTTTTAAGATCATTTACTCATAAACTCTTTCATTTGTTTCTATTTTTTGGCGCATTTATTTTTCCTTTCCAAAACATGGAGCTTCGCTCCTCATTTGGATTTCGGACAGAATAGTGTGTGTGTGTGTGTGTGTGTGTGTGTGTGTGTGTGTGGATGCTTCAGCTGCAGCCAGTCATGAATCACAGGCTGAACTTCCTTCCTGGAGCTTCTTAACTGATGAAGAAAAACCACAACCCAGCAAAATCTGTTAAAGGTGACCTCTAAATGCCAAAAGTTGTGAGTAAATATGGCGCAGGTATGAAAAGCCTGACGTTTGTGTGGAGGACAGCAAACCGCTGCATGCTTTCCAGTTAGTCTGATGTTAAGTAAAAGTCTACCAGTTGATGAATCTATCAGGGGATACTCTGCAGGTATTTTTTTTTTTTTAGCTGAGTTTTCCACTTCTTGTCCAAAACAGCACAAACTTTTACTCAGCCCTGAAGCAAATCTACTGCACATTATAGCTGCATCCCACCGAGAGCACGACTAACACCCTGAATAATTCACTCAGCTCCATCAACATGTTTTGGAAAAGAAAAAAAATAATAAAACAGAGTGGAGGAAGTCGTCCTCGCTGCCTCTCTCCCTCCTCCTCCTCCCTTTTTTGCTTTATTATAAATCACACCACTTCTGTCTTGTGTCTTGGGATGTGATGTGATGCAGGGAGCTGTGCATGAAGCTAACGGAGCTAAAGCAGCGAGGGTACACCCCTGTGAGAGACAGTCAGCCAGACAGGCACCTGTGTGCTTGTCAGCCTCCCTTTGTGTCAGCCACCTAATTGGGAACAATTAGCCCAAAGGTTGTTTTACATGGCGGAACATGATAGACTTCAGTTATTCTATTGTTCCTGTTTTCTGAATGGCGCTATCTGAATGAAGCTCTGATTGAAATTGTCTTTCCCGACGAGGCGCAGCGGTGTGTCAGCCTGTCAAAAAGACACTTCCTGAAAGCTCCTTGAAAACAGGCGCTGAAGTCGGAGAGGTCATTGTCATCAAACGAGCAGGCGTGCAGTTTTACTGCATGTATCTGATGATCGGGCCGGGGTTGGGTGCTGCGGGGGCGGCCGCAACAACAAGCCTCTCATTTCTATCAGCATTTGTACAGAGAAAATAAGAGGCTGTCATCCAAGAACAGTACGACCAAGTGTGTGTACGATATGATCAGTTGTGGTGATAATAAGTCATGATGGATCTCATAATGACTCCGCTGGCTTTGCCGCCACACACACACACACACCCCATCACCTTTCCCTTCCGCGCTCATTTGCGAGCCGGCCGAGGCCAACTCAGCCCGCCGGTTGCCAAATGGAGCTCGCCCGAAGCCAGCCGGCGCTGAGTCTCCTGTCTCCTGCAGTTCTGGAGGGGAAGCCATCTTCCGAGGCCAAGGCAGCGTCTCCTCCACGGATCCGTCTCCTCTGTCACTCTGCAGGCACGAGTGTGTTTGTGTCAGAGTGTGTTTGTGTCTGCAGCGCCTCGGTGCTGGCCTTTTATGAAAAGTCACATCTGATTCAGTCAGTGTGGTCCACACTTACTGGGACTTTTAAACCCTCAGTTTGTGGAACGGTTTGTTTATTAACTGCCTTTCCCTCCGGCACAAATTCAATACCTATAATTAATATTCTTACTTAGAGTGAATCTCCGTAACCAGAGTTTAAATAACTTCTTGTCATATTGACTGAAACCGTCTTTGCACTCTGGAAGTAATACACAAAACAATCTGGGAATAAATGAGCCGCCTCCTTCTGACTCCCAAGAACACACAGTTCC
Organism: Atherinomorus stipes; assembly: GCA_023101725.1. Taxonomy (NCBI): domain Eukaryota; kingdom Metazoa; phylum Chordata; class Actinopteri; order Atheriniformes; family Atherinidae; genus Atherinomorus; species Atherinomorus stipes. The sequence goes on along the minus strand of JALJCO010005225.1, from coordinate 619,116 downwards.
TTGTGCAAAAACAGCCAATCAGAGCCAGGAGACATGTCTCACCTCTGCGGTTGCCATGGTTACCTGCCTCCTCTGCAGGGCAGAGCTGAAGCCCAGCAGAGAGGGAGCAGAGAAGCTTCGCTGGTCACTGACTTCTCCTAAAACTATGAATTTTCTTTAAAAACTAGTTTTAATATTTATTTTGGAGAGGAGAGGGGAAATATTTCAACGTAGTTCAGCCACGTGCGCTCATTTTACCGCACAGGATTTCACACTGTTCTGTTTTTAGTTTCCGGATGTTCTGGTTCAGATGAGCTAGAAGTTCTAAGTAAAGGTGCTCGGCACTAGAGTTGGGTGATATGGGGTGTTTTTTTAGTTGTTCATCATCAGTCCAACGAGTGACGCAGGTATATTTGCGCAGGTGACATCCGGCCTTTGAAAAGTTGCGGTAGGGAAGCGCCCCAAAGCGCAGCACCCCGATTTTCTCGTCGACACCACTCCTCTTTCTGTCCACATCGGACGTGCACAATCGTCGGGGAGTCCTGCTTGTCTGCTGGACTTTTACAGCTGATAATTCCACAATGGCTACATCTCCTGTTCTGCTTTCATACTATTTACAAGCAGAAAGCAACATTTCTGTTTGTGAATCCTTTAGGGATGTAACGATATTGACGATATCGCGATATCGCCGGAGGTAAACTGCCGCGATATCGTCGTGGTCTTGTCACGGTATGAAACAGCATGTATCTTGAGACAAAAATAATAGTTTTCAGTCCGCTCCATGCGTAGTGTAACGTACTAAACTACATAGACCATGATCCTTTGCTGCCAGTGCGCTCTTTTGAGCCAATGGGAGCACACGTAGCCCCCACGCACAGGAAAAACAAGGTGAAAGGCGGTCAGGTGAATACAGCATGGATATACACGAGGATGGAAACAGCTGTTATTCTCCACGAGAAGCGAGAACTTTGTTCCTGTTCTGGAGGCCGCAGGAACAAGAAAGTTAGTTTTGGTCCAGTTATTCCTCCGTGAGAAGTTTCAGCCGTGACGCTGCGGAGACCGCCGTGTTGACTTGGTGAGTTTATATTTAATGACGAACTTGGTCCGGGGGGGCTGTGCATGCGGTGATGTCCGTGTATTAAACGCCTCGCGTGCTGTACACATTTTCGTATTTTTTCACCACCTCGATCAGCTGTTCATTAAAACTCTCCGTTTAACCTGCAGCAGCGGATGCAGAAGAGCATCTGATCAGCTGATTGTCGACATCACGGTGCTAGGTATTCGGACTTTTCCTGCTGCAACACACCTGACTTCAATCAATGGATAATTAGCAGACTTGTGCAGCCAAGCTCTGGACATCAGGTGGTGTGTTGAAGCAGGGAAGCCCTGAAGACCAGCAGGATGCCGGCCCTCGAGGACCGGAGTTGCCTACCCCTGGTGTAGAAGTTTATACATATGACTGATAACTGACAGACAGGCGGACTTACTTATTTTAAATTTATTGACTACTAAAGACGAGGCAGTTTCTTTGTGCCTGGGTCTTTTTTTAACTTGGTAAATAGGCTGTTTTATTGCCTGGTTGAGTTTTTTTTAATCTAGTACCTGAGCTGTCTTCTCAATAAATATGTTGGATTTTTACTTGAATTTCAGCTTCAGCAAAAGTTTTTCTGGCAGGTCAAAACGTCATAACCTTGAATTTGACTATAACTATTGTAACAATGACTCGTCAAAGCATTTTATACCATCATTATTGTTATCGTGAGCCTCCCCACAATATCAAGATAAATATCGTATCGTGAGGTTCATATCAAGATAATATCGTACCGTGAGATGTGGATATCGTTACATCCCTAGAATCCTTCCACCTGGATTTTCAATAAAGATAAAGACATGATTGACATTTTTTTAAATCTAATAAAAAGAGATCAAGTTTTAAAACTTATCTGGGTATTTTTACTTTGAAAATGGTTTTATTTTGATAGATTTCTCGTGTTTCTGCTTATTTTCTTGCCTGGCTTGACAAATTTGGCTGCAGCTCGCACAGAACTCTCACGCACAGCTCACTGTGTGCCGTGGCGCACTATGTAGCGACTGATGTGGTCGACCTCGTCTGTTAACATGTGTGCCGAAATGAAACTGCTGCGCTTCGGTGTGCTTCTGCATGCAGTGTGTCCCTACTGTTAGACTGAATGAAGGCAATAATATGGTATTACCAAGATAATCCACACTGTTTACTATGAAGCTAAAACGACTACTATTTAAAGGTCACAGCGAGGCAGACCACGTCTCATCTGCTGCATCGGCACATGCTTTACCTCATGTGCAGCCCGTGTCAGGAGCTTTTGTTCCCATCCAGCCTCTTTATGAGCTGTTTGAGTCTCAGTCCGCCTCTTCAAGACAGTGTGGACATTAGGGCTGTAACGGTACACAAGTCACGGTTCGTTTTGTTTTGGGGTTTTTTTTTCGGTACAGTAATGGTACAGTAATAAACATGTTTTAATAATAAGTTAACTCAAATTTAACATCAAAGCTGTTTGTTTTTCTACCATATTGTTTGAATGAGAAAAAAAACCCATAAATAAAATATTTTAAAATAAAATCCTGCTGTTTGTTTTTTACACTTTTCAATGAAAAATTAACAAACATACTTTCACCTCACCATCATTTTTAAGAGCACCATTTAACAGAAACAGCTCCACTTTCATTTCACTCATCACAAAAGTAAACATCACATTAGGTTACTCTTCTGGTCAGATTGCCTGAATAAAAAAAATGCATAAATAAGTAACATACTGCTGTTTGTACACGTTTGCGCTAAATTAGTCTGTTTTCTAGTCGTACCAGTAAAATTCAAACTTGTGTGGCATCACTTTAGATGCTGCCTTTGTTTAGTCTGCTATTTTCTCTCCTCAAAACCGAGTTGCTCCCAGAGGAGGACTTTAGGCTAGACGGCGCTTCCTCTAGCTCAACTAGCTAACATGCCATGTTGTTAGGCGTAGTTAGAAACAGGATGGTCAGCGCACTGCACCAAGTAGAGACGAAGATTAAATGGTCCGTCACTCAATTATGTCCATTGGCACGCAAAAACTTAAACTATGAACAGCTAAATAAGCAAATCCTGCGCCCAACAGTTCGAACTGTGGGTAGTGTACTGAACGGTTTGACACAAATACACTGTTACAGCCCTAGTGGACATGTATTCCTTCAAGAGCCCATACATTCTAAAATGCTGCATTGATCCATTTCTGAATACCACCTTACACAAAGTACTTCCACATTATCTGATCCAGAACTAATGGAGAACAGTGCAAAATCCAGGGCGGTCATTTTTTTACGGCCCTTTCGGTCCTGAAAGATCCCAGGTTCTGCTATTAGGCAGCATCACGCCGGCCTCTGGTACGACTGTGAGGAAACGTGGAGCCATCTTTGGCCGGGCTTCTCTTGTCTCCGGCACGTCTAGAATCTTCCATCCCAAAGTGATCCTGGAAAACATATCCGTGGTTTTTATCTCATGGAGGCTCGGTTACTGCCATGTCATTTTAGCAGCTCATCCCAAATCTTTCTGCTTGGCAAAGCCAGGTTTGATCACTTCTCCCCAGGTTTGGCCTCCCTTCACGTCTCTAAATATTAGAGAAGCATAAACGGTGAAGACTAAACTGCAAAAAGTCAGCTGTTAAAAACACGGAAAAAGTACAAAACTGAATCACTTATCACTTAGAATAAGAAGTGAAATATCTAACCTCACTGAACCTACAAATACCTTCAAATGAGTATTTTTCCCATGTATAACGTCCTATTTATTAATACAAATGCAACATATGAGATTTCATTCCTTGTCTTGCTTGAAATAGGAGTCATTACTTTAGAAAAGCAATCTTTTACTGTACTTGTAGTGTTGGCTTGTCTCTGTTGTGCTTTAACATCTGATGCTTTAACACTGAAAATAAGTGAAATAAAACCTACTTGGTGACAGGAAATATCTAACCAGAGGAAGGTAAGCATGTGTGACCTTGATTTGAGACATTTCATCTTAGTTACTTCTCACTTGTTGCCGTGTATATAAAAAAAAATCTAGTTTCTCTTCAAACACAAACTGTTTTTGTCTATGTAAGATTCCTAGAAGTTTATTTTTGGGTTTGAGATTCAGTCACCTGCATTTCTCCTTGTCATCAAATTTAAGTTTGATGCAGATTTAAATTTAGACCTGATCATATTAATCCAAGATGAAGTGATGCAATGCCTGAAAGCTCCCGTTACCCTCCGCCACGGAGAGAAGGACAAACCAACTCTTGTCTTTTGGATTTTTGCCGCCATCATAGTTGATCCTGCACGCTATGTGTAGCCCCTTCATGCCACCCCCTCCTACACTCTGCAGTATCATGGCAACTCCCCGTTTCCCTGTTCGGATTCACTCGTCTTCAAGTCATTTTTTTTTCCACCAACTCCTGAGACTGTGGCCCAACCCTTCAGAAGCTGCGTGTTTAACTTTCTACACCAGTCAGTCGTATCGTCTTTGCTGCTCTGTGCTGTGAAGTCGGTGTGGGTTTATCAAAACGGTTTGGCAGTGCATGCAGTATATGTTCTGTAAGTTCCATGAGCCAGAAAAAGGCTAAGAAGCTCCGCAGTTGGTGTAAATCCTCGTGGGTCTGCTCTTCCTGCAGCAGTGCCAACAAATATTCATTTGATTCATATGAAGTTTCATTATTTGGAGTCGGGGTTTCGTGTCCTGAGATGGTGCAAACTGTTTTAGAGGCAAAAATAAAAACCTGGAGGAAGTATTGAACGCTCTTGTTTGTTTCGGAGAAGGGGGGTTCGTGTATTGGATATCGATGTTCAGCTCTGCACCCACATCTCCTCGTTGTGTTGGGATCAGCAGAATATTTTGTCATGCATGTGTCTCCACTCTGCTGTGGGACAACTGCCACCGTCTTCCCACATCCTTTTGTGCTGTGCTGCTGGAGCTGAGTGGGTTTATGTGAGGGGCAGTATGGTCCTGGAGGGTGTGGGGGGGTGCTGGTGGTTTGTGTTGGCAGGCATGCAGGCCTGATCCCTGGCTTCATTCTTTCTTTAGAGCCGGGCCTTGGCTGTCCGTACCGGAAGTAACAGCAGGAGGATGGTGGAGTGCTGTAATACCCAACAGTGTGTTGGTGGTGTGTTTGTCATATAAACACAGAATAAATACATACTCATGTTGGGCTGTGTATATTTATGCTAGACAAGCACTTTGCTTAGTAATGTTTGTGTACATCCACTCTTGTTATGATTTAAATGTGTACATCCTCGTGCATATGCATGGCTGTGCATGTGTTTCCTGCCAGCGGGTGCAGCTTGCAGCTCAGTGTGTTTATATATTCCTGCTCTCAGTGTGAGCCCGGCACTGCGGCACCGCGCCCGGCTTCACCTGAGGCCAAGGAATGTCCTCTCCACCTCCCTCCTCCTCCTTTTCTTCCCAGCGTCCCTCACACTCTTCGCCCACGCCCTCTACGGGGGCAGCGGGCACCTCCGCACAGCCCGGGCCAAGCAAACCTGCCGGGCATGTGGGTCGAGTGAACCCATCTACGCTCACCTGGACCTGGACAAGGTCAGGAAGTTGGGAAAGAATACATAACTGCAACATGCTCAGGCCTGGGGCGAGGAAGAGCAGAGGCACCGTGAACCCAGCAGACCTTCTGTTCCTTCTCACAATCAACTGCAAAGAAATTCCATCGCACGCTCGGAGAAAAACCTCCACTTCTCCCGATAACTCAATGATCAAGAGGTTACAGTGAAAACAAAATGAAAGCAAAAAATGTAACTCAGCCAAGGTCAGTGGAAGTAGATGAGCTGCGTGTTCTGATACGTGTTTCCTTCGCCCAAAACACGGCGATTCTTCTCTGTGTTCCGGCTGCTGTGGGAATGAGTGAACCAGGGGTTATTCGGGGGATTTTCATGCTGAGCTGCACACCAAATAGGCAGAACCACAGTCAGTCGGAGCAGGCAGAGAAATTCAGAACTAACCCCCGGATCACTCGGTGTCTATAGAAAAAAAGAGGAGCCTGATTTCTCCTTCACCGCCCTGTGTTCTCACACAGAAGACAGCATAGCTTTGTCTCGTCAATCCCACACTCCCAGAATTCAAACTAATACAAGCCTGGCCCACGAGTGTCTCACTCCGTCAGGATGCGAGCTACAAGAGATTTGCTTCACTTCAGCGCCTTTGAAACAGGTTTTCCCTCATCGCGGTTGTCTGTTTGACTTTTAAAGACGATACTCCCAAGGAATACGGGCATGGCATATTCCAGGCTTTGCCGGCGCGCAGAGAAAGAGGGGGATTGTGGGTAGCACAGCGGACGCCGGCCTCTGACTGCTCAGCCAGCGCCGTTTGCATTCACCGCTGAAATGGGCCTGAACTACTTCTCATGCAGTGTGATTCCCTGGATGTTTCTGAGCCCTGTATTCCTCTCACAAGCTCATTCTCCTACCGTCACCCCCCCCTCCTCTGTCCCTTCTTCCTTACCCTCATTTTTATCGCCGTCGTTAAACCGGACCTCCTCGCCCCCCGACAGCGGTTTTTATAGTCCTTGAAGTTATTAAACATGTATAATTACTTTTAGTCGCTTCTGCCGTGGGGAGATGAAGAGGGAGTGGAGGGAAAGGATGGAGATGGAGGGAGTAGAGACAAATAGAGTCAGGTTTTGTGTGCTCGTATATCCTCATTCTTCACAGAGAGAGTGGGAGCGTGTGGTGTGTTGTGTGTGTGTTTGCCCTCCTGCTACATCCCGCTCATATTTCTTTTATTGTCTTTGTGGCGTTGGTGTTGGAGGGCCCGCGGCGACCACAGGGACAGCAGGTGTGGCCTCTGCGTTGCCTCTGTAGTGGAAGGTAAAAAGGCGCGAACTGCCCAGGAGAGGAGAGCTTGCTGGGAGCCATCGGAACAGCTGCAGAACGGCCGGCGGGGCCGCCATTGTTTAGAGCTCTGTTCATCTCCTATTCATCATTCACAGCCTGGCTGTGTTTGCAGGCGGTCTAATTTAATCTTTTTATTTGTTTTTTCCCCGTTATCGGGCCTTTTGAGCAGCAGACAGGAGTGTTAAGGTCAAGCTCCAGTAGGGGGCTCGCTCGCCCCGTCGTGCGGGCTGACAATTGATTTAGGTCATCCGGTGAAGGACGTACAGTAGGAATTGGTGTGGGTTTGTGTGACATTTCGGACACGGCTTCTCGCCGAGTCCGCCTCCTCTGAGCATGTGGAAGCTAAATATAAAGCTGGGAGGCAGTTTGTGCTTCTCGGGGGGATTTAACTCCTGTTTAACCGGCTGAATGTGTCTCCTCGGTGGGGTCGGGGAGGTGGCAGGATGGCTCTGCTCCAGGAGGAGGCAGGGGCTGATGGGTACAGGCAGGGAGAGGGAGGGTTTGGGGGCTGTGGAGGGGGCATTGGAGGGTTTCTTTCTTTTTTTTAAAGGGGGTGGGCTGCAGTTTTGGGACGGGGTCGGGTGAGGACAGAAGGGCGGCGGTGTGTGGCATTTCAGGGACATCTGGTGGACAGAGACGGGACTGCAGCAGCGTCCTGGAACACAATGATCTTTGTTTTCTCTCATCATGTGAGCGAGTCTCCAGCTCATGTTTAGAATAGAAATCAACCCATAGAAATTATCTGGGTTTATTTTGCTCCAGTGAGAAAATATTTGAATATTAGACATGTTTTGAAGCCCCCCACCCCCTACCATCACCTGGCATGTTGAATTTCACCGGCTATCAAAGATGTTTCCATGGAATCTGCTGTGCACAGATCTTTGTGTGGCTGCTGTTGTGTAACAGCCAGTTTCCTCCGGTCTCTCCACCTCCATCACCGCACCATCCTGTTGCCCGTCTCCGCCAGTAGATGGCAGCAGTGCTCTGGGTTTGGCTTCCAGGAAAACAACAGACCTCCGTGAACTCCTTTTCATGTGTGCTGGAATGAAACATTTACAGATGCCTTTACTTCCAGTTGTTTTCTCTACATAATTCATGGAGATACAATCTGTGTGATTGCATACAGAAAAGGAAATAATGCTCCTTATGAGATTATCTCGTATCCTCTGTTATTTATCTTCCTTCTGTATTAATAATGAGCATAAACAGGAGATTTTTTTCAGCCGGAAATGACTTACAGTTGTTGACATCCAGAGATGTGGGTCATACTAACACTTGGATCATATCATTAATTAAATTGTTTGGACAAAGAGATTTTTCAAACATGTATTTTTATTATATAAAAGCCATTTTTCCAGTTGTATTTTTCTCCATATCCATAAAAAAAGACATGGTAATTGTTGTAATAATGTATGTTAATCTTGGAATGGCTTGAATGTAATCAGGTGAAAATCAGTACATAAAGATCTTGAACACAATCAGCTTTTTCTGAAAGGAAAAAAATGATTTTCAAAATGAATTTTTTTCCACTTTTTGATGTTTAAATCCAAAATAACTGCAGGAGCTTCAGACTTGTCGCTGCCACTTTAAACACAATGCATGGAAAGAAAAAGGGGAAAGTCATTCATGTGTAATTATCAGTGTTGTTCTGATGTCAGGTACACAGCACATGCAGGGTTCCAGGCCTCCACCAGCAACAACAGCCTGAGAATAAACTGGGAAAGCCTCCCTGTGAAAGTATCAGCAGCTCTCTGCCAGCTGCCTGTCTGGAATAAACAAACACAGGCTTATTTGTTGCAGGCGGAAATAGAGGCAGAATCAAACTCTATGCTGCTTATTAAAAAGCTCTCCTAATCTTTTGCCGAGCACACATTGCTCTGAGATAAAGACCACCAAATTAATTACCGGTTAATTATCACTTCTCACACTGCTCGTTCGAAAGAGGACAATGGAGTCTTTTCCCTCCTTTTTTCGGTCCCGCTCCTCCCCCCGACATAGGTTTTCCTCTCTTCCATGGCTTGATAAAGTGTTTATTTATTCCTACAATATATTTGGCACACACAACCTTTTCCCAGCTACCTCTGGAGCATCTGCACTTGAGCATGCTGGGAGAGGAAGAGGAAATATGATTTGAATGCAAATCAGTGATGTAAACACAGACAAGCAGCAACATGTTTTGTTGATTATGGAATAATATTCAAATAGAGGATATTCAAGAGGAGAAAAAAAAAAAAACCCGGGCTGAATAATCACTTCAGTGAAACTGTCAATGAGTAAAAAGAGAGGAGGCACATTTACAGCAAACAGGAAAATGACTGTACTTATCCACTTGTCCTCTCACAAGGCTGCATGATTAAAATGTAATGTTTAAATTATGGAAATGTTTGATCCCGTATTATGTTTTTGTGGTGGGCCAGTGACTTCAAACGGCTGCTTTAAATCTCCACGCTGGCAGGTGTCAGGACCGTCCTCCCAAAAACGACCTGGTGAGGCTGGTTTTGCAGACCCATCTGACCTGCAGCAACATGCATCACGTGCCCTCCAGTGATTGTTAGAGTAACTGTATCAGAAATGTAAAAAATGGCGCTCTTCATGCGAACAAAGGATTTAGTTTGGTTAGAAATGATCTAACCTGAACCACAGATGTGTTTTAGTAAGTAGTAAGTCTAAAGAAGAAATGCTAAAACAAATGTTGGTGTTAAATACATCCCACAGTTTAAGGCTCATGATATGAAAGACATCATGTAACAGTTCCCTTATTGTATCCATCTTCATCCTGTCTCTTCTCTGAGCTCCGTCCAGCCAGTAAAAGTCAGTCCAGTGTTGACTCTTATCTTATCTTTTGCTCTGAACTTTTCTTTTTACTTGGTTTCTCTGACGATGTCCTTTTTTTGTCTTTGATGTGCATCTAAAACGTCCAGTGTGTTAGTATCTATTTGCTGGTGTGCGACGCGGTGCAGTTGTAACCTCTCAGGATGCTGCAGGGCAACAGTGGCTCCTGCAACCTCCAGCGTGAATGCCAGTGGACTAGGGTTGTCCCTGGAATCCAATGCGTCAAAATTAACCAATCCAGGCACACCGATGCCAGAAATCGACTCCAGCTTTTCTTTTAGGCATTTCCTCCTGACTGAGTCTTGATCCATTTGTAATGATTTTCTATGTTTTTATGTGTAAAAGTTTAAAATTCATCATATACTCATTGATAAATGATGAATGGTTCAGTTTTTCCTCAGGCTTACTTTTATGAACTTATTTCATTAACCTGTTAAGCCGGGGTTTTCAGAGATGAGGTTCTACATAACAGACATATTGAATAAACTGTAAACCAAGAGTGGAATCAGTTATGCACAATCTTCGGCCCAAAACACAGCTAAGTATCGACATCAAGCATCGGCCGATACTTGACCTGTTGTATTGGTATCGGTATCAGAAGTTAAAAAGTGGGATCAGGACAGCCCGACAGTGTGCCATCGAAAGCAGTCAGAAACATGAAGTTTTAAGGTCAGAAAGGAAGGAGTTGCTTTAGGAGTAATATTTTAGGGTGTGTGCAGGCAAACTGAGTTGTTGCAGGTGTAAACAAAATGAGCGTTGCTCTTTTAAATGAGGTGTTTTACTCTAAGTGGACAGCAGTAAGGTTCCCTGAGACGTGTAGTTAGGCTCATCGCATGACTTGCAGGCCTCCTGCAGCTTGCTAAGTTTTAATGTGTGTCTCATGTGGTACCTAATGATTTTATAAAATTGCATGCAATAAATAAAATTCCAAAAAGAAAATTCAAATCACTTTGTCTTCCAAAAGCAAGATGGCAGAATAGGTTACAAACATGGAGTTGTTACTACGAAGCCCCTCAAGAGTTGACAGATTTTTGGAGCACCACACCAGTTGTGATTCTTGACAAGTTCATAAGTGGCAGGCTGGTGTTTGTGAGATATGTGGTGATTTAATACAGCACAGCCGTAGAGACATGTAACATTTGCAAGATTAAAACTCTTTTTTTGGTAAAGTGGGACAACACTGATGCTAGCTTAGCTGTTTATGATGTGCTCCAAAGATGGATCAGTTTCTGATTAAACAAAGAAAAATAGATTGAAGGACAAAAAGTGCAGAACAGCTGGAAAAACAGACAAGCTGTGTTTCTACTGTTGTTTTTGTCCTACCAGTGTAACTCGTGCAAAGACCAGTGAAGATGATGGAGTTATAGGATGTTAGCATCACCTGTGTAACAGCTTTAAATTACTTCCTACTTTATTTTTGTTATGTTGATGTGGAAAACATGATAAAATTACTTTAAAAAACAATAGTTTAATCCATAATTAGAAATCTTTTGTAATCAATTGGATCATAAGATTAATCCTTTCTACTTCGCATGAGGACATTTTTCTACAAGACACTTGACTGTTATAACAAACAAATAACAGGAAATATTAAAGGAACAGGATGTAAAGGGAGATAAATAATTTATTTAGCCAAAATAAATAAATAAAGAAGGACAAAGATGAGAGAATAATTAAAAAAAAGGAAAGACTTGGCTTAGAAAATAAAGATGCAGAGCTTAACAAATTAAGACAAACCTAATGTGACTCTTGTCTCATTTTTTAGTGAAACCTGAAGATTTAACCTCTTAAATAAGTTTTTAAATCTAACTTTGTCTCCAAAATTCTGCCTCAGTTTTAAGAAAACTAACATTTTTCTACATATAATGCTTGAAGTGTTCTTAAAAGGGTTCAAGTCATCCCAACTCTGTTCATCTGTGTCTGTTTTACTGCGATTGAAGTTGTTTTCCAGAACACTAAGACCAGTGGAGAGAACATGCAGATGAAAGTACTCACAGAAGTACCCGAACTTGTTCTGATACTGCCTTTTGTTTTCGGCTCTGAGGATTCTTTGGATGTACAAATGTTATTCCTTCTTCTCGGTTGTGTTTGGTAACAACATTGCAACAAAACCTAAACAGGCGAATTAATGAAGCGCAAACGAAGAAAGGACCCATCAGATTTTAGTGCAGATCGGGACTACTTTTGTTAAAATTGCAAAACCCACCATTGTCCTTGGAGGCGGAATCGCTCTCTCAGCGCTCTTGTGGTTTTTGCTGCACAAACACTTTTAAGGGAGAAAGATAAACAAGAAAAAGAATCTGAACCAAACAATAGGCTTCCTGCACCTTCACCGCTTGGACCCATGATAATATTAATTATTAGAATATTCATAATAATGATAATGGTAAAGAACACAATAGAGTCCCAGAGGCTCGGCTGCTTGGACCCTTATTACTATATGTGTTTAATGTATCTTATTTCTCTGCTCCTCAGAGATCCATTATTGTCCAAAAACTATTAAAAATACATCAGTGAGCAACACTGTTGCACCAGTTGACATGTTCCTTTATTACCATGAGCACACATTATAGTTTTCTCTTCTCATTCTCATTTAATCTGCCCTGCTACCAGAAATACTCACTAGAGCATCAAATATGAAGCTAATAAGTTAAACCCAAGAAATGGCATCATTTCTCTACGGTTAGGTGAAGTCCTGCTTCTGTGGGGATTTTTTCAGATTCAGGGAGTTTTAGATGGAAAAATATCTTAAAAGCACTAAAAACGAGCCTCTGGGGCATATTTTTCATGCAGGTTATGATGACATAATTACTCTTCAGTAATATGTTGCCCCTAGCGGCCGTGAGAGGAACTGCAGGTGTTATATCAGCAACTGTGAAGCCAAAATGAAGACAGTGATGTCAAAAAAAGAAATAAATTAAAGTCTTTACAGTTAATTTTATTTGCCTGAACCAAAGATGATTCTGACTGGAAATAAATGATGGTGATGCCCAATTCAAACCAGAAGGGGACTAAACTTGTGAAGTAAAACTATGTAATTACTTAGAAAGATGTTTTTTATGCCATTTAAAGAAGACGCCATCACTAGTCATATTTTAGGAAATGAAGATTTTAGGAATCAGAACTTGAAACGACAACGATATAATTGATTTAAAGATTTATTTAAATAATTTGACTATAACCTTTTTATTGCATCACTATTTTAGGACACGGTTCTCAAATCAGTCAGAACCTCAGTGCATTCTGGTGAACCGGCCCGCTTTCACACCAGTTTAACCAGAACCAACATGGGTGAACTTCACTCTTCGAAAATCAAGATTAACAGTTTGGAGATTTTGCCCTTAAAATTGATTTGTATTGTTGGGCTCAGTTGCATATAGTAAATGTAGGAAGTTGTTCGGAGGTCAACACAAGCTTGCAGAAATATAAATTGGTTGCCAGGCAACATAACGCAGTGGCATCCAGGCTTTACTCAGAATGGATTGTTCCAGTGTTTGATCTGAATCAGCTGACATAGACTTTATTTTCAACGGCTCTTCTGTTGTCAGCCTACCAGGCGGGGGAGGGGGCAGCTGGTCAGGTTCTTCTTCTGTGGTGGTTTTCCAGCTGCTGGAAAGATGAATGCATAACATGATGAGCATCTTTGGTCCTTTTCCAGCTGTCACAGTATTCTGAATTTTCTTGATTATTTGGTCAGGCATGGGTTTAGCCAACATGTCTGACTTTGCTTGTTTTTTTGTTTGTTTGTTTTCTTCAGAACTTTATTGAAACATGTCTTAACACAGCGGTCTGACATTTAAGGTAAATTTGAAGGTGAAAGCTACAAGTTAAAGGTCCACCTATACAGTAGGTGTCACACTTACTCAATTAGCATTAGCAATGTTCCCCAACCACCTAACTGTAAATTATGTTGTTTAACTTTCATGTCCAGGAGGAAAGCAGCAACCTCCACGGGGGTTTTGACCCCCTTTGCTACCTTCACCCTCATCCTTCTTCATTTTTAATCCACTTGAATTTGAGAAATGTAAGACGAGGAAGATGCTATTTCTGCAAAGAGCAGTTGAGTTAGCCACTCCTGAGCTAATGCTAATGGCGCAGAATTTTCTAGTATTGACAGTGGCATGGTTTTCAGATGTACTGTAAATATTTACATATTTTGGACCCATCAAAATTGTTAATATGCTATTAAAAAGCGTTTTTAGTAAAATTAACATTTTTATCTGCACCCCTCTGTGGATGTTATTTTTTGAAAAGTTGTAGCTATGACCTTTAAAAAAATATTCGCACACTCATCATAATCTGTCACTTTTCATAAAGAGAAACTCACAACTTGTCTGTCAGGAAAATGAATTACGCTGAGAAAAGTTGATGAGATCTGAAAGTGATTCAGTTAGCGAAAAGCCCACATATAGCAGGAAAATAATAGTTTCATCGACAAAACTTGGATAAACTTGTAAATCACCTCAAAAGCTCTGAGATGAATGATCAGACTTTATTTATAGGCGTTATTTATTTGAGCTCTCCCTCAAAAATGAGATGATTAAGGGATTTATCCTCTGATTACTTTTTGAAATTAAGCTCATCAATATGTTATTTTCAAGGGCGTCTCTTTTAATCCATCATCCAGGGTAAAACTAATTGAACATGCAGGAGTTCTGCTGCAGAATCTTTTACAGGTGAGCGTGAATTTTTTTAGCAGGAGGCACGAGAAAGCTGCTTCGTCTCTATTCGTATTCACGTTAGCAGCAGAGAGGAACCTGCAGCCTCCAACATTTTATGTTTTCCTCTCAGCGCTTCAAGTTTAACAGTTAATGACAAATCAGTGAGGGGGTCAGGGGTCACATCAAACCTGACTTTGCGGGAACGCGAGCTAATTGGCTTGATTTCAGTGTTCTCGGAAGGTAAGGCTGCAGTCTGTTTCTCCTCTTAATTAAGACAATCAAACAGGGATCAGGTGGGAGTTGTGTTGCAGGCTGAGGCGGCGAGCGTGCAGTGTGGTGCTGGTTTTATGAATCACAAGCTTTTTCTGCTCTGAGAGGGTCAGGCAACAAGAAGCAGTACAAGCGTGCAACGCTGGATTTTGATCTGATTTAAATGCTCCTCAGATTTAGTACTCTACATCCGTTCCTGCAGGTCTACTTAAAGCCTTGCATCTTATCTTGTTTCAGCATCTATAGTTTTCGTGTTCACATGTGCAACCTTCAGGTTGCAGGATGTGCATCGTACCTAAAAGATGTATATAAATGTAGCTTTGCAATTTTTGGTTGAGATGCAGCATCTCCTTGGTTACATAATGGAAACAGCAACCAATGATCAGTAAAATGTGTTTTTTTTCTATCCATGTGCATTAATTTAACCCTTACTTTGTGCTTTTAAAGCCTTAGACTAGTATTTCTGTAAAAAAGGAAGGAATCACAGTGAAAGGGAAGTACGAGTCTGTGATTGCCATCCCTTTCTTCCTTTCTGCAGATGTTTGTGTTCAGACACCAAGAAGATGTGGGAAGTGTACAATGTGAGAAAAACACATTCATTCAAAACTTTTTTAGCCTCTCGTGCATTTTTAAGATGATAACATAGAAGAAAATTGACCATTTAGGTGCAGGAAGCTGATTTAATTTTACTAGTCAAAAGCAGCATTTGTAAGAAAGCAGGCTGCTTGTATCTAACTGGGAATAATGGGGTAAACTGGTTTCAGTACAAACACTGGGTGAAGTAAAGTTGCATGTCTGATGTGTTGTTTCATGTTGCTTCTTGTTAAAGCTCAGCAGATTCTTTCAAACAGAGAGCTGCAGCTTTATGTTATGCTGCATTCACTGCCAATGGGACACTTGGATTTTCAGAGCTCTAACTGGGAAAAATCAAAGAAAAGTCCTACAGTACTTCTGATCTAAGAAAGTTTTGAATGAAATATTTTGTTAATTAGCAACTGCTGTTTATAATTAAGCTGCAAAACCAACGTGGAGACACTCTGGACCCAGAAATTAAAATTCCCAGCATCCCACAGCAATCGCAGCAGGAGAGCTTTTCAGAAAGAACCAACCAGTTTAAGAATTAGGAAAAATTTCACAAGCTTTTGTTTTTATCTGTTGTTGGTAAAAAACAAAACAAACAAAAAAAAAAACTTAAAGTGCAATAAATACAATTCGGAATAATTTAGTCATATTTCTCCTGAAGTATTGGTGGGGGCAACCCTCTGAACCCCAATGTCCCCTCAGTTATTCTCACCTGTGCTCTAATCTACGGGCAGGACAGGCATTTTTGTATCTTTGCACACGGCTGAATGAATGAAGAACGGGATAAACATGAGCAGGAAAAGAAGATTTCAGCATAAAATAAAGTAATTTTAAGAAAGGATTGTAATTGTTCACCAAAACCAAGTTTTCTTTTTGGTGCCTCATGTTGTTTCTATAACAGTCAGGAACATAACTGGTGTAATCATCCAGCCAAAAACTGCTGTCGGATCATTGATTTTACTTTATTTGAACACAATATGAACACAACGGCACAACGATGACTCAACCAGCACATTTCACTTCCTAATTCTTTCCCCAAGGGCACATCAGGACACCCGTCACAGCGTTCACCTGATTCTAACAAAATACAAAAAGGAAGTTTTTAATGTTTTGAAATCCTTAAAAAACACAATAAGTCAACAAAATCTCTCTAAAGTGATTAAACCTTCCCAAATCGAGCTACTCAGGCCATTTCTGTATTTTCTCATATCACTATATTCATCACGGAGAAGTAAAATATAATAAAACCACTTTTATAAAGTGCCCAAACCTAATTTCTTTGTTTTTCCTGCCTTCCATTTACCTCATTAAATTAAACAAGTTTAATTAAAATAAGAATGGAAACTGCTTCTTTCTGCTCAGTCCTGAAAAGAGAAGTAAATAAAGTGGCTGAATAAACTTGAGTCATACTGTGAGCGAGCATCATGGGATGAATGCATGAATACACCTCCTGCATGGACGCTCCATCTTTCCCCCCTTTTACAAAAGAACAACTGAACCCAGCTGCCATGTTCCTGCTGGCCAAGTCTCCACCTCTCTCACTGGTTCTGTTTGCCCCTCTGGTGGCTCCCAGTGTCAAAGACTTGACTTTGCTTCAAAGGCTACACTGCTGTATTTGTGCTGCGCAGCCTCTGAGTGTACATTTGTAGAGCTCTATGAATAAGAGGAAGCTGCAAACATGTTCAACAAACCCTTTTCTGTGGAAAGTGGAGAAGAGCAAATGCAGAAACCCCAAAGCTTTAATGCTGCTCGCCCTTCCACATAAAGAGCGGGTAAACAGAAGCTTCAGAGTGTGCCGGGGCCGCTCCGTGCAGAGCAGGTACGTGGACTCGATGATAAGGCCGGGGGACGCTGAGGAGACCCAGCACAAATGAAAGGCTAAGTAAGGCAGCCAGGCGATCTTGTCATCACATTAGCCTGGCCTCTTTGTAATTGTGAGGCTGCTGCTGTCAGCCCCGGTGCAAGCACAGAGCTCCGAGTCAGAGCTGAAGCCAGCGCCCCGGATAAAGTGCTCCGCCGACTGGAGATAATTGAAAATCCAAAAAGACTCAGGCTAATTTGATTACACCAGGCAATCGCTGAATTGTTCCCATTATTAAAGGGATTTGATTATGACATGAAGTCAAGTAATTATTGGTGCCGAAACTGCAGGAGCTGTCCCTTCTGATGAGGGCCACTGCTAGAGGGAAACAATGGTCCCTGTGTGTGCGTGTGTGTGCAGGATTTAAGATGAATGTGAGCATGAAGGTATTTTGTCTTCAGAAGAAATAAAAAAAGAAAATCAGCCTCATTAGTTCTTCAATATATTCTCATTTTCCCCAAGTCCTCTTCTTGGATTTAACTACAAACACAGCAGTTTCCTTATTGTTCATTTCTGTAAAACATTTACAAGAATACCTGCAGATTATTTCTAATCTATTATCATTCATATCATGTATGCAATAAAGCATGCTAAGGAAACAAATTAGGAAATGGTGCCAATTAGGCTGATAATCTGCTGCAGGATGAAGTTATATTTGGAAAGAAGAAGGGAAAAAGCTGCTGCACATATAGAGAAAACAATAAAGCTCCAGCCCGATGTATATTACATTTGTGGAGGCAGAAGTATGGCTCTGCAAGCTGCCTTTTTTCCCCTTTTTTTTTTCTTTTTTAATAGATTTTGAGAACAATGGGCACAGAAGCTAACCTGCAGTGGAACAGACTGTCGCACAGCACAGGTTTCGACTTTTCCAGCTTCTAATGGCAGCAAGAAGGAAAAGGAACAGAAAAAAAAAAGTCCAATTGCTGCAGTTTTTGCCTTTCACTTTTAATTCATCACTTCCAGAGTATGAGGCAGCCCATGCGACAGCACGGTATAATTTGGGCAAATAGAGTGAAACTACATCATCTCACTTAAGGGGGGAGGGAGGGAGGGAGGGAAGCTCTTGTGTTCCTGACTCTCTTAAGTGATTTAGGCTGATGGGACGGGTGTGTTTGTGTGGCTCGTCTGTGTTTACTTGCAGAGGCTGTCTGCATGACGGGGGCGAGAGAGTTCAATAGTTCGACGTGCTCGTTCCTTCTCTGCCGGCTGATTCAAATTTCAGCTGAATTCGGTGAACGCTCCCATTAAGGCCGGAGACGAGTCGTGTGTAATGTATGCCCCCTCATGCAGCTCCCTCATATTTGCCTCTTCTCTGCCTTTGGGCGCTAAATTCATATGAGGGATTAAGAATGCTTTGTCACCGGACCCCATTGACATTTGAGTGAGCATTAGTGAAATTATAACTACATCTGGACAAAATCCAGACACTTTTTTTTTTGACGATGTGAAGATGTAGCCGCATGCTGTGGCCAGAAGGGAGCAGTCTTGTGCCTGGGACTGTGTGTTTTTCCCAGTGTGTGTTTGTGAGTCCCACGCCATAGAGTACATATGCTCGTGCACGTGCCGGGTATGCAGAGATGGGAGTGTGGAGGTATGAAAGAGTGATTTTGTCCCCTTTTGTATCTCTGCAAGCGGCGCCCTTAGTTCTGCTTGGGTGGAGGTATGAAGAGTCACAGTGGGAGGAAGAAGGCGCAGCTCTCTTTAAGGCAGGCTTTACCCACTCGAGTGTCCCCATTTGAGACACAGTGCCCAGCTTATCCCCCCAAAGCACCTTTGACTAGGCCAGCCTCTGCTCCGTCTCCCCCCAGACTGTCAAAGGGGGGAAAAAAGTGCTCTTCCCATCCCGTTGGCCCCTGCAGCAGGCGTGTGGGCAACCCGGCTGGCAGAGATGACTCATCCTCATCCTCAGCCTCCCTTCCCCTCCTCTGTTCCCCCTCAATCTTCCTCCTTTAACCAAATTTGAAAGTGACTGTTTGTAATTCACCTCTGCGCTGGATTAAAGCCACGCTCTTATCCAAAACCAGCTTTATATACTGTAGATGT